>QNUK01000089.1:752500-1277500 GCA_013621035.1 Clarias magur | reverse complement strand
AACAGGGTTTTTTCAATGATTGCTCTGTATTGGCTCTACGCATCTTTCCATCGACTCTGACCAGCTTCCCCTTCACTTGCTGTGTCGTCCACATGACATCTATCTATCTATCTATCTATCTATCTATCTATCTATCTATCTATCTATCTATCTATCTATCTATCCATCCATCCACCCACCCATCCACCCACCCACCCACCCATCCACCCATCCACCCACCCATCCATCCATCCATCCATCCATCCATCCATCCATCTATCTATCTATCTATCAGCCAGAGTCTAAAAGAGGCTTTTATTTCAGTCACTGACTGACAGGCTGACTCATTCCCACTGATGAAATGTCACTTATGATGTCAGTTTACCAGGTAGCATCAAACCAATTAATCTACTCAGAGAAGAGAAAACCAAATTCCTCAATCATTACCTCATATGCATATTCTAACAACTAATAATAACTTCTTAACCTTTTTAAAATTACTGTTATCTGTCTACCAAAGTATATTGCTGTTAAAATTAATATAAAGATCAAATTGCAGACTTTCTGCTATTATATTTTATTCATGATTTAATATTGAATCATGACTGAGCCCGTAAAATTAAAGAGCTATGTATGAAAATGGTTATATTAACTACATTGTTTGCTAAAGTTGGATGTAAATCCACTCATATTAAAGCAGAAAGTCAGCTACGAAAGTTTGTACTAATTATCTTGTTTTTAATTTTATCAGAATCTTAATTAATTAATGAGATTTTTTTTTTAAGTTAATGACAAGTTTTGAAATCCAAAATGACACTATGTCTTTTTTTAGTCTGGAGTCTATCAATTTATTACAAGTCAAGGTGAAAATGAGATCTGAAAACTTGCAGGTGCAGAATTATTCGATGCTACGGCATCTTCCAACCTGAAATCTGAAAATCAACCAGCCCTGTTAATGTTGGCCCTGGTGAGGGGAGCCATGCAGAGTTTGCTCACTATGGCTTTCAAGGTTCATCTCACAAAACTGTGGAGACATTTCTCTGCAGACTCCTTAACTGCTCAACACATGCTGATATGTCTGTGACCCATTTAGTACTTACTAGTGTAAAATTGGATAATTAATTGATTTAACTTCTTTTTGTGTCATATTTAAAAATATGAATGTGAATTATTAATAAGTGACATTTACATCAAAGTAGGTTTATGCTTCTTTTTTTTTAGATAAATCAATAAAAAACATTTGTTAAATATATGGCACTTAGAGAACAGCTTGTTTTAATCAAAAATAATAAAACTTTACACTAAAATCTAATCATTTAAATTACAATTAAATTATGTTCTTTCATTTGTCATAATCCATTTTATATATTAATATTGTGTCCCATTTGTCATCCATTAGAGGTGGTGGAAAAAAATTACATTTTGGTGTCTGACACCATATAAATCATTAAATGTCTGAGTCTTTATTAAATATTTGGAATGTTTCCCAAATCGCATGTTCAACATGAACTTGCATCATTTGAATTTCCTAAAAAATCTTGGAGGGGGGGCTTGGGTAATGTGATATACCAACACAAAGTGGCATATAATTGTGAAGTAGAAGTAAAATGATACATGATTTTCAAAATGTTTTACAAATAAATATTTGAAAAGTGTGGCATGCATTTGTAGTTTTGCGCAAAGTCAATACTTTGTAGAACCTCCTTTTGCTGCAATTACAGCTGCAAGTTTTTTGGGATGTTTCTCTACCTGCTTTGCACATCTAGAGAGTGAATTCTTTCTTCTTTGCAAAATAGATCAAGCACAGTCAGTTTAGTTGGAGAGCATTTGAGACCAGCAAGTCTTGCCACGGATTCTTGATTGCATTTAGGTCTGGACTTTGACTGGGTGATTCAACACATGAATATGCCATTCCATTGTAGCTCTGGTTGTATGTTTAGGGTCATTGTCCTGCTGCAAGGTCAACCTCCACTCAAGTTTTCTGACTTTAAGAGGTCTTTTTATAAGCTTGCCCTGTAATTGGCTCTATGTATCTTTCTATTAACTCTGACCAGCTTCCCTGTACCTGCTGAAGAAAATCATCCCCACAAACCACCATCAAGCACAGTGTTAGTTTTCTACCGCCCATAGCATTTTGCATGTACACTAAAAACGTTCAGTTTCAGTGCTCTTTTGGTTTCATATGACCAGAGCACCTTCTTCCACATATTTACTGTGTCCCCCACATGGCTTGTCACAAACTGCAAATGCAACTTGCAACATTCAACAATGACTTTTTTCTTGCCATTCTTCCATAAAGACCATATTTGTGGAGTGTATGGCTAATAGTTGTCCTGTAGACAGATTGTCCCACCCAAACTTTGGACCTCTGCAGATCCTCCAGAGGTACCCTGGGCCTCTTGGCAGTTTCTCTGATCAATGCTCTATTTGCCCGGCCTGTCCGTTTACTGTAAGTGGATAGAAATGTCTTGGTAGGTTTGCAGTTGTTCCATACTCTTTATATTTTCAGATGATGTATTGAACAGTACTCTGTTCAAAGCTAGGGACATTTTTTATAACCTATCCCTGCTCTAAACTTCCCCACAACTGTATTCCTGTCCTGTCTGGTGTCCTTGGACTTACACTTGCACTGTTTGTTCACTAATTCAATTCAATTCAATTTTATTTATATATTGCTTTAACAATGGAAATTGTCTCAAAGCAATTTGTCACAAAATTAAAAGAAAATTATGGAAATGTGTATGAGTGAGGAAAATGTGCATCAATCATAATGCTCAGATTGTCGGCAACAGTGGTAAGGAAAAACTCTGATATGGCAATAGGAAGAAACCTTGAGAGGAACCAGACTCAACAGGGAACGCATCCTCTTTTGGTAATATCAGATAGCAGGAATGGTTTTGAAGACATACTGTGTATTAAGCAGCTGGATGTTCAATGTAACAGGAGATGTCTAAGTTAACATGGAGTCCAGTTCGGCATCAGGATGAGTCAGACAGGTGCAGAGGGTAGAGGGGGGTCTGAATCACTGGGAGCTGAGGAGCAGCATGTGTAACTCCAAACCATCACGAAGCAGAATCCAGCTGGAGGTGGTCCTTTTCTGTATGCCTGTTTTTGTAATATTGGAAATATGATTTTCAAAGGATAAGATGTTGTCTAATATTACACCCAGGTCTTTCACTGTTGAGCTGGGAGTAATAGTACCTCCTTCTAAATGCAAGCAAAACTATGAGCTTTTGTGAACTGTTTTTTGAACCAATGTTGTCTACAAACCTCTGAGGAGGTTCACAGAACAGCTGCGTTTACACACAGGTGGACTCTATTTTCTAATCAGGTGACTTCTGAAGGCTATCGGTTCCACTCAATTTTGAGTTAGGGGTATCAGAGTAAAGGGGGCGAAATACAAATGCACGTTGCACTTTTTCCGATTACTATTTGAAAATATTTGGGAAAACTATCCTGGGTTTACTTCCACAAACTACTGACATGCAGATTAGGCTGATTAGTGTTTCTGAATTCCCCCTAGTGTGTGAATGTGTGTAAGTGTATGTGTGCTTGTGTACCCTGTGATGGACTGGCAACCCATCCATGATGACTTCTGGGATAGACTCCAGGTTTCCTGCGACCATGTCCAAGCGTTATAGAGAAGGAATGAGTAAGTAATTGACATAATATATATATATATATATATATATATATATATATATATATATATATATATATATATTTTTTTTTTTTTTTTTAAATATGTTTACTTTAATATATTACTGAGGCAACTGTCGCAGAATTACTTCTTAAATGTGCAACAGCAGCCCAGGGAAAGGTTCTCATTTAATGTTGCAATATTGGTGATTTTCTCTGAGGTTTGCCAAAGCTGTGTGTAGGTTTTATATGTGTTTGGTGTGTCATAATTTGGCTGACTCTTATTAAGCCTAATAGTGTTAGTGAGCGGAAAAATACAACAGCTCAGACCAGTTCAGTGTGTGGACTGTTTCTTTCTAGTTCTACAAACTATTAAACTGCTATAGTAATTATTATTGTTATTATTGTTATTATTGTTATTGTTATTATTATTATTATTTATTATTATTATTTATTTCTCTCTTTTGCATCTTTTATAATTATATAATTGGACTCTCGATAAATATTTTATAGTGCAATTCGTTTTTTTTTGTTTTGTTTTTTTTTTTCCTCTTAGCTCATTTACTGGTTGATGAACATTTCCTGAAGAAATCATTTGGATGCTTGAATAATTACAGTTGATTAATTTTATTTCTGCTTGACATAAACCTGTGGGGTTTCCTGGATCTTCCTAGAAATATCATAACCTTTATTTTGTTCATGTTTAATGCCAGGGCTAAGACCTGCCAGGTTTGCTCCAGCACATGCAGGTGGGTGGAAACAGACAAAATGACCTAATTGGGAGAAAATTGGGTAAAAATAACACCTTGGTTTTATTAGATTTTTAGGCAGTTCATATATGCAATAAACCGAATACAGGCTGACTGAAACCCTACAAAACTTATATTATTATGATTATGATTATGATTATGGTTATGATTATTATTATTATTATTATTATGCAATTAGCAGCATTTTCTTGTGCACTATGTAGCCAAAGATTGTGTCAACATTAAAACATCACACCCAAACTGTTGCAACAATGTTGGAACCACAAATGTCTAGAATGTCTTTATTTGACATAGCATTACAATGTTACCCAATATTAATGCTTGACCTCACTAATGCTCTTGTAGTTGAATGACCAGAAATTCCCACAGCTGCATTCCCAGTGGAAAGCCTTCCCAGAAGAGTGGAGCTTATAATAACATTAAAGAGGGAACTAAAACTAGACAGTAATGCTCAAAATGGAAGGCCAGTGACAACAAAACTACTGCTTGGAGACCTCAGGTGAAAAGATACCCTGGTCAATAAATATGTTTATTCATGCGATAGAGCTCAATGACCCTGCTGTAAGGTACAAACAATATTTTGAATAGCCTATGAACATAAATTATTTTATCATTTCTGTTTTTAATGCTAATAAAAGTACTAATAGCGTTTCCTAAGTCACCTATGCCAAGACGTAAGTGTGTGTGTGTGTGTGTGTGTGTGTGTGTGTGTGTGTGTGTGTGTGTGTGTGTGTGTGTGTGTGTGTGTGTGTGTGTGTGTGCGTGTGCGTGTGTGTGCGTGTGTGTGTTATTGTTGTTTTTTTAGTCTCTAACTTCTTAATGAATACAGCAATTCGGCAATTGAGTTTGGGGTTTAATAATGACTGTACTGAGAGCAAAATAGTCTAAATCTGTTATCGCAAAATCTACACTAATATTCCTATGAGATGGGAAATAATCCTTCTAATGAATGAGTTTATTTAATGAGTCCCTCTGTATACAACCACTGACAATGAACAGCACGGGCAGTTGTAAGAGGCTTTTGGTGCTTTGGATATGCATGTATTCCTGGAATACATATACTGATCATCCATAATTTCTAATGTGTTTATGGGGTAATGTACTGTGTGTTCAGGGGCGTGGTACACTAGGTGTTCTCTTTCAAAAGCTACACTCGATGCTGCGCTTGAAAGCACTATGGGAAGAGGTCTCCGCTGACCGGTTGTTGAAGCATGTGTGTCAAACACGCCAAAACTTGGCCCGTACAACCTCAGTCAGGTGACGTCATCTGACCAGGTACACCTCGGTTATAAATAGGTCTGAACCGGAAATATCCTCAGGTCTTTTTGTCTTCAAGGCTGAATTGTATTAATAAAAAAAAAAAAAAAGAAAGAAAGAAAATATATATAGAAAAGAAAGTGAAACTAATGGCTGAGATTAGGAAGAGTTGCTTACCTCTGTGCGAGAGGCTTCTCTCCAATGACGATTGTCATGCTCTTTGTTTTGAGTGTTTGGGTGAATATCATGCTTTCCGCGGACTTGAGGGACAATGCGAGCACTGTGATCTCCTTCCGATCAAAGCGTTTCACGCCTGACTCACATTCTTTAAAGAAAAATCGCGAGCTGTGCTTCACTCATGGGGTTCACGCATTGATCTGGCAGAAGTGCGTGAGTCGGATTTGCCCTTTTCTCTCGTGCTCTCGCCGGATCAGGAAATTCCCGCGTCTGCTTCTGGAGCGCATCTCGATGCCTCTTCTGATGGGGCGCCAGAGACCTCCTCACATCTCACAGGTGAGTTTACCACCCCAGGACGCTCCTCTCATGGCGTGCGAGAGCATGAGGAATTACTGGAGGTGGTAACTAGGGCAGTCGAATGCCTACATCTTGACTGGCCTCAGGGACAGGTGAGTCCCAAACACTCAAAATTAAACGACAGGTTTCTGTCCAGTGGCCAAGGTGAGGGACCTCAACAAAGGTCCCTCCCTCTTTTTTGGTGAGTTACCTCGTCATGGAGCAAACCTTATTCGTCCCGCATATTTGTGCCAATGACATCGATTTATTCAACGATCATTGATGCAAGCATGCGGGGCTACATGATGATGCTCCAGGTTGAGGAGATTCTTGCGAGCTATCTCTCTCCTGGGTGCTCATCTTCACTGAAGAAGCCTAAACTCCCCACTAAGCCATGTAGACTAACATCTCCACTAGTGGGGAAGGCTTTCTAGTCAGCGGGTCAGGCCGTTGCAGCGCTACATACCATGGCGGTGTTGCAGGCATACCAGGCTGATCTACTGAAGGACCTGAGCACCGGCGGGTCCATCAACCAGCAAGCCTTTTCAGAGCTTTGCCAAGCCACGGATTTGTCTCTCCATGCCACAAAGCAGACGGCCCGTGCCTTTGGCTGTTCCATGGCTGTGCTTGCCACGGAGAGACATCTGTGGCTGAACCTCCCTGGCATCAAGGACAAGGAGCGTTCGTTCCTCCTTGATCCCCTTATCTCGTCTTCCCACCTATTCGGTGACGCTGTGAATACCGTCACCAGTAAGGTTTCTTCCCCGCCGTGCTCAGGAGTCAGGACCGTCGGCCACCCAGTCCCGACTAGGTCCGGTTCTAGGGAGGCGTGAAGTGCAGAAGGAGAGGTGAGCACCCCCTCATAAAGACTGGGGTATGACTCGTCGTGCTTCTCAGTCCGCCTAAAAGACCGGACCTGAGGAGCATGATCTCCTCAAAGAAGAGGTCCTGAGTCTGGTGAAATGCCAGGACCATGAAAGTGTTTCCCCCAGGGGAGGGGCGCGTGGTATTCCAAAGGGAATAAGCACTCCTTCCTGGCACCCTCAGGAGGCCGCCCAAATTTTCGCCACCACTGGTGCTCGGAAGAGTAGTCACCAACAAAGTGTTAGGTGTTCGGTTTGCCTCCTGCCATGTTTTCAGGTCACCGAACATCTAAACCCCCCACTTAACCTAGCGTTGTGCCCCTTTCAGCGATATTGGCGTGGAAGCTACTGCCAATTATATCTTCTTGGGCTCAGAGGATCCAACTTGCGCATCGCCCTCCATGTTTCAACGGCGTGGTCTACACATCCGTGAAACCGTAACGGTTCAAACAGACATTGCTTGGTATTGGGGGCATAGAACATGTTCCCCTCCCAGACACACAGCCTACTACTGTGCTACTGCTGGTTTTTCTTGGTCCAAAAAAAAAAATTTTAAATTGGAGGGGGGGTGTCCAATTCTAGATCCTTGCGGGTAGTGCTGCTATCTCAGAATATTAAAATGCTCAATTTTGACGGTCAAGATGATAGTTTCTCAAATCCAGTCAGAAGTTTGGTTTGTGACAATCGACCGGAAGGAAGCATATTTCATATAGAAATATTGCCACAACACAGGAAGCTTCTGAGGTTCACTTTAGGGGATGCAGCACTGTTTCCTATATGGTTCAAGGGCATCCGTAATTCGAATTTTATTCACGACTTGGCTCAGTCTCGGGAGCTAGCATTTCGACATCGACATGTCGTCCTAGTTCATCTTGAATCTTTAGGGTTGAGACACAACGCCAAGAAAAACGTTGTCTCTCCCATTCACAGGACAACGTATTTGGGGGGCGTATGAGATTCAGTCTGAATACAGGGACAATTGTCTCCGGTATGCACCAAATCTATCTTTAGCATCCTAAGGACCATCAAACTAGGCCAGAAGGTGACTGTTCGTTGCTTTCAGAAAATCTAGGTCTCATGGCAGGTGCATCCATGGTGATACCCTTGGGCCCTCTGCATATGAAACCCTTTCTGTTGTGGCTGAGAGCCTGGGGATTTCATTCAAGGGCCGATCCCCTGAGCAAACAGGATATGTGCCAGGGGCTTTGTACCCTTTCTATGTGGTTCAGACCCCGGGTTTTTAACTTTGGGTCCCACTCTAGGTCTCTGTCATCACAAGATGCTAACAACAGATGCTTTCCTTTGGGTTGGGGTGTGGTCTTGGATGGCCTTCCAGCTCAAAGGATCTGGAGAGATCATCTTCTCGCATGGCATACCAGTTGCCTCGAAACGATGACATATTTCTGGCCCTGAAATACTTCCTCCAGCTAAGAGGCTACCATGTCCTAGTGTGGGCAACACAATGGAAGTCTCCTATATAAATCGTCATGGCGAAATGTGTCCGCGCCGCTTGAACGAGCTAGCGCAACAGATTTTGCTTCAGCCATAGGACAAGTTCTTGTCCCTCAAGGTGATTCAAATCCCGGCGCAGGGAATAATATGCCATCCCAGGCTCAAGTGTTGGGGCCGTCAGGTTTAGCCCCTGAAAGGGGCCAATTAAGAGATCCTGATCTTCCAGCTAAAGTATTCCAAGCGCTAGAGCTCTCTCTAACAAACGTACTTACCCTCAGATGGGATGATTTTGGATGTATGGCAAACCATGTTGACCCAGTCCACTGCCAGACTGTTTCAGTGCTTGAGTTCCTGCATGAGAAACTGTCCTCAGGCCTAACACAACAGTACCTTCAAGGGACAAAGCTATTGTGTTCAAAGTTTGACTGAGGCCCCTTTCAAACCTATAGAACTCGTGCCTGTTAGGCTTTTAACCCTTAAAATGTTTTTTTTCTAATAGCCTTTATTTCTCTATAGAGAATTGGGGATTTGCAGGCTCTGTCAATCTCGTCATGCTGCCTAGACTCTGCCCCTGGGCTGGTCAAGACTATTCTGCATCCTCACCCGAATTATCTACTGAAAGTTCCATTTTCGATTATGCAACCAGTTGTTCTTGAAACCTTCTGTCCTCTGCTGTCTAATGCTCAGGAGCAAGAAGGATTTTACTTACTGTGCCCAGTACGTGCTCTACAGATTTACGTCTACTGCACTAGTCCGCAAATAGCAGCTCTTTATATGTTATGCCGCAACCGGGTAGGCGGATGCCATTAGACAAACTATGTCACATTAAAAGATTTTGCCCTAGCCTATGAGGTGCGTGGTCACACTTCACCTCTAGGAGTTAGGGCACATTCAAATAAGGGGTTTGCAAGGTGTCCCCTTGCAGCAAATGTGTGATGCGGTAGGCTGGTCCCCTCCGCACACTTTTCTCAGAGTCTATAGTTTGGATGTTCATGCTACTCCATGCTTACGTCCTAGAGTCAGCATCCCACAATCAGGTTTAGACTTCTTTGATGATTGTGCGCGCACGATACACAACTCTGTGGTCCAGCCGCTTACAGTGTGGCGGCATTGGTATTCTTGTTCCCATAGGGCTTTCAAGCGCAGCATCAAGTGTAGCTTTTGAAAGGGAACATCTCAGGTTACTTTGCTATAACCCTGTTCCCTGAAAAAGCGGGAATGAGATGCTGAGATCTAATGCCGCACTGTAGGCGTGACTGGGCGTCCTTTCAGACAAATTGACCTGAGAATGTTTCCGGTTCAGACCTATTTATAACCTCCAGGTACCTGTCAGATGACGTCACCTGACTGAGGTTGTACGGGCCAAGTTTTGTCGTGTTTGACACACATGCTTCAACAACTGGTCAGCGGAGACCTCTTCCCATAGCGCTTTCAATCGCAGTATCTCGTTCCCACTTTTTCAGGGAACAGGGTTACAGCAAAGTAACCAGAGACGTTCTAGTGCCTTCCTGTTGTGGCATTGGCTTTTTTAGTGATTTTGTGCTGCATTGGCTTTTCTGTGGCATTGGACCAGAAAGGTTGACCTTTAATCCCCGCATACATGGGGTGAACCTTTAGTGGCCAAGATCCTTTCACCAGCTTGCTAGTGTATAGATAATAATCAGTGTTAATGTTATGGCTAATGCATACCCAAGCATATTTTCCATGTTTAATTTACAGCAAATATATCAAATCCTACTCTGTATAAAATCTGTATAATTTACTCATATATTATATATTACCTCTTTTTTCCCCTCTTCCATGTACACATAACAACATTTATCATTTATATAAAAAAAATGTTGTGCTTTCAAAATCAACCATATATTATTAGTAATTATTTCTCTCTCTCTCTCTCTCTCTCTCTCTCTCTCTTTCTTCCTTTTTTACATGCTTTTTTCATGTGTGAACCCACTCAATTACAGCTGTGAAACTCTGCTGAATTCAAAAATGACTGCAGAATTGATTACTGGGTTCACAGAGAGACACACACTCCCTCACTCTCACTTTCACTCTCTCACACTCTAATTCTCTCTCTCTCTCTCTCTCTCTCTCTCTCTCTCTTTCTCTTATTCACACATACATACACAGATATACATACAGCAGTGTTATTTAGTTTAAAATCTACAGCATTTAAATTCTAACAATATCATCACTCTGACAAAGACAAATTGCAAATGCTTGTGCATAATCGTTTTCTCACTTAATGGCTTGTTCATTTAGGAGAGCAATCCATAAACAGTGAGTTATATGAACCTCTTTCTTTGAGCTCATTTCTATTCAAATTGAAAAACGTCCATACTGTATTTACATACAAGCAGAAAATGGCTTTACTATGTGCTATGTCTAAGACATTTGTCTCAGTACATTTGGTTTTGTTGATTGTTGTGCACAGTTAAGTCTCGCCAAGCATGCAGTGACAACTATGTAATATAATCAAGAACAGACATATACATGTATACAAAAGTGTAACTGAAAAATTATATTTTTGCCTGTGTTTAGCCTGGTTGGTTGAGTTTTAATATAAAATATAGCACGTTCATGCTTTGACTGTTATTTTTGTAGTAAGTCAAACAGAAAATAGTTGCAGCACATTAGATCAAGGGAGAGTTTTGTTGGCCGCAAAACCTTTTAATTTCAAAGATTGATTATGAAAAACATTATAGCCAATACAAGATCTTCATCTTTCTTTATCCATTTTAGTTTCACTTCAGTACATAATGACTGCTCCCTTTCATAGAGCAGGGCATGTACAGGGCATGTCACGTCTCATGTACATAATATATAAGTTTTGTAACATTATTTCTCCTCTTCATTGCTGGAGTGACAGCAATGGCAGAAACAGAGCATAAACATAGTTTCATTGGCTGCAAGATTTTTAGAAAAAAAAAATCTAAACCACTTTGTTGCACAGGAAGTTTCTTCGCTTCAGTGATCACATGGTAAAGAAAAAAGCAATGCGATTGGCTCGCCACAACGATTTGGGTTAGGGTGTGTGTATGTCTCTGTGTGTGAAGAAATACGTTCTGTAGTTCTAGGGAATTAACATAACATAGATTTTATGATAAGATATTTGGTGCCCGTATGGATTCTAAGAGCTTGACTATCATTGGGATTTATTACAATTTTGTAGTGGATTTGAGTGAAGTCAATAATTGATGTTAATTGATGATGGGCCGAAGTCAGCTAATCCATTGCACCCACAATGGGCCACCATCTATGTTGGGGGTTTGGGGCGGAGTCATGGTCGGGTCAACATATCCACCCAAAACAGACAAAGTACTACCTTGAAAGGTACACTACCATGTGACTTGCATTCCAATGTTTCTGCAATTAAGTTATTGTGTAGACATGATAACAGCAGACGATGTTGCGAGTTGAGGGACTAGCTCTGTTATGCTAGACATACTTATATGCAACACTGACTGATCTCAGCGGCTCTTGTAAAGGTGCAGTGTCTGATGTCTTCAGACTATGTTTGATCTTGGTCAAGCTACAGCAGACCCAACAGATATTGTATGATAGATTATGTGGTGATTTTTTAGACTGTTGTACAGTCTAATGGCTGTGGATCTGGATAATGGTAATGTATTAGGCATGTGATCCATCTACAGGTTTAAATCTACAGGTCAAATCCACAGAAACCACTGCCATTTATTTTTGGTAAATTATAGAAGGGTTAAGTACACATTTGATGAATCGATTACTATAGAGTTACTTGGTATCTGAACAGCAGACCCTTCTTAACAAAGTAGTCAGATATCTGTTGCCATGAAATTTAAAAAACTGCACTTATGGAACAGTCCAAATATTATCACACGGCTAAATAGCATAATTAACATCATATAATAGATGATTCATGAAAAAAGAAGTTTTAAGCATGATGTTTAATGAACTCACACATTAATTTAAAAATAATAAAATTGTGTACTTTAATGATTATTTTTGAAGCTAAATTGTATTGGGCTGGAGCAGGAAAAAAGGGTTGATTTATGTGCTATGGATGTCTCTCTCTCTTTCTCTCTCTCTCTCTCTCTTGCACTCTGAAACATGCACATACACTCATAATATTTAGTTCAAACATCTTTAGTTTTGATTAATGAACTCAATCTTGTGAAAAAAATGTGTGAAAATTATTCCCCATTCTCCCAGAACCACTCCATCATGATTTGAGTCCTGGAATAAACACATGCCATCAGGGAAGAAAAATGCATTCATGTGACAAGATCGTACATTCAGTACACTCAGGTCATCAGCTGACTTCATTTTATTGCCAAAAAACATTGCTGACCTGACCAACTGAAGCGACCCCTTGATGATAACACTGCCTGCAGAGGCTTGTATAGTGCGCACTACGCATGATGGCTGCATTGCTTCATGCGCAGCCCTTCTTACCCTGATGCATCCTGATTCACTACTGTGGAAAGTCTGAGGTTTGAATACATGTAACTATGTAATCATTGCATTTTTTTATCAGAAATGGCATAACCAGGGTAGTGGGATGAAAAGGATGAGAATAACAGGTTGGCATGGGGATGTTTCCTATGTGTATATTGTTTTGATGAGGTTAAAGGTGTAGACATGTCCCTATTGATTGGTCTATATTAGCATAATATATTTCTTTAATGGTTTAAAATGGCACATTAAAGACTACTTTAAGGAAGATGCTTGTTCTTTTCAAGGGCTAAATCTTTCCGTAGCCCTCTGACTCACCAATATAGCCTTCACACTTACACTTTCCTTAACACTTCCTCTCACACCTGCCTGATGTACTTATCCTCTTATTTTCTCATTCTCCCTCTGTCTCATCAGGCCCCGCTTGCATTATAATGTTTTCTCTCTTTCTCTTTCCGTCTGTCTCATACACTTTTCATCACACTGAATACAATAATGTTCCTCTTCATCACATTTTTCGTACTGCCTCTTTAGGAAGAGTCTTTATCAGAGGTTTGCACGCTGAATGAATTAAAAACGTGTCTGCCCGCACACAATCTGCTTTCGAACACACATACACACTCCAAATTCACACGTAGTGGATGGATAATAGTGGCCCATTTGAAACTTGGCTGAGAGAAGAAGGAGCAGAGCGAGAGATATCTTCTGGTATTTAACCATGCTGGGATTGTGGGAGGAAAAAGATGAGGTCAGTGATTTTGATCAAGAGAAAGAAGGAGAAAGTGTTTCAAAAGAGGACTAGAGAAAGATGGAGCGGTGCTGGGAATTGGCCTGTAGTCTTACATACAATGGAAAAAAGGAAAAAAAACAGACAAAGGCTGAGATGGAGAGATGCCCATGTGTGAATAGAGAAGAGAGAGACAACTTTGAAGTAATGCTGTAAGCGTCCACTGTCATGAATCATGATCGGTTTATATTATTATATCTTCAGTCATCTCATTTACACACTAAGACGGGTGATCCCTAGCTCCCACAGAGTAAGGAGAGATGAGTAAACTAGGCCACAGGAGCAGAAAGACGACTAGAGATAGTGGGTGCATCCATACATCTTGCACTTTTCCACAGTGCTTTGGGAATGCAGGTCTCAGAAGGAAGAGCAGCATGGGACCTGGAGGTGTTATTCATAGATGACGAATAAGGAACCAAGTGAGGTGTGCGTGTGTGTGTGTGTGTGTGTGTGTGTGTGTGTGTGTGTGTGTGTGTGTGTGTGTGTGTGTGTTAAGGAGGACCGAAATGGCTTAGGAGGAGACATGTCCACATGTTTGTACAGTTCTTAATTAAGTGTGTGGATGAGCCCTTTAGATTGACAGACTGTCACATGAGACATTTCTAGTCCAAACCAGCCATGCGTGTGTGTTTGTGAACTGAGTGAGGCAACGTTCACACTCTCCCCCTCCCCCATCACACACACATACGCACACCTCAAATGCCTGTCATATCAATGTGAAGCAAACCTTCCCGTGGGACTGACGCCTCATAGTGCAACCTGTAAGATAACAAAACAAACCCAGATCGAACCCATCAATCAAGAATTTCACACATGCACACATCCACTGTAATCATTAGATTCATTAAACCCCATCGGCCCAGTAAATTAAACCCGCTGAGAGGTTCCTGGATGCATGCCAAGACTCGAGCGCTCATTTACACGTTTGTAAACTAATATGGGGGGTTGCAGGACAGATCATTTTCGTGTGCTGGTAAGGGTGGAAACTGTGTGTGATGAGAAAGTCTATGTGGCAAAACAGAACAAGAGAACGGGTTCATTTTTCCATATTCTGCCTCATCATGCTACAGCTGGCAATCTTGTAATAATCACAGTGCCATCTATTGGTTAAGTAAAGATGTGCAGGTATAATTTTTCCCTTTTTTTTTTTTTTTTGGCTAGATACTAGAGGGTAGATAAAGACATTGCCTTTCCAGGTGTGACAAGTTTACAGTTTTAGGTCGCATGAGCTGAATTTAAAGCCTGAATTTTTCTCCCCAAATGCCATTACTCTGCAAAATCTTGATGTAAATATTGCTCAAAATTAGGAATTTTATTTCAATTTTTTACAATTTGTGTGTGTTTTAATGTATGAGTCAATGCTACAGTTGCTTTACAGGAAAGTTATGACATTATATAAAGTTCATAGTTAAATAAATAGTCTATGGTTGGGTCACTCTTTGAGTTGCCCCTTAACCAGTCCTTTGTTATCTTGGCTGTGTGCTTAGGGTTGTTGTCCTGTTGAAATGTTGGTAGCAGGATTTTCATCAAGGATGTCTCTGTACATTGCTGCATTAAGCCTTCCCTCAAACCTGACTAGTTTCCCAGTTCCTGCCAATGAAATACATCCCCACAGCATGATGCTGCCACCACCATGTTTCACTGTAGGGATGGTATTGGCCAGGTGATGAACGATGCCTGGTTTCCTGGTTGCTTGGCATTCAGGCCAGACAATTCAATCTTGTTTCATCAGACCAGAGAATTTTGTTTCTCATGGTCTGAGAGTCCTTCAGGTGCCTTGTGGCAAACTCCATGCTGGCTGTCATGTGTCTTTAAGTCTGGCCACTCTACCATACAGGTCTGTTTGGTGGAGTGCTGCAGAGATGGTTGTTCTTTTGAAATGTTCTCCTTTCTCCACAGAGAAACACTGGAGCTATTTCAGAGGGGCCATTGTTTTTTTTGGTCACCTCGGTGAGTAATGACCTTCTCCCCAATTGCTCAGTTTGGCCAGACGACCCACTCTAGGAAGAATCCTGGAAGTTCCAAACTTCTTCCATTTATTAATGATGGAGGCCACTGGGCTCATCCAGACCATCCATGCTACAGACATTTTTCTTTACCCTTTACCAGACTTGTGCCTCAATACAATCCTGTCTTGGAGGTCTACAGACAATTACTTGGACTTCATGGCTTTTTTTATTCTCTGACTTGACCCTTAACAAACCATGTCCAGTCAACTGAATTTACCACAGGTGGACTTAAAATCAGATTGTAGAAACATCTCAAGGATGATTTCCATGATCTCAATGGAAATAAAATGCACCTGAGCTAAATTTTGAGGGTCATTATAAAAGCTGTGAATACTTACGTACATGTGGCTTTTTTTTTTTTTTCATTGTTAGCAGCTATCAGAAAATTGCAAGTTATCTGGATTAACTGGCAAAATTACTGAAGATTGTGTTGTATATGTATGTATTTATTTCAGAACATGATCAAGGTGATATCTGTGATATCGTAGCACTAGTCTTATAGAAATTAGGAAAATAGGGTCCTAAAGGCTGCTGTAAATTTTAAAAAGGTTGCTCATGTTAGTTTGCATACGTAGGTCTTATTCTGGTGTCCCACAAAATGTGCCCTTCTCACAGACCACTGAGCCACTTACTTGGAGGGATTTATAACACATAAACATGTGCTTACAAAAAGAAGTCTTAACGTTTGGTTGTTAAAGGCCCATCTGAACCCAGCCTTGACCTATGACTGTCACAATCAGACATCTAGCTTCCCACTGTGCCAAAAGTGGAGGCAGAGAGCAGGTGGCATGAGTCATGTCTCAGGTCAAATCCGGGACAAGAATTGGATGAGAGAAGATTATAGGATGTTGAGCTTGGTCTGTTCTCTGTTCAGGATGAAGTCTTTAAAAAAAAAAACTGTGCGATTTAAGGCGTTTTGGGGAAAAGTCTTTCATCCTGACGCCATGGTTGCTGGTTCTCAATCTGGTCTCATTTCTTTTTCCCCTTAGACTGTTTAACAGACACCACCAAACAAAGCCCTTACTTTCTGTCAGCACCAGTGATTTGCGTGCATGAAATGCATGCATCTCTGCTGCTGAAACTCAGAACTGAATGAAAACCTCAACTGTCTTCAGTTTTTGCTTATTTTTCGTGTGTCTTGGCTTCAGGTCAGGATTCAGATTCCTTGTTTCCTTAAAAATGTCTTGAACTACCAATTGCCACAACAAAAAGTTGTGAAAAATATTTCCAGTTAAGTAATTCTGGTACAAGTTGCCTAATGTGTCCATAGGATGCAGTTCCTGAAACTATCTATGATCATATTTTGGCAAACTCAAAGCTTTTCTTCACAAGATAAAGAACTCTTCTTGTGAATAAAGATATTGCTGCATCTAGTAAAGAAATAAACAAAAAAAAAGCATGAAATTACTGTGATATCAATATCTCATATAACCATATCTAATGTTTTTGCTATTTTTCTAATATGGTTGTTTAGATTTTTCATTCTAACGATGGTTTGCTTCACTTCTTTTTTTGCATTTCATATTGAGGGTTATCAGGAACATTCCAAATGCCAAACATAAAACTGCACTCGAAATTTTATGTTCTTATTTGAAAGTGAAATAATGAGGGAATAACACACCTGGCCATAAAACAGCTGAGCAGCCTTTTTTTTTTTTTGTCCTTTAAAGGGGGGGGGGGGGGGTATTTAAAGTGCTACAATGTGTATTCAAAGGAATGAGCTTTCTTTCTTTTTTTTTTTTTTTTTACTTTACATCATCCATGCAAAGATGTGCACTTTTAAAGACAAATCTAGACTTCTGTTTATTGATGGCACACCCAAGCACACGCTCAAAAAATATTTATGCCTAACAATTAAGATTTATGCATTTTGACTGCATATAAACTTTCCATCCATTTGGATTACATATTTTTAGCATAACCAAACTAATACACTTTATGTGATTCTTATTTGAAAGTTATATGTAAATGAAATGAGCAAGAATGAGATTTATGTATATCGGACCAATAAATCCAATTTGTTTTAAATTCATAATGAAGAGAATTATGTATTATTACATAATAAACCCAACATACTTTAAATGCATTTATATAAAATATAATAATAATAAACCCAATTTAATAACATTAATCTATTTTTTATTCCTCCCAAATCCCAATATACAATACAATATGCAATACAAACTTTCAAGCATTGGAGTGTAAAAGTTAACTTAAACAGTACAAAGCACAGACATTTAGAACAAGTCAACCCACTTCCATTGAAAAAAGGAAACATTAATTAATCAATGAAGCATCTCAATTTTCAGTGCTTGGACTTTTGGTGACAGTTTGGTACTCTCTTGTTCTACCAGGATTTTCTGAAACACCTCAAATGTGCACCAGTTCCTTAGGGTACTGGGTAGTGCAGGCTAAATGCATAAATTAGTCCAAAAAGCATCACATCCATGTGTGAAGGTTTCACAGAACTCCAAACCCTCAAGTATGACACCAACATCTGTAGGTTAAACTCCAGGTCCAGCATCCACTGCGCAAATGACATACAGTAGATGGCCATGGTCGTCTGTGCAATTCCAAAGTGCTGGAGGATAAATAAAGAACTGTGAAAATAAAGAGTTGTCAATACCAATACCAGCCACAGTGATCTTCAAATATTTTAAAGCCATTAGAATTTATTTTAACCCTCAGCTAAGATGTTAAGGGTCTCTTGAACACATCTACTAGACATTTAGGTCGGAAAACATCCCTATATGTTATAATTAGTAATACATCCAATATTGGCCAATGAGAAAAATGCTAAGTTGCTAAAGTTAGCTTATATTTATTAGGGCCATGTGCAAGCTAGCTAGCTAGTGGACTAAAAAATGTATAGTCATTGCATTGATATTAGTGTCATATGATATCAACAATGCTAAAAATATATTTACAGACATATGTGGGATGACTACATCCCTTTGCAACTTACCTTAAAATGAGGTCACAATGGAGTGGGGAACAGCTTCATTTCGGGTTCTGAACGATTCCATTTGCAAGATTTGTATGTAAATCACTCACTCATCATCTATACCGCTTAATCCTATATTCAGGGTCACGGGGGGCTTGGAGCCTATACCAGGAGACTTGGGGCACAAGGCGGGGTACACCCAATCCATCAAAGGGCACACACACACACACACACACACACACACTCGTTCATTCACTATGGCCAATTTGGGAATGCCAATTAACCTAATCTGCATGTCTTTGGACTGTAAGAGGAAATCCCCCAAGCACAGGGAGAACATGCAAACTCCATGCAAACAGACAGGAATCAAACCTGGACCCTGGAGGTGCAAGACGACAGTGCTAACCACTACACCACTGTGCCGTCTGTATGTAAATCAGTCTCATACAATTTAACTAATTACATCTTGTTCCGCAGACATTTAAACTAAATTCATATTTTTTAACTGATTAAATTAAATAGTTTTCATAATTAACAAATTTTAATTAATTGTAGGTAATCTGATAACATAATTTTTGAAAAAAAAAACGATTATTTAAATAAAATCAAATGGATGCAAATACTTAATAATAAACTACGCCATGATTCATTTTTTTGAGGGCAGCTATGAAATATGATTGCCACACTTAGGCACATGCTTACCTGGTAGCTGAGTCACCACCAGTGGCGGCTGGTGCAAAAAAAATTTGGAGGGCACAAACAAAATTAGAAAATAGATTTTCTCCCTAATTTAGTCGTGTCCAATTCCTCCCCGTCACTAGGGGGCTCCCACATTAAGGCTACTACTACCACTCAGCCGGGAGGGCCGAAGACTATCACGTGTTTCCTCCGAACCACATGATGCCAGCCGACCGCATCTTTTCGATGTACCTCTCATCCCTCGCCTCTGAGAGAGCTCAGTTAATCAGCTCTCTCTAGACCTCCGGCTGCGAGAGGTTACAGCATCACCCGGGATTCGAAGTAGCGATCTCCGGATGATAAGGCGAGCCCTTTTACCACTGCGCCACTCAAAGGCCAAAATTTAACTTTTAATACTCGCCTGTAAATAGGCATTTATCAGGTGATTAAGCATCATTACTACTAGTATAAAATAAAGGCATGACTCACATCGCATCCAGTCAGGAGCTCCGCTTGCCATAAGAAGTGCTGGAAAAGACTCGTTGAGAATGGTCCAATCACATGAGCCCAAATATTTAAAATGATCCAATCAGAGCTCAGCATGCCATACAAAAATGTACGTGTCTACATAGACACTCGTTTGTCCAGCGCCCCACGTACACGAACACAAATGAACGTGATATAGTTTAGATTTTTTTTTATTGCAAATAAATTATATTAAGAAATACAGCGGAATATTGTGACTAAATGACTTTATTTCATTATTAAAATAAATAATTATGTTAAATAATTACATGTTAAAGTAGCATTCTTTTCTCCCTAATTTTAGGGGGGCAGCGCTCCTGCTATTGACCGGCCGCCACTTCTCACCACTGCAGACAAGAATCAGGGCTTGGTTTTAGAGATGCTTGTCCTTCATTAGTGTTTCAAGTTTTCTGTCTGTGCATCTGGTTTATCTCCATTTCACATTAATAACCTTTTGCTAAGTGATCTTGTCTCGACTCGAGTTTTTCCCAATTGTACAAGTTACAGACACTGCACTTTACAACGTTATTCCCACATTACAACAATTACAGAGATTGGTCTGAAAATTGGAGTGGATTCTTTCCCTAAATTTATTACATTTATATGTTATGCGAAGATAAATTTTTGTTTGAGTTGAGTTGATTAATCTTCGGCCAATGCAATTTTGACTGTTTGATTTATATATTGTTCACCATTCTCTGCAAACCTCGTTCTGACACTTTAACAAAAAATGCTCAAATCATATTTACCAGCAATCGTGATGTTAGGCAACAAAAACAACAGCAGAAAACTAGTTAATAAAAGAACAGATTTTATTAAACCTTTTTTGTTATAAATACATAATTATATTAAACACTTTTAAATAAGTTTTATAAGCACCCTCAGTTTCCAAATCAGCTTACAAACATATAAATACTCTGCACTTAAGGCTTATCAAAATGAGCTCAAAAAATCTTACACCACAAATCTACCTCTTCTGAAGTGCAATTAAAGCGACATTTTGCAACGAGGCACTATTAATCTTCAAACCTGGTGTCGTTCCAGAAACAGCACCAGGGCGTGCAATAAGTCCCAGTCCCACTAGCTCTTAGAACTGAATTTCAGTAAAATCAGTTAAGTTCGACACTTCTGAAGCAAATAAATGGAGTCGCTTAACCTTTCTCTTGAATTCAACTTTGGTGAACTGTTGCATGTGAAATCAGATCATGGTTCAATCACTGTTTCATTTGTAATGCAGTTGCTTTCTAAATGAGGCAGTACTTTGTAAAGCACTGTAGAGAGTCCAAAAGTGGACAACGCTAAGGCATAAGATTAGCGACACATTACTTCTAGACCTGACTACAAAGTATGCATAGTACACAGGACATCTGGAGGCTGGAAATTATGCTATCAAGGTTTACTCTCAGTGGTTGTGCAGCTTGCTAGCAACCATCTTGGGCAAGCACAAAGTTTTGTATGTACAGTATGTGGGATATGATTTATCTTCAGTAATTGCTTTCTCCTGGTCAGGCTTGTATAATATCTGTAGATTTCCATGGAAACATTGGGCATGAGGTGGGAACAGACCCTAGATGGTACAAAACTTGCTTTAATGTTTAATTACATTGAAAAAAAATTTAATTACATTGACAAAGCTGAGACAGATTCGTCAAAGTTAGCTGACTAAACACTAAGTAATTCAAAACTGTCACCATACTTCCAAGTCCACCCAGGTCACACTAATTTCACGAGGAGACTCAAAGTGCAAATTTTCAGTGTGACTGCAACCTAACTAATCTAAATAGCAAATGTGTGAATGCAGTCATTGAGGCTTTTGCAAAAAAAAAATCTTTAGTGTATTTCTTTATAGGATCATTATTGGAGCCATACCATGCATGTAATATGGTTACGTTTACATGGAATGCTTTGCTTTGGGCTTTAGGTAATCCGGTTCAATAGACTGATATGATAATGGGTGAATATGCATATATTGGGTTATAAGCATCTACATGATCTCTGTTTGGTCTACAGTCTTGCTGTGTATAGCAGTGGGGGTGTGCCTGCAATTGGGAATAGTGATTCAGCAGTTTCCGTTGCTGCGCCATACGCTGTTTGTGCTGGTGAACAGAAGCTGCCGTTATGCCGTCTGCTCAGTGGAAACCTCTGTGTTAGTGAAGCACTCATTCCAGTGCCATATTGTGTTCGCTGATGAAGCTCTGATGGCTAGCTGTCTGTCCGTTAATCTGTCAGGAATTACCAAGCAGTGTATCGCTGCAGAAGCACTCGACAGTATTTACTGATGTTGCAACAGTGTTAATATACTGTACATGGGTCAAAGACAGAATGGTTTTAAAAAACTGAAAACTTCAGAGAAAATTGGGAGTTATGGATATAAACTATTCTTCAGGAGGTTAATTCAACTTTTGTAACTATTTGTTTTATTTAACATTTTGATAATGTCTACCGTTATGCTGAATCACTACTTTGCAGTTTAGAACTGCATTTCTCATTTTAAAGGCTTTTTTACATTAGAGAAATAACACTGGAATGATGTTAAAGGATATTAGCAATTTTTGAAAAACTAACATGAAGAAAATGCCAAAAAGACACACCAGGTCTTTGACCCATATACACACCTGCAGCGCATGGCAGGTCTCTGTGTACATTTGCATTTTGTGTGTTTACTCTAGGCTTTCCTTATTGTGTATTTGCCTTTCTGTAGCTGTGAGATGTAGATTTTGGTTTTGCTGCCATCTGTCCTTTTCAACCACACTTCCCCTGCACTGACTGCTGTTATTACAGCCCTGAGAGAGAGAGAGAGAGAGAGAGAGAGAGAGAGAGAGACAGGAGGGATGAAAGAGTTAACTGTAACAACTCCATTTCCTAGGACAGCTTAATGTGCATTCAAAATCCCACCTAAATCTGTAAAGTCAAGGATATCAATAACATTGAATTGTTTAAAGTAATACTTAATAAACCTAATAATTATCTACAACATGCGTAGTCTCTATGTGTTCACAACAGACAGGAACCTAAATTGCTTATCGAAATGCTGATAAACTAAGAATGCCTGTGAACCAGTACATGTTAACAGTAAGTAATCATACAGATTTAATGCTGCTTACACTAATCTCACCTATGCCAGTCAATGAGGTTTCGCGCAGTGGCCACAAGTACGGTTCATCGGGAGTTTTGGCGTAATGATCACAATTCCAATCTTTCCACATGTTAAATTTTTTGCCAGTCCTCACGAAAGATCACGGTCCCCGTGGAACATCGCGAAATAGCGGGTCATCATTCTCAGTGGCTAACACCGCCTCTTACGTCGAACAGCATAGGTGAGACATGGGTGTTACAGATTTGGAATACTAAATGCAATACATTTGATTAAAGAATTTATGAAACAATTGCTCATTGTTATTTTTATTTTATCTTTTTACAACGTTTAACTACTGCGATTTTACATCGACTACCTCCATTATATTGAAGTTTTGTCAAACTCTTTTCCTCTACTTGTTCATGATATATACAGGCTCATAAAGGGTAGGCTGAAAAATGTTTAAATAGATTTGTGAGGAAAAATAAGTGAGGGAAAGAAAGCGAGAGAGGGAGCGAGAGTATGTAGTGGGAATACTGACTGTGCTGGGCTTTCATCATTGACTTCCAATAGAACAGTGTTGCCCTTTGAGAATCTCTCTCCCTCATAAAACAGAGTGCCTCCTTCACAGCGCACTGACAACTGACGACCTGCGTGAGAGAGAGAGAGAGAGAGAGAGAGAGAGACATACGAGTTGACAAGTTTGCAAAGATGAATTAGGAGAATAACAACATGTGTCAGTGTATAATAGTCTTGCCATCAGACAAACACCTTCATTTCTGACAGCTTGAGCATTTTGAACTTAGTGCTGGCATTTGTGTTTGTGTGCACGTGTGTGCTCGCACTGTTCATTTTTAAACCTTAAGGTAAATTTAATTCCTTAAAAGTTGTGTTGCTGAGGTCAAAGCTAAGTCTTAAAAGTTCTCTTCTTGAATGAGATCAAGAATACCAAGTATTATGTAGAACACTGAAACAATAAACTATTTATTCATCATAGTGAATGTATCTCGTGTATTCACTTGTTATAATATCAACACAGCAATGTTTTACAGTGTTATTTAAGCCCTTTTGAGCTACATTTGAGCTACACAGTTCTAGCTAGCCAGTTAATGTGGATTAGTCCATAGGTTCAACTAGAAGGCTCATTTTGTCTTTATGCAGGCAAGGTTAAAAATATTGTTGCACGTATGGAGAAAGAAAGGAAAGAAGGACAGAAAAACATAAAAAGCAGAAAGAAAGGGGGAAAGGACAGAACGAGAAAAAAAACAAATAGGGAGAAAGATAAAAGACAGAGAGAGAGAAAACAAAAAGAGAAAATAAAAAACAGAGGTAGAGAGGAAAAATATACTGTACATAGAATAAAGAGAGAAATTGTGAGAAAGTGAAAAATAAGCAGGCAAATTAAAATAAAACAAGAAAATGGAATGACGAAAAAGTAAAAAAAAAAAAAAAAGAATAAAGGCTGTAAAGAGAGAAATCTTTTATGAAAATAGAAAGAAAATGAGATTAAGAAAGAAAAAAATGTAAAACAAATGTAAGAAAGATTAAGAAGTAGAGAGTAAAAGCAATGAATGAAGAACAAGCAAGAGAACAACAAATAGGAAGAAAGAAAAATGAGTAACAGTAAGCAAGCAACAACAAGTAAAAGCAAGAGAACAAACAAAAGGACGAAAAAAGGGAAGGGAAGAAAGAAGAGCACCTGCTCTGGGGGTTTGTGTTTGAGCATTTAGTTTAGCAGGGTGTGTGAGAGAGTGCAGATGTTCCTGCGATGCTGCTGCTCTGCACTCATCCCACCACCACTCACACTTCTGCTATACTGCCTCGGGCTCGTTCCAGATGATAGTTTAATATATACACTCTGCACCAGCTGTAACAGTTTATTTGCTTTAGAGGACAAATCCTGTAATGCATGCACTCACTTGCAATCTATCCTCAGAGATAATTAAGCATTAATAATCAGCATAATGAATGATCGGAATATATATATATATATATTCTCTGCACAAATGAAGGTATTACAGTTGGGCAAGAAAAGCAGAACAGAACAAGAAACACAGGAGGGAAGCTATAATAGCTATAACATACATTGAGCCTTTCTGGAGAAGCAAATTATGGTTGAAAGCTTCTTGACTCATAGCGAGGGCTTTGATAAGGATCGACTTAATCCGCAAGTAATGAATTAGAGGCTGTCGGGGACGTGATGCAGTTCAGAGCTCGTTAGAAATGAGGCAGTTTATTACGCGTTTTACAGTCTCTTGCAAGTGACCTCTGACTGAGAAACAGACAGCTGACTGATACACCACATTGTAGGGCGAAGAGCGTTTGAGAAAGAGAGGAAGAGAAAGAGAGAGAGAGAGAAACAGACAGACAAACTTCTAGAGATTAGGTTAGACACAGGGCACACGTATCACACAACCACAGACACATGCATCGATTAACTGTCAAGCAACACACACTCGAACTTACTGTCTGACTTCTTCTTCAAGGGGATTAGTGCTGCTTTAGCCTGGAGATAATGGCAAAAACACAGCGATCAAAATTCCATTTTGCATCTCAGCACACACAAACACACACACACACACAAACACACAAACACACACGCGTGTGCGTGCACAGGACAGAAATAATCATTAAGTGTTTTGTGATAATGGATGATTGGACAGGTGGTGACAGTTGACTACCTTCTTGATGGCTGTCCAGTCTTCCAGTATGTCAATGTCCCTCAGCATGTACACTATGTAGGGTCCTGAGAAAGAGACAGAGAGAGAGAGAGATGGACATATATACTATGACTGGGATGGATGGGGAAATGAAAAAGGGATGGGTATGTGCAAATGAGGATAAAGGTGGGTGATATGGTAAACATGTCATAACCTGATACTTGATATTTCATCACAGTACAAATTTTGCTACCAAACCTCATAAAAATTCTTCACAAAAACATTCATCACGGTAACATGTCTCAATACCCATTATCAGTGTTATCATATGGCCCACCTTTACAAAAGTACGGCGTGATGGATGTTACCTGACACTAGTGCTGGCTTTTTCTTCCTCTCCAGGTGGCTTAGGTGAGTTCTCTTCTTACACTTCTTCATCCTCACTTCATCACTCCACCACTCTGAGAAAACCAACAGAGAGGTTAATTTCTTAAGTACACGTCTCTTTGTCTTTCTTTTTTCTTTTTTTAAAACACTTGATAGTGCTTTCTCTGGTGTGTGTGTGTGTGTGTGTGTGTGTGTGTGTGTGTGTGTGTGTGTGTGTGTGTGTGTGTGTGGACACCTGAGGTGATGTCTACACTCTGCTTGTCCTCCTCCAGCCTGCGGATCTTTTCCAGCAGCTCGTTCTTCATGGTGTCGAACAGCAGGATCCTCTCACTCTGAGCAACCAAACACACAAGATTTAGAGCGACACTTTCTACATGACCATCACTCAAATCATCCAGGCTCCCAGGGTAATCGTGTGTTTGTGTGCACATGTACAAGTTGTGTGCTTCCTGAATTGTGATACCTCCAGATGTTGTTTGGCACCCTGTATCTCGCACTCATGCTTGTGTTTGATCACCTGAAGACACAGCTCTTTGTAAACACCTACGAAGAACAACACACAGTGAGTATAAATCTGTTCCAAGAACAGCTAATCAGAGTCTAAGCCAGAATGGGAATTGCCAGTGACTGAGAAAACAGAGGAGCAGTTACGGTGACCGAATCATCGGTACGAACAGACACACAAGGAGTGCTTGGTTTAACTCTACTTCAGTGTCTGATCAGTTATTTGGGGAAGCAACTTACATTAACCGCAACATCATTTCTAACAAAAAAAAGGCTCAGTAATAAAGGCTTTATAAATTTGATTAAAAAAAATAATAAATCCACGCCACGATGAAGTTAAAATTATTGAAATTTCCCTCAACCAATCACAGGAGACTCTGGGCATGAGGCGGGGCATGTGCACACACACATTTTAATTTTATTCCACAGATAAAAAATAGTCAGTGTACGTTTCAGCAGTTAATCCTACACACCACTGAGCCAGTTAGCTTATTTATTTATCATACACCTCATACATTTTTTACATAGCTGATGATTTATTATTACCTGCTACCTGAGTGCGTAGCTGCATGTTTTTCTGAAGCGTGGCCAGCGGCTCTCTGTACTCTCCTGCTTTTCCTGTCAGCACCTCGTCCAGCTTCACTTTCACCTGGTCCAACCTCTCACGAAATAACCTACACGCAACAAAGGGGAACAGAGGTGAGTAACCAGGGGCAGAGAGGGCAGTGAAATTGGGTTAGACATGGCCATGTGTGCACATTACTATGAGAAACTTCATTACTGCAGGCTTTTGCTGCTGAATATAGCAAAGTCAGAAAGTCTAGACCACTGACAAATTGTTCCACCGAAAGGAAAGGACATCACTCAGTGTGGATGTTAAAGTGGTAGCAAAACTGCTAGTGTCACACTGTCTGATTTCACCAGTTTAATTTACTTCACTGGCTCCCATTCGGATGCCATTATTTGATTTTCTGAACGGTTTGTTGTAAATTATGATGATGATTATTATTATTATACATTATTATTACTATTATTATTATACTCTATATATTCTTATTACACACTATTTGCTGCATGTGCACCACGCAGTCAACATCTGCATAAAGAACATTTGATTATGCGAGAATGAGCACATGGCATCCTGACCTCATCTTTACAGTACGAAAATTGAAATGAGTGGGTTAAACTTAAAAGACACATGATTGTGTAGAATGTATTGATATGCTCTAGTATTACAATCTCACTTTATTAAAACCAAGAGAAACAAACCAGTTCCAGTATGACCATGTTCTTGTGCACAAAATAAGCACCATGAAGATATGATTTGACAAAGTTGAAAGTATTCAAGTGTCCTTTACAGAGAGCTGACCTCAACCCGACTGAACACCTTTGGGATGAACTACAACGCAGACTCTCACCCAGACCTCCTCATCAAAGACTTCACTAGGGTCGCAAAATTAGTTTTTTTTTTTTTTTTTTACTGATTAATATAACAATCAATAAATATAGCAACGATGACCAAGCACCCTGCGCCATCACCACCCCGGACGCACCGCACAACCTGTGTGTTATTTTAGTGTTAAGACTTCAAAATAATCAACGCCACACGGTGTGGTGGGGGGATAGTGTGTATGAGAGTGAGGGAGAGAGATGTGTTTGTGGGTGTGAGTCTGTGTGTTAACATTAGTGTTGTGTGTGTTAGAGACATGCGTGTGTCGGTGTGTGTGTTTCTGTGTGTGGGCGTGTGGACAGATGTTAGTGTGTGAGTGTGAAAATTTGGGTTGTGTGACATACAAGCATGCATGTGTGAGTGCAAGAGTGTTAACTTTGTGATACAAGTGTGTGTGCGTGTGTGTGTGCATGCACGTGTTAACATTTGTAATATGTGCGTATGCATGTGTGTGATGCATGAGCGTGTTTGTGTGTGTACGCATGCGTGTGTGTGTGTGAGAGAGATGTGTTTGTGTGTGTTAACATGTGTGATGTGTACGTATGTTCAATAGGCCACAAATGCTGGAAAGTAAGATTCACACTATGATGTTCCTGAATGTGATGTCACTGAAGGGGTCACTGAATATAATGTCACTCAATACAATGCCACACAGTTATTAATTATTAAAGTTATTAATCATTATTGGGTGCATGTTTAAGACATTATCTCGGCTGACCCGTTTGAGATATCAAAAATCCCTCCACAATTTTGCATTCTTTTTTTTTTGCGAATGACCCAAAATAACCGGCCTCCTGTTGAGTTTAGCCCAGGACATGCAGTGCAGTTGTTCGGCTCAATGAGCTCTAAATGTGTACTGAGTTTTGTGTGCCTACGTCAAAGTGTGTATGAGCTATGCAGCAAAATTTTGTGTAGGGGCCCTCAAGTCTGCCAAGCAGATTCCAAGTCTGCCAAGCTTCATGAGTTTTTGAGCATGTTAAGACCCCCGAAAAGTCCAAAAGTGTGGGAAAAAATAAAATTAAATAAATAATCCTTAGGAAAACAAGAGGGTTCTACGCACCTTATAGTGCTTGGACCCTAATTAATTACTTATTGGATCTCAGAGTAATGGAGGAGAAGTGCATTGGTTGGTGATATTTTAAAGAACAAGGGACATTTGCAGAGCTGTGGCAACTACAGAGGAATAAAGCTAATGAGCCATACAATGAAGCTGTGGGAAAGAGTAGCGAAAGCTGAATTAAGGGCAGAGGTGAGCATTTGTGAGCAGGAATATGGTTCCATGCCTGGAAAGAGTACAACAGATGCAGTATTTGCTTTCAGGACGCTGATTATGCAAGTAGTAGATTGTGTCTTTGTAGATTTAGAGAAAGGGTATGACAAAGTGCCAAGGTGGTAATGTATGAGGAATTCTAGAGTGGCAGAGTAGTATGTAGAATGTTAAGTGGTGCAGGACATGTATAAGGGCTGTAAGACGGTGGTGAGATGTGCTGTAGATGTGACAGAAGAGTTCAAGGTGAAGGTAGCATCAAGGATCGGCTCTGAGCCCCTTCTTGTTTGCTCTGGTGATGGACAGGATGTCAGATGAGGTTAGACAGGACTCCATGGACTATAATGTTTGCAGATGACCACTGAACAGGTGGAGGAAAATCTAAAGAGGTGGAGGTATGCTCTGGAAAGGAATGAAGTTTAGTCGAAGCAAGACAGAACACATGTGTGTGATAGATGAGAAGGACCCAAGTGGAACACTGAGGCTACAAGGAGCAGAGGTAAAGAATGTGCAGGACTTTATGTACTTAGGAGAAAAGTGTCAGGTGTGTTATGTGATAAAGACTGTGGTGAGACCAGCGATGCTCTACAGCATAGAGACAGTGGGACCGAAGAAAAGACAGAAGGCAGAATTGGAGGTAGGAGAGATGGAGATCTTGAGGTTCACTCTGGGAGTGACAAGGATGGATAGGATCAAAAATGAGTCCATCAGAGGGACAAGCCATGTAAGATGTTTTGGAGATAAAGTCAGAGAAGACAGACTGAGGTGGTTTGCACATGTTCTGAGGAGAGATTGGGAATATATCGGTAGTAGGATCTTGAGATTAGAACTGCCAGGCAGGAGGTCTAGAGGAAGACCAAAGCTGAAATTTATGGATGCAGTAAGAGAGGACATGAAGTAAATTAGTGAGAGAGAAGAGGATGCAGAGGATAGGATTAGATAGAGGCAGATGATTCACTGTGGCAACCTCTGAAAGGGAACAGCCAAGAGACAAAGTAGAAAAAGAATCAATTACTTATTTGGTATCACTCAAAATAAAATAAAAATGTTGTGTACTGTGAACAACTAGGCAAGCAACTAGGCGCTTTTTTTCTGAAGTAGACAGAGGTTTTGTATTTATTTATTTATGAGAACTATAAATATATACACTTTTTATGAATAATAATATTGGTAAATTGCTAGAAAATAAGAACTATTATAATTATTATTCTGATCATGTATAATTCTTCCTCCTGTATGAATCGTCTTTAGGCCTTGGTCTGAAAGACTGTTTATTTATGATTATGATTTTCTGTTAGTGTCTAAAGATAGAGAAGGTCAACGTCATGCCCCACAGCCACCTAAACAGCTGCTAAAAGTCAACCAGATACAACAGTGTGTACAATAATGATTGATGGATGGTGACGGAAGTGTGTTCTCCCTAGCAACCGGAGATTCCCAGGTGGTAGCATCTGTAACCCTGAGTTCTGAGCGCATATTAGCTGTTCTCCATTGGGGCAAAGGTTCGCATACCAGCACTTTCAGGCATCTACAAGCTCAACGGCTCTTTCCGCCGAGTGTGTTACACCATCACTAATGTTATGAGTAGCAGTTTGAAAAGGTCGCAGGTGTCACATGACTCTGAAAAATCACATGACAGTCTTTCCCCTTCGTGGTTGATGGCTGACCAGGTTGGGGGGATGGGGTGTAATAAAAAAAAAAATGGAGTAAAAGAATAAAAGAAAACAGAAGAGATAATGTACTGGTATAATGCACCAAATGTGATTGATTGGATCCACCTGGGACACTTCACCACCATGTCAGCAGATGTCCTGCTTCCACTTAATATTCACCACCACTTCTTCACTCATCATTACTTTCTGTTCACAAATATATAAAGCTCATTTAAATTGGTAATCTTGCCCACATTTCTGTTTGAGTCTTTGATCCTCCATGATCTTACCACTTACTTTATAGTGCTCTTCATTACAGCCTGGCAGATAATGATATTGGGAATATGGCCCTTACAGAGAACGAGTAACCAGTTTGATTAAAGAAGTTTTTTCTTTCATCTATTTCTGTCAATAAATGCATTATAGACTGTTGTGTCTTCAACGAATTTAAACAACCACAAGGTCATATATTTAAATCCTGAATTGTTCAAGTAGTGTCTCATGGTCCTGAATACACAATCAAAGTCTTACTTTTCTTTGAGGTCCAGAAATTGCTTCTCCAAATCAGACATCTCATCCAGACACTCCATTCTCCTCCTTTCACAATCTTCATCATCAATCTCTATCAGACGATTACACAAACACTCAACTGTGATAATCTGATCCATCATTGTAGGACATGATTATAATATGATATTAACTCAGTAAAGATTCTCAATCAGTTTAAAGATGATGAACAGAGCTGGTGATAAATGCTTTGATAAGCACACCTGAACTCTCCTCTTCTTCCTCCTCCTCTTCCTCTGCTTCAGTCTCCTCTAGGTCACTCTCTCTCTCCTCTCCACTCTCCTCCATTGTCTCTTCTGCCTCTCCCCCCTCGCGCTCCCTCTCCTCCTCTGTCTCTCCGTTAGCATGGGGCACCTCAGAGTCAGGCTCCGTCTCCATCTCTTCCTCTGCTTCACGCGGAGCAGGCTGGGCTGGCATCGCCGCTGCACAAGCCCTCGATTTACTAAGGATTAAAAGAGGAACATACTGTATATAAGTAGCATAAAGGCATATATGCTTTTATGATAAGTACACATTAACTACAAGGTGTTCAAAAGTCTACATGCACAAAGAAAATGAATACAATTTATGCAATTGCATGCATAACACCAGAAGAATGAGAGAGACAACTTGGTGTGTGTGTTTACTAAGAAAAAGTTACATTTTGGTGAAAAGTATTAATTTCCACCATGAACGAAGACCTTCGGGACACCTTCCACAATCGAGCTGCAGTCCCATTAGGCAAAGTGATATTAAAGCTACTAAATTCTATTCTAAGTATTAAATTCTAACCCATTTATAAAAACACATGAATTTACTCCCATGATTGTATGGTACAGTACAGTACAGTACAGTAGAAAGCTCTATACAGCATTTCTATTCATTTTTTTCTGTGCTGTGCTTGCCTTGCATATTTAAAATTAATTTATCATAATAACAAAACCATTCCTGTTGCATCTTTTATTTTATTTATGTCCCACATTATATTTTCATCTTTTGGCTTTATAATATATTACACCACAGTGCTGTCAAATGCTCAATTCCTACTGGTCAGAAGGTGTTAATTGTTATTATACATAATGTGACTGGGCGAGACCTGGTGACATTTTTGTTACTGTCGATAGGGTGATGGTCTCGCTGAAGCAGACCATTTTGGTAAAGAAGTTACAGTGTTTGTAACAGTCAAAGGTAAAACTGTATTGGCCTCTGAGTGGCGCAGTGGTAAGGTGCTCGCCCTATCATCTGGAGATTGCGAGTTCGATTCCCGGGTGATGCTGTAACCTCTCGCAGCTGGAGGTCTAGAGAGAGCTGATTGGCCGAGCGCTCTCAGAGGGGAGGGATGAGAGGTACTTAGTGCTCCCACATTAATCACAGATTTTCAGCCAATCAGTGACGTCTGTGAGCTCATGCAAGCAGAAGGAGCGCATAGCACTGTCCTCCGAGTGTGTTACGCCGCCCCCCAACGGTACGTGAGCGAGCAGTGTGTCACATCCTTCGGAGGAAACTTTGATGTGGGAGCCCCCTAGTGATGGGGGGGAGGGAAGATAAAACTGTAGTTATTCTAGAGCAGGAGAGTCACCAGGATGGAGGGCTTTGTGATAACCCAGTAACATGACATTGGACAACCATGTCCAGTCACCAGCTCACCGTTTTTTTGTTCCTTGTAGAACTTTTAGCATACCCTAGCAGACAGAACATCCCAAAAGGGCTGCAGTTTTGGAGTTACTTTGACCCAGTCCTCTAGCTAGCACAAGTTTGGCTCTTGTTCAATTGCTCCCTAATATATCCCACGTTATTTACTTTACCTCTCAGTAGTCATAATGTTATGGCTGTTCAGTGTAGGTATATGCGTAAATATTAAAGCTGTACCTATTCCTCTATTTTTCAACAAGACTTATGCTGCTAGTATTCCACTAGTCAAGCAATTCGGACAAAGAATGATTTAAACTTTTTTTCACATTCGAATATGGATAAAGTGGTTAAGTGTTTTTTTTTTTTTTTTTTTACAAATTAGCTTCTGCACAAAGAACAGGACAAGGTATTTGATGGGTTTGTTAAGAGTGGCAGGACTAGAAAAAAAGGAGATGAGAGAGATCAGCACCAGAAGGTGGCAGTAATGCCTTATTGTGGCTGCCAACTACCAGTAAATGCCAAGGAAAAGAAATAGTAGTAGTAGAAAAGAAGAATAGGCTTCTAATATGTAAAAAGTAGTCATGAAGTTGTGGTCCAGTATGTGAATAATTTTTCTTTTTCTAGCTTTAGCTGAAGCTCCAGGTATTTCCTTATCCACCATATAAAATTTTATTTTTTAACAAAAAAGTATTGATTCTGCTGGTTAATTATCTTACTAAACCGGTGCAATTCTCAACATTCTTCTTTTTTCAATCGATTGATACTGGTATGATCTTCAATTGTTGTTTTTTTCCCCCAGCTTTGAAGTTCCAGCCGTTTCCTCATCATATCAAAAAGTAATTTGCAGCCCAAATTATTTATTTTGTTGGTTGATGTTTATTAAGATAATCTTACAAAACCAGTGCAATGGTAAGAATGGTACTTGGCGTGTTGAATACAGGGACTGGAGATCTAACCGTCAAAGTGGCCCTAATGTTTTGCATACAACAACTCAAGAGAACTTGAGTTTTTATGAACTTAGAAGTTGATTTTTTCACAGACCTGAATAGTGCTGTCTTTGATCATCTGATTTGATTTTTTTTTTCATCTGAATCGAAGGACTCATGAAAAACATTTATGTAGCATTAATGTAAAATTGTTGGTTTGCAGATTTTATTTTTAAAAAAAGCTAATGGGCTTCTTATAGCCTTCTACACATGCCAGCATTTCACTAACAAGTAATAATCAATAAACCCCTGCTTATTTCCTCATCACCTCAGGGCAGCTTTGTCTCACTGACCTCGTGGCCTCCATTAATGCAGGTTTTGCCCTCAGTAGCAGCAACCCTTTGACAAGACTAAATGCCCTAATTGTTTGGTGTGATGTGTTTTGTACCCTTCGGCCCCTCCAGTTCCGCATTGAAAAGACCTCACATAAGAATGTATTGAAAGATGGCCCATTAGAAGGTACTCGGAAACATGCTCGCTGGTTAGATTTACTCCTTATGTCCGTGTTTAGAAGCAGCAGACGTGTAGCTTTGTGTGTGTGTGTGTGTCATTCACCTAAACTCGCCGAGAAACCCGAGCCCCTGGAGGCTGCGGCGGTGTGCTCACAGCTCCAAAAGCGCTCGACTCGGAAAAACGGCGTCATTACCTGCACCCCAAAGCCTTACCTCAACCCCGGTTTGTGTTCAAGTCGCTCAGCAGAGGAATTATTTGCTCCTGAAGATTTCTATCAACTGGGACAACTTCGACTTCCTCAGGATTTGCGCTGCTCGTTTTCGTCGTCGTCGTCGTTTCCGCGCCGGCCAATCAGAGAGCACGTTACAAACCACGCGGTCCAATAGGATGACGAGAACTACAAATCGCTGACTCATCGATAGAAAGTGAAACCCAGAAGCGTCCAATAGGGATGTGAATGAGAACGCTAAACAAAGCACTAATAACAGGAGTGGAATTTCATGGAATGGGAATTTCCTCCAAGAGACGACGTGACGTTTAATAGTCGCCTGCATGATATGAGTTATGAAGTAGTTGAATTTCTGAAACACGACACACATCGCATAATTCTGCTTGATAACGTTTTATTATTGTGTTATAATTTATTTATATTTACTTAGGGGTATAATTCTGCTTTTTGTTGTGAGTTTATCAAAAGTTTAGGCTGGATTTTTTTTTTTTTTTTGCTACAGAAAACACAACTACCATTATGAAATGCTATTCATTATATTATATTATTTGTTCATCTTTAGCTATACAGTGTGTAAAAAGATTTGCGGACACCATCCGGACTGTAACACCCATACAGTATGTGCTTCTAAACATCCCATTCCATTGTTCATCCCCATTTGCTATTCTAATACCTCCCCCACTCTTCTAGGAAGGCATTCCACTAGATGTCGTCCTGAGTCAGCAGTTCCAGTTCAGAGTTCCGTTACTAAAGAACATTCAAGTTCTTTCACTTCGATCATGTTTAAGGTCAGAATTCTGTCTGTGTCCACTATAATGCTGGAACATATTTTGGCACCTTCAAACCATTGAAACAAAACAATACTGCTGCAGCATAGTAGACCCTCAAGACAGGTATATGTTTCCAACTTTGTGACAACAGTTTTGAAAGTGCAACATATATTGTGTGTGATGGCCATGTGGCCCTTCATTGGCCTCAGTGTGTTAAGCCTCTGAGTGACTGAACAGAAGGTTGACGGTAGGTGACACAGCACGTTTCCGGATGCAAGCCGCCAGTAAACACCGACGAAGAAGAAGCGCTTACGTCACCAACAAAGCGGAAGGAGACTTAAACAGCGCAGTATTGATTTGAGGGAGCGTTCTGTTGCGGGCTGCAAAATGGAAGGGAGTGATTTAAAAAAAACTTTTAGCAATGAAAAATGCTTTCAGCAGCAGGAAACATTGCTTTAAAGCGCAGGGCAAGCATCAGTTCGGAGCATGTTGACATGCTTACCTTACTTCATTGCAATCACACGCTCCTTTAAAGGCTACTGTGCATACACACATGTATGGACTCTTGTTCCTGTCCATGGATTTTTGCAACCTAAATGCATTCCAATAAGAAGTCAGTAAAGGCTTATGTTATGCCTGAGCTGTAGATTTTGAAACTTTTAGTTCTGAAAGTTAAGTTGCACAACTTGGTGTTTTTGTATAATTATTTATTTTAATGTGTGCCTTTTAGTTTTTTTTTTTTTTTTGATACTTTATCATTTTTTAGTTTCTGCATCTGAGAAAAGGCTTTAAAATAAGAATGTATGGCACTGTAATGCACTTAATTAATCTCAGTCAACTTTAAGCTATTCCTTGTATTGTGAATAATAACAATGTTTATTTTTTTATAAAAATGCTGTATGCTGAACACTTAGTCCAAGTTTGACTCTTCAATATGCAACTGACTACAGTTTCAACAGCTACTAATGTACTGGGGGGAAAAATTTTTGGACAGATGAAACCAAGATTAATCAGAATGATTGTAGGAGTATAAAGGAAAATAAAGGAATGGCTAATGAGATTTAATTTCTGTTCAGATTCAGTCAAATGTTGCAATTATGATGACATGCACAGCAAATATGGTTATTCTTAATGACAAACATACCATCAAATCAAGCAAAGAGCTTCTTATAACAAAGAAATAAAATGAGTCAATTCTGTGACCTCAACCCTACTGAGCATGCATTTCACTTACTGACAACAGAACTGCAGGCAGAAAGACCAATAAGCAATCAGCAACTGAAGGTGGCTGCAGTGAAGGCCTCCAGGGAGGAAACTTGGAATTTCTGATGTCCATGGGCTTCAGAATTCAGCTGGTCATTGACAGCAATGGATTTCCTTGCAAGCATTAAAAATCCTTATATTCTATTAGTTTGTTTGTAAAAAAAATTTTTTTAAATAGTGACTTTCTAAACAGGCAGGGTAATGTCTTGTTAAGGCATCGGACCAGAAGATCCCAGGTTCATCCAAGTTTGAACCAGTTAATCCAAAAAATATTAATAAACCCTTGAATTAAAGTTGAAAGTGCACACTTCAATTCAATTTTAAATATGTTGTTATTGTTTACAGAATTATGAAATTGTGAAACTATCTAATGATTCTTGTGGCCCTGACTGTATGTGCATTATCATTCAATTTGTTCATGTTGGATAAATTCACTAAGCTTCCAGAAAATATTATGCAAGCACAGCAGGTTTTCCTGTTTAACTGGTTACATTCCAAAGACAATTCCTGAGAACCCCAGCCTCTTTCTCAAGTAAAGATACACTGAGTCTTGTGCAGAACCTTGTGATTGAACTGCTGTCACATCTTTATTTTAAAATTGATGCAAATATGTTCATCAGAAATGAAACTTCACACATTGTAAGGCAGAATATGGTATTTTACAATATTTTTTTATTAAACTTGCACAAAGTATAACAAACCCAGGAAACTATTTAAACAAGTTTATTGCTACATTTTATCATAATTTCCCCTACCCCACCTTCAATCACAGATTATTGTCAGATGCTTACATTTTATCAAAGGCATCATTTGTCTCATTAAATTTAGTTCATGATATTAGCATATTCTGTGCTTATCTAATACAAAAAAGGACAGATCCATTTTATTTTTTGCACATCTATAAAGTACTGTTTTGAAATTGTATTCAACTTTTCAATGTATTCAACAACATATTTAAATGCTGAGTTGAAATTGATCCTTTATATAAATATTTCTCAAATAAATGCCTTCATTTTATTTGGCTTGTGTAACATAGTTAATGTACTAAGGCAACGGCTGATATAGAAAAGGGTATTTTTACCAGAGTGTTGAATGGAAAAGGGAGGAGACACAATGCAGAAGGAACAAATATGAGGTGGTGTTAGAAGAAAACCCTCACTTGCTTTTGATTTTGTTTTTGTCATTACAAGATAAAGTTTAAAAAGCTGTGCACTTGTTTGTGTATGTTAAATTAATGTGAAAAATGGGCACCTGGAAATGAAGCACTTGGCCACTAAATCCACTAACAGACATGAGATATGCAAATAGCCCTATTATTGTTGTGTTTGATCAGCTGTGAAAAAAAACCCAGATGCTTTCTGTGTAGGATGATTATCAGATTCAAACAAAAACATGAATTTAAATCTTATGAACTGGCAGACTGTGGCATACCGCACAAACCTCCAGCATGCCTTCATCTCCCTCTGTGCTCCACATGCCATCGCACACATCTGTGTGTGAGAGGGCCTAATAACCACAGCTGTGATGTGTGCTATATGTTCCCACTGATCCATGAGGGAGGTGACGCCCAGCTGTCTGCACGTATTTGTATAAACGTGTTTCTATGTACGGTGTCTTTATACGTCCAGTTTTCCAACCGTAATCCACCTCGTTCTAACCCGGGTCACCCAGATCTACATTATCACTCCCTTGCACAGCCGTTTTACACTGTATGAAGGGAACCCAAGAAAAAAGTAAGAATTTTTTTTTTTTGTTGTTGTTGTTAAATGGACATGGCCGCATATATCTCATGTATTTCAAACTTACTATATAGTAACATTAAAAACAGCACATTTATAGTGAGTGTTGTCCCCTGGGGACACACATACAGTATTGCATCAGAGCAAAATTTCACACAGTATTCCCTAAAAATCTATGTGTAGAAACATATTGCTAGGATTTCTACAAATGCTTTAAAAACACAGTGAAATATTATTCCCATTAAGAAAAAAAATAATATAACACAAAATTAACAAAATGAAAAAAAAAAAAAAAAGCCCTGCTTATAACAATCTGATTGGCTAGCTTCCCCAGTCACCTCACTTCTTCCTCCACCTCATTTAATTGCTGGAGCACCTAGTGAAGCAGAGGAAGAAGCTGGGATTGGCTGGGGGAGGGTTAGGAGGAAGAGCCAAGGGACGTAGGGGTATCATTTCTTCTGCGGTGTGCTGAGCTTCTGCATGCCACGGATTTTGTCAAGCAACTCGACTACAAAGTCCTACAGGGGTACAAGAAGAACAAGGGAAGAAAGGTTAACGGTAGAAAAACATCATAGAAAACTCTCTGATTCAAATACCGCAGCTTGTTTGTGTATAGTGCCTATATTAATTAAAGGGATTAAAAACGGTAATTCAAATATTCCTATATTATGCATGCGATGATTTGTCAATATTATTCACTGTATTCAAGTTCTCATTAAATACAAGGGGTGTTCAAGTCAAGCCGAGACTTTTGTGCAGAATAACAGAATAACGTAATGAGAGTAAAAACTTCCTTCATTTCTCTATATAATCTCCTGCTACACTAATGGACTTATCCCAGTGTTCCACTAACTAGAAAGACTTCCCAGTATACAGAAGCCCTGATCAGACCGCCCCCCCCCCCAATCCCCTCCCTGAATTGTTAATGAGAATGACTGCAGGGGGCTTTGAACCACCTTGGCCAGGTGCGCCATTAAATTTTTTATTTATTTTTTTTTTTTACACCTTGATACACAAGAAAATGTTCCAGTTTGGCTTAAACACCCCTCATATTATTTGTAAGTTAGACAAATCAGTAGCAAGTAACTAACCATGCGTCTATTATTTATAGAAAATATTTTTCTATTCACAGTGGTCCATGAAAAAGTGTTTAATGCACATTTTAGTTTAATACACTTCACCGTATGCTTCATGCACACTTGGTGGAAAGGTTGCTTACTTCAGTAGGTTTGTAACAGTCCACCAGCAGATCCTGTAAAAGAACAGAAAATATGCTGTAAATACAAAAAAAATCCTACCCTAAAGAGCTTTACATAAATGGACATGACAGTGGTAGAAGAAGCGAGTTGAAGAACCTTAACACGTGCAGCACGATCCTCATCATTCTGCATGTCCAATAGCTCATCCACATCAATCTCCAGTTCAGGAATCGCCTCCTCCTGTAGCAAAATAAAGGTGCACAGAAAGACGGTGGTAAGAGTTCTGGCAAACAGAAAGAAAAAAAAATGGCAGGCTTAACGTATGTGAATACATGTGAAAAAGTGATGAAATTGCAACCAAGATCAAATCACACTGTAGTAGTACCTGCTGACCACAAGAGGTCTCTATTATCTAGAGAAATCAAGTACTAGATGCAACATTCTAGCCTGCCGTTATCTTTAGTAGCCTTAATATGTGAAATAGAAATGTTATATGGCCAAAGGTTTGTAGACATCTAACCATAACCCTCATGTGCCAAATGCCTAAATGTATTAAACATCCCATGTAGTTTTTTTTTTATTAATGAAACATCACAAATCATGGTAACATTTATAAAACTGGAAGAAAAAAAAAATTAACGCCATACAAAATTCTTGCCTAAATCTGTGGTGTTCAAACAACAATTATTAACACAAATGTAATTTAATCACTGGAGAAAAGCATCACTTTACATTCACAAATACTGCAGTTTTTGCACTGGAAACCTGGACCACCATGATGTCTTAATTTTTTATTAATTCACATTTTTTACGAACGGTCAGAATCTGGGTTCAAGTTACTCACGAGAGTTTCTGATTTTGGAACGTTCCATCCAGCCCGCCTCTATTTTAAAAAATGGTTGAGCTGATGAAAAATAATAACTTTGTACTCTATCAGAATCCAATTGAAGAAACTCTTTACTACAAAGCTGAACGGAAAAATGTATAAAAGCTATGAACTAGCATACATTAGCATGCATGGGTTCATACATTTATGCCACTTGCTCTTAGAGCAAAAGCCAACAAGTATGCCTAATCTGAGAAAAGACCTCCCTAAGGCTTAGCCGTAAGAAAGACTAAAGAGCAGAACTGATGGGCTAATGTGTATGAAAGACGCTTTTAGTTAAGTGCTAACGTTTCTTTCTCAGCGCCTTCTTACTCTACAATTGCCTTTAAGGAAGCATAGGAATTCATTTAAAGACACAATGAACCTTGATCTGATTTTTTTTGTTTTAGCAAGCTTTTGCCCGCTCAGCACCGTCATTTCCATTTACCGTTGTGTTAATATGGTTGATTCAGTGAAGATTGCATAAACATAAAGCTAAATGCCCGTTGGGACCTGTCGGGCATGAAACAGATGGGTTTGGAAATAATCATCAAAAGTCACTGGCTCTGAGTGTGTTTTGCTTTCCTCTCTCTTGGCTCGCCTCGTCCTCACGTCTGCTGTCTCCATGCTGTCCTACAGCCCTTAGCCCTTATCCTAGATAATGTCGTTTCTGATTTTCCCTTTTAATGCCACTTCCAGGTTTCATTTGTCCTACTAGTTTCATCGGACTGTAATCAGCCTGTTGAGCATGTAGTTGAGACGTGTGTTTCATTTCGGGTGTAAAAATAGCGCACATGACTAGAAACGCCAAACCCAAATTACATGCTGCACGTTCTCTCCTCTGTCTCCTCCCTCTGCTGCTTTTATTTTTTCCCTCTCTAGAAAGTGTTGTTCAATGAAGCCTGGTTCATAGCTGTCCTCTTTCTTCAACCTGCCCCCTCTCTCTCTGCCTTCCCTACACACAGATAGACACAAACCCACTCAATGATTACTCGGTGACAAATTCAGCCAGTGCTACAAAAGTAGAACATAAAGCTGCGCTGATATAATTTACATTAAAACGTCCTTGAAGCTTAAAAACACTCGTCATGTTGTGCAGTGGAAAATCAAAACTGGTTGGAAGTGCTACTGGCGCCAATCGCACGTCCTCTTTTCCACTGCCATGTTCGCTTGTTTCTCTCCCCCCTCCCTCGGTTTGGGCTGCCCGCACCAGCTGTCACTGCACCTGCCCAACTGCCCCCTACCCAAATCTCTCTCACTCTTACACACACATACAAGCAGTCACTCTTCACACAAACGACCTTTCACGCAGGAACAGAGTTGTACACTGATACTGCCACAATATGGCTCTGTTCCTGATTTCTCTCAATTTCTCTGAATCACACACACACGTATTAGAAACACAGAAAGCAACCCTACGTTCACACCAGAACGCAATAAGTAGTGATGGCATCTCTCCAGCGTTCGAGAATGAGAAACAGTAATAACTGTGCAATTTACAGTGTTTAAATCTAACTAGTTAAACACAAATGAAATAATGTACTAATCAGTGTGAAATTGTGTTTGTATGTTAGATGCGAGCTTGGCTGACAGATAAGCAAAATCTGTTAACTGCAATAGACCATCTAAAAGACCGCAAACAAACTGTGCTACTTCCTGCCAAGCTTGATTTTCCTTTATAATGTCCCCATAGGCTTGCAGCGACAGGACAGGATAGGATGAAACTCTGCTTACAATTATTCTTTCATTTTTTCATATTAAACAGTAAACGTGAACCATCTGCAGGTGGAAAGTGAAGTTGGTGAATGAGGAACTGAAGAAACGTTGGACTGCAATGCCATAACATCATAAAGTACGAATATAAATTTAAGTCGATCATTTGGATCTGTCTCTTTCACCTAATTTATGGGATTTTTTTCCCGCCATTACTTGGTCACTTACTTAAACAAACTGTTTAACTGCATGTTTTGCATGCACACGGAAAATCAATGAAATCCTAGCAATATCTGACATGTTTGACAGCAAAATGAGATAAGGCCATGTGTTACAGTTTCCAGAAAAACAAGTTTTCCAATGAACTATTAAACAGATTCTTCTTTCCTTTAAGTCATAACGTTGTAAGCAAACTTCTGTTTCACTCACTACAAAAACACAGTGAAAGCATAAGTAGTGGCAGCCATTCAGATCATGAAAAAAAAGTGCTCACACAAAACCTTTATTTACAAAGACTGTTGAAGATCATGAGAAATGTTATAAGCAATATAAAACATGTCCGTTTCCAGCCTTTTCAGCTTCCTCCTCTACCAGGGGTCAGTGTCACTCCGGTACATGATGACAGCTCCCTATTATAATACAGGTATACAATGTATAACATGCATGCATCAGCTTCCTGACGTGTCTGTCAGTCACATCAGTAGGGACTATGAGCTAACATTATAGTAATAGTGGACGGAACCAGACAACGTGAATGCTATAGCTTCCCACACACAGCATGTTCATCAGCTTACCACAAATAACTTGGGCAGATTTAAAAGTTTTGCAATGTTATTGTTCTGCTGCACCACTGTGCTTACACTTCAGTAATTAACATACTTTGCTAAGTATATAACATGGTGTTTTTATAACATCCAAATGTCATAACATCCTATTTCACAGAACCCATTCCAGATGTTAGGAAACATATACTTGTATTTCATTTAGGGATGGGAATCACCAATACAAAATTATCTTGATACCTACAGTACAGACCAAAAGTTTGGACACACCTTCTCATTCAAAGAGGTTGAATTTGTATTATGGCAGGACAAAAGCAGCTAAATGTAGAAAAAAAAAACGAGTGGCCATCATTACTAAGAAATGTTGGTCAGTCAGTCCGAAAAATTGGAAAAACTTTGAAAGTGTCCCCAAGTGCAGTCACAAAAACCATCAAGCGCTACAAAGAAACTGGCTCACATGCGGACCGCCCCAGGAAAGGAAGACCAAGAGTCACCTCTGCTCCGCAGCAGAGGTGACTCTTGGTCTTCCTTTCCTGGGGCGGTCCGCATGGATAAGTTCGTCCGAGTCACCAGCCTCAGAAATCGCAGGTTAACAGCAGCTCAGATCAGAGAGCAGGTCAATGCCACACAGAGTTCTAGCAGCAGACACATCTCTAGGACAACTGTTAAGGGGAGACTGTGTGAATCAGGCCTTCATGGTAGAATATCTGCTAGGAAACCACTGCTAAGGACAGGCAACAAGCAGAAGAGACTTGTTTGGGCTAAAGAACACAATAAAAAAACCCCTTTGAATGAGAAGGTGTGTCCAAACTTTTGGTCTGTACTGTAGTTGCCAATTTGATTTGTATTGCAATCCTATACGTTTGGCAATTCTGTAAATATTCAAATGCATTATTTTCAGGTTTTGTTATAATTATAAACAAATTTAGCAAATAATTCTCAACTAACAGAGATGATACTATGCTGCTTGCTAATGTGTAAATGTTGGAAGCTCGTTACTTAGAGATATGGCAACATTTCACCACCTCAATGCAACATAAATGTAAAACATATATTTAAAAAACAAGGTAAATAATAGAAATAAACAGTAAGGATAAATCGCCACACAGGTAACTAATCAAATTTTATTACAGTTCATTACATTACATTATTTTATTAACCGACTTCCTGAAATTCATTACAGCTTGATTGATGAGAAAGAAGTAACAGATTTTAATGTCCAACATTCAACCCTTTGAGCACATTTGAACCATCCTCCTCAGCCACTGTTAAAATCTGGCAGATAAAGGACATGTTTTGCGTAAAATGGAGACAGTTTCTAAAATAACGTTATATAGTGAATTAAACACTTTGTTATAGACAACATTGAGTTTCTAAGTATAATAATTTGACCAAAATAGTCTGAAATGGCATTTGTTGTGTTATGCTGTAAAAATGTTTCTCTCCACTCGTATGATACTACTTTCTCTACCAATCCCCTGTGTATCATCTGGCAACATAGACATGATTTGATCATACAGTCTATGGAGCTGACTCACAGGAGAATTCCCCAGATAGTGAAGACACACAGGGTGGTTAGCTAACAAGCTAATGAGCTGCTGAAGAAATCTGACTTAAAACCAGAGGGATTTTAAATTTTGACTATTTATGTTATGTTTATGAGGTGGATAGAGTGAGACAGGACAAGAGAGCATGAGAGGGAGGCGAGGACTTCAGCATGAGTCATACACTTGAAGTTACTAAACAAAGTTATCTAATTCCTCACAGAGTAATTCCTTCCTGTGACAAAAATGCATAGTAATCCATATCTTGCCAGATTCTAGAAAACTCCTGTACAAATATTCACTCCCTGAGGACTGAGTAACTACACTGTATGACCAAAGCTGAATGTAAATCTGGCAAGTGATTAGGTGTGTATGTGTGTATCATCTTGTGTGATTCAGTCAGTGCTAGTGTGAATCAGAATGACTGGGGAAAACTTTCCGGTTAGCTGTTTGTATGCGTCAGTAGAGGTGTGTTGCCGTGTGTTGTGCGCTAACAGGGTAATTAGAACAGAGTTTACTACAGCAAGTCCTCATGTATGACTGAAAGTGGGACAATATGAAGACCCTCCCTTTATCACAGGGGAAGAGGAAGGACGATATTTGGCTGCTGTGTGCAGCTCTGAGACAAAAACACACACATTCACAGGCTCTCTTAACTATTCCCCAAAGGCCTTTAGCTGCTAGGCAGCTCTGTACAAAACATTATCATGGAACTAAAGGTCAGAACGTGTGAGGTTACAGAAACTTCAATTTGAAGTCTGTGTTCCAGTACCTCCCCTCTGCGGACAATGGGATAAAATATCACGTCTACAGCACGACAAGACAAAACAGGTGCTCTGTATGTAGTAATACGCAGCATAAAGTGCAACAGGTGAACATTTCAGTAAAGTGTAGCATTACTGTACATACACAGGGACGTCTGTAAAACTATAATATGCAGAAATCACAAAATAAATCTACATAACCATAACTTACAACATATAGTATACACTATATATGACATGAAATTTATAGACGAGTAGGAATAATGGTATGAAACAAATCTAGACATGCATGCACTTTTCAGGTTTATCAGCTACAGAGCAGTATCACATGTTACACTCCACCACATCATACTCAAACCTCCTCTATACTTAAAATAACCTCCACCAAATTACAATTAGATATATAGAGCACATTATATGTACAGTACATATTATCTATGTTACTGCATAAGGGTCGATAAGTCACTCTTGTGAGACATATCCAATGCTCCACCACCTCCCCCACCCAAAAAAAAAAAAAGTTTTATCATAATATTTCTCCCACTTTATTCAAAGCCAAGTCTCTGCTCTCTTACTCACATGACAGTTAAATAAACTGTTAGGCATGTGCTTCATCCGTCACATGCGAAGTCATCTTATCTTTCCAAAAACTGCTGCTCATGCCAAGTCACAGGACAGCTAACCAATCTAAAAGGAGCAAGCTAAAGACTGTTTTATGTCTCCTTAAGAACGTTTATCGTGAAGTCTATCGAAAACACTTAGACATCTTGGGGAAAAAAAAACTCTGCAAAACACAGAGATTTAACCGGCAGTGTGAAAGGGTAGAAGTGTTCAAGAGCTGTATTTGAGATGTTATTGTGTGTGGTTACAAGCAGCCAGTGATTTCATCATGTTTCCCAATAGCAGTGGGGAATAGAGCAAAAACAATTATCAGCCATGTAGAGCAGAGAAGAGTCATATTTCTAGTCCACCAGGCTGTTCCTGATGGTCTACTTGAGGAAGCCTTCACTTTTAAGGCGAAAATGATGGAGCTGTTTTTACAGAGTCACGACTTTGGATTGCAGAAGTCACTACAATAGCCAACTATACTTTTTTCAAATAGTTTGTTCAAACAATCCTGAGGACATTTACTGACGGACCTACTGAGACTATATATTTTTTTAAATGGCAATACCGTTGTCGATATGGGCCACTCCAGTTTGTTTAATGGAGGGTTGAAAATAGCCATGAATGCTCCAGATTTTGGGACATTTATTTCACGCAGTTTGAGAAACAGGTCCGACTGGGTTTGAACTACTTCCTCTTTGTACAGAAGCTAACAGATGCCTGTGATAGCAGACAATAGCAATAGCAGACACAAGCCACCAATGCCCTATGTAGCTAATAATAATAATAATAATAATAATAATAATAATAATCATAATAATAATAATAATAATAAACAATAATACCAAATTTATTCTATAGTTTGTTATAAATTATAAATCCATCTCACCATTCATCTTAAATCTGTGATCTATTAATAACCATGTTCAGTAATAAATATAATAATGTTTATAATGGGTTGTCAATGTACATTATTATTTTTAAAATGTTTTATTATTATTATTATTATTATTACTACTACATTTTTATAGTGCTTTACTTATACGTTCTTGGCATTTGGTTCCATGACGCTTATCATACTGCAGTACTTTTTTTTGCCTAAACCTAAACTGTTTGACTTTAATATGAATGCTTTCCTGAAAGTAATGCAGATTGGGCCTAACTTTTTTTTTATCAACTGACATAGGACATTCAAATTCATCTTCCTCTATACAAAAGGTACTACTAAACATATGATGGAGACTAAGTGTTGCATTTATGATTGCGCCATCATTGTACCCAACTCTCAAAGCCACTTTGGAAATCTCTTTTATGGTCCCCCACTGCACTACAGAATGTTTATGGACATGGCACCATTGACAGAATGAATGTGCATGGACAAACAAAAGGATTTTCAAACATGATTCAAGATTTGGGGTAATTATCAAACAGAGAAAGATGGAAACAGCACAAACAGCAAGGAGGAAGTGGGAAGATAAAGGTCAGAGTCAAAAATCCAGGCTAATCTACTATCACTTTAACTACTCACTTCTCTTCCTCTCCAGGCTCACACAAACCTGTACCAAGTTGCATAACAGATTGACGTGTTGCTGCATCTCAAAATCATTTAAAAATAATTAGCAACACGTTCACAAGTCAGAACTTGAAACTCACATCCGGCTCGGTCAATATAAACATACAACGCAGACAAATAATCTGAAACAGGATGTTCATATCAGTTAGAGCAATGTGTGTTCACAGTTAGATGACTGTGTGTGAATGTGTATGTGCATGAGTAAGCGTGTGAATAAAAGAGGACATTGTGGATGGGCATTAATTGCTGCATGAGTAAATTTCATAGCCACGACCAGAATCATCTTGCTTTACATATTTCAAAACTGAACCTGTTTTTAGGGAGACATAAGAGAAGCCTTTATATTTCTGGTTCATGTGATGCGAGATTAATGTGTGTGTATGCCTGAAATGAGACATGCCCCTTCTCGTATGACATGTGGGACATGCACTAATGAACAGAAGCCTAATTAGAAAACTATGGCGTACTGCAGTTTCATTAGGATTACTGAACTAGAAATAAGGTGGGTCATGAGCTATGCTTCAAATCACTTACTGTCATCTAGTACTAGACGATGTCGAAGATTATTACACTAACATATGTTCAGAACATTATTTTTATATTTATATGAGAGACTCATTAAAACTTAAAACTGTTTTTATACGCAAGGGAAATGAACTTTAAAGCACGGGTCATGTAAACAACATCGCTGGACTGGGTTCACTGCTAATTGACAAAAACTGTCTACATTTGCAGACAACCCTGGAATCTGTTACAGCGCCCTCCCTTCATTCTCTTACTTAAAACTAAAAATTTTTTTCAGCAAATGCAGTCCACTGAACTGCTCATATTTCATCTTTATTAATATGAATACTGGACTGTTGTGAATACTCAAATTTTTTTAGCATAGTACACAAGTAAGCGATATCAGACGCAGTTATGGTATTTGCTGATGCACAGCTGCCAGTGGAAAAACAGTGAGAGGACATTGTTTTTCCCTCTTCATTCTCCTTCTCTGTGTTTTTCCCCCTCTGGCTTTTTCCCTTTATCGGCATCACCACATTAGATCTGCACATTATTGACATAGGTTTCTCACCTGCTGCATGGGACTAGCACTTAGCATCTCAGTGGCTGGCTATTATATATATGTAAAGTGTTAAGGACCTTGCCCAAGGGCCCAATGATTGCAACCTGGCACCGGCAGGGCTCGACCCTCTGACCCTCTAATCAGCAAATCAGATCCTCAACCACCTGAGCCACTACTGCCCCCATCTGCCCTTTCTGTATACATCTTATAAAAACATCCTTATAGTTACACATCTGCCTCCTTCAATCTTAAGTTCACTCCATCTAATCTTTGCTGCCTACGCCAGTGTTTTGCACACCGGAATGTTTTGCCATTTTGTCACTGCCCTATTATCTATGAAGGGCCGTGGCACTTTAACAGGATCTTGCTGTAATATCGTGATTGGACGGTGAAGACCGCTGGCTCTCTACTGAGGATGGTCTCGAATGAGCTGCTTGGGAAGCGTGTGGTGATTGGGGACGGTTCCACTAGACCAGCAAGATAGTCTTGGACTCGGCTGATGCAAACAGTTGTTCTCTGATGACTTGTGATGGCAGTCACTCAGTTCAGGACTAAAAATCCTACAAATTCCCACAGTTATGTACCTGAGCCTGGGCCGATAACGACACTGGCCTCCATATTAACTTGAACACCTCTACTTTTATACTGAACTTCTAGCCACCTATCACAGTTGAGTCCTATTCACTTAGTATTACCTGGGGGCGTCTAGTTATTTGTAATAATTGGGGAGGAGTTCTGTGATTTTAATCCTGTGTGAATCAGATGTACAAAACAAATCCTTGTTATCAGATATCACCCAAATGAGGATGGGTTCCCTGTTTATTCTGGTTCCTCTCAAAGTTTTGTCCTATTGTTATCTCAGGGAGTTTTTCCTTGTCACCGTAACCCTCAGCTTGCTCATACAGTACAAATTAAATTCTAATTTATACACATTTCCGCAGACTTTTCTAATTCATTGCATAATTTTTTGGATTCTGTAAAGCTGTTTTGCAACAATGACTATTTATTGGTCATTATTATTATTATGATTATTACTAATAATTATTATTATATAATTATTATTGGTTTGCTATTAAAAGCGCGATACTGTTTAAATAAAACCAAAATTAATTGAAGGAGGACTGTGTGGTCACTCATCTCATGTCTCACACACACACACACACACACACACACACACACACACACACACACACACACACACACTTATCAGACCACAGCACACTAAAGAATAAGACATAAACACCGTGAGTAGAAACAGACCACTTTCCATCCCCAAGATAGAGTAATCAGGTACACCCTCACGTTCCATTAAAGACAACCTGTAGTGTTTTTCAACTTCAAGTCTAATTATCATGTCCTTAGCTTACAGTTGCTTAAAATAAGCGAAAATCTGCTTAGAATATATTTGGGAACTTGTTGACTTGAAACTGACAATTGAAACCTTAAGGGAGTTGTTACCTTCTACCTTCTGTACCTATAAATAGGTATTTATAAAAAGTAGATCTTTTTGTAAATTTTGTAGATTTATGTATTATGATGATAATCTGAACATCCTTAAGAGGTCATGCATAAACCTAAACTTGAAGGGAAAAATATAAACTTGTAACATTTTTTTTTCTTCTATGTATTGCTTTGTTGTGGGAAAGTTCAATAGTTTAAGTATGACTTTGTCTTATATCCCTTTTTTGGGGGAGGAAGAGGATTTTAGACACTTTTTTTAATCATTGGACATTTATTTTTAGCCAGGAACAGTTACACTTCTTAATTTAAAAAAAATATTTTTATTCAGTTCTGTATAAATAGGGTTTCCGAAATTCTTATCATTTTCTATTCGCACATAATACAGATGCATTAAATAGAAAGTGGGTTGAATGAATGCTAGAAATCCTACAAAAGATCAATGCGAGATAATGGACGCATAGTAGCAAGCCTCCATGTGCCATTATGAGAGTGTTCACGATTGATTGCAAAAAAGTTTTAATGCCTCACGTAGTCTGAATTATTCACCTGAGACAAGTCTCTGATTGTGCAGATTACAGAAGCAAGCTCTCGGTCCACATGAGGGCCTTTCACACGGGAAGAGTTTCCTAAGCTACAGCCCGGCATCACACGCACTCTCAAGCATACACGCAGCCTCAGTAGGGCACTGTGGGGTTAACTTCCTACTTCCTGCTCATCAAAAACCAAAGGGGTAAAATAACAGAACAAACAAAAGAACGGAGAGCATGAGGGAGTAGAGAGATGAAACGAGTGAAGTGGTTACTGTAGTACACAGGGAGGTTTGGTGAAGATAAGCAATCTAACATGATGAACTGTGTTGAGCAAGAATGGGCATACAGTGAGCACTGAAGCTAGCACTTTGTTAGAGAGAACAATAAATCAAGCCTTGGATCTTAAACAAAGGCTTTTCTTGAGGGGAAAAAAATCATTTAAAAGGCCTGACGCCCTCCAGCCTAGGACAGCCAGTCGATGTTCATTCTGAAATGAAAATCCCATGGTCACTTTGCTTCATTTGCCTCATGCTGTGTAACTGATGGCCAACAACCACTACTGAATTTAATTAAACGTCTAGCCATCACCTCAGGAGGATCAGGAAATCGAGTCCAAGCTGGCTAGGGCCAAGGGGATCTCAGCAAGGGATCGGAGAAATTGACCTGGGTATAATGCCTACTATAGATACACATATATCCTGGAAATATAGATGCACAGATTGATACTCAAGTGCACACAGAGGTCAAGGGCTTCAGCTGGTTGGTTGGAGTACTTCAGAAACTGCTGACTGCCTTAGTTTTCCTGCTTTTCCAAAAAAGAAATTATCAAACAAGCAACACTCCCATATTTGACAGAAGAGGTCAGAGGAGAAGGATCAGACTGATTCAAGCTGACGGGAAGGAAGTGGAAACTCAAACAACTCCTTTTAACTGTGGTGTGCAGAAAAGCATTTCAGAAAAACATTGATCCTTCGGATCGATGGTCAAAAGCAAATACCACAATGGGTTCCACTCCTGTCATTTAAGAACATGTGTGTATTGAATAAATGTGAAAAACATTCATGTCTGAACAATACATGTGCAATGTGGTACAGTATCAGAGACTTCTTTTCATACATTTATCAGTGTTCACATACTTTCAACTGTAACCCCCACTTACATACATACACACATTTTATATATATATATATTTGTATATATATAGATTTGGTTGATCTTATCCAAAGCTTTTTTTTTTGTCATATTGCCCACTTTAATTTCAGGCTTTTTTCACTCTTGTTTAGACACGAGGCTCTAACTCACTGAATTACTCACAATTTCGACAAAATCTTATAAGTGCACAATGGAATGAGGCAGTAAGTGGGACAGAAAAAAAAACATTACCAAAATTTACATACAGAAATCGTTTTTTTTTTTGTTTGTTTTTTTGTTTTTTTTTATAAATGAGTGAGTGTTTGAGTAAGCTAAGGCAAAGATTTCTGTAGATGTAGTAATGTTTATGAACGTAAACTGCACCCATATGCTGATGTATGATAATGAAACAAGTGCAAATACACTGTTCACTTGTGACACCCAGAAACCCCCAAAAAAGGACACAGTGGGCAGGTAACATGAAATGATGACTCAGCAAAAAAAAAAATAATAATAATAATTTACATTCCCATCTATGCCAGGAAAAACAGAAACACCTGTTTTTTCTCAAACTTGTCATTAAATCAGTGTGAAAAAATATAATAGGGACTTTTTAGTCCCTGCCCTGCTAAACACTTTAATAGTCTCTCTGGGTTAGAGCATCTAATAAATGTTGTCAATAAAAATAAAGAAGTGATTCAAACTTGAGCATACATTCCATATACAAGGTTGCTATCATCCAAGACAAATTCAAAAGGACAACATTTCTTGAGTGCATGCTCCTGCGAATAAATCTGTTCACACAAATCAGGCCCACTGTTCAGTGCAATTTCAAGAGGTTTAATCTACACTTGGACCATGTTGAAATGTAAATGGGAGACGAATGCTGTCCTCCACGGCTCTGCTCTCACTAATTACAGGTTCCTAATAGTAATTTCCTCAAGGTTCCTTAAGCCAGTGAAAGCACCTGGGCTTGATTAAAGACAGTGAGGGAGTTTACAACTGCGCCATGACCCATGGGAAGTCTCAAATCATGGACTTGTGGTTTTAACTGTTTGACATAAACATGGGTAAAGACTGCCTTCAATTTTTTATGGTCTAAGGGAAGAAACTCAAGGTTGGGAGAAACTGAAGAGAAGGAAAGAAGCGTTGAGGTATAGATAATGAATAACCTTTCATTCCTGAAGTTTCCTTCTGAGATTTTTAAAACTAGAAACCGAGAAGCTGCCCAAGCAACTCCAAGCAAGTGAGCTTTGATAATGTTACAAAACCTGACTTAGGAAAGTCTATAAACAAAATCAGCAACACTTCATTATGTTCTGGAATTGTTTCCAAACTGCTTTCTGAAGCTCGAGGTCAATTTTACCACACCAAGAGGTACTACTGTGTCTGTGTGATCACCACAAACATGTTTCCCTTAACCATGAAATCAAATCCTGGGGCATTTATTGACTTCCATCAATAAACTTTTAAAATACACAAAATGAAAACCATGGCACTCACAATAAAGTCTTAAGATGAACCAGATGTCTTACTAAAACTGCTACTATACAATTATATCCAGCTTTCCAATACAGGAGCAATACGGTTACCCTGGGCTTTTCATGTTTTGAGAGATTTAAACAAATCCAATCACAAATTGTTCTCTCTGAAAAAGTATTGCCAGCTCTGAAGTTTACAAATATGCTTTCCTGATGCATATACACCAAATCAGCCATAATATTAAAAAGCAGAACGTTATGCCCGGTATTGTGCAAGTTCCCCTGGTGTCGCCAGGGCAATTCTGACCCCTCCAGGCTTGACTCCACAAGACCTCTGGGGATGAACTATCTCATCGGGAATCAGTTAGTTAGCAGCAGATCCTTTGGGTACTGTGGATTATGGGCTGGAGCCTTCTTGGATTAGACTTTGTGAAGCACATCCCATAGTTGCTCAGTTGAATTGAGATCTGGGGAATTTGGAGACCGTTTCAACAACCATGAAAAGGTCTTTACCTGCTGTGATGCACTGTGTGTTCCGATAGAAAAGTATAATTTACAGTATTACCTCTTTTCAACAATTTGTTCTACATTAGTTTTTCTGTGGTTAGGAGCGGACAAGACGGGCTAGCCTTTGCTCTCCACGGGCATACATGAGCCTTTGTTCCCATAATCCAGTCACGTGTCTACTGTATATCACTGATGTTATTCATTTCATTCTACAACAGTATGATACACGTCTAGTATTGCAAGTCAATGAATGACCTTAAACTTAATCACATCTTCCGGTTTTACTTCTGTTTGCTCAAGATATCATTTAATGATACAGAAGACGAAAACATCCAGGTATTCCTTAGCTCTTACGGTCACAAGGCACAGACTTACAGTGACAACATATCAAACCATGCCGTCTGTCTGTCTCTTGTCTGCTGTGTGACTCTTGCTGAATAAAGAATGTGGACTTAGAGAACAGCTATTTCTAGCAGACCTGCTGGCCTCAGAGACTCCTCACCACACCAAGATTTTTAATCCTCCCGATTCCTTCTGGGAAAACGACACATTCACACAGCACGCTTCACAGACCAGCCTGAAGACCTGGCCAAGCTGTAGTCCAGCCTGGTGTTTATCTGTTTATCTCCGCATGAATGTCTGTGTGCTGCTTTAACACTCATATCACAATCAAATGAACAAGCAATTAGTGTCACAGCTTTACTATAGCACTGACACAGAGCTCACACTAAGCCTCTGTTTATTAAAGGACCAGCAACATGATCCGTTAAGTCTTTATTATAATAGAGTTTGAGTGTGGAATAACGTGAAGGACATCATGGCATCTGAAGGACATCAAGGACATTTGTTTCATAAATAAGGGATAAAACACCATGGCATATGGTGTAAAAGGCAATAAATCAACCGCAGGTTGATTATTTATCCTGTAACATCACATCCTAAATTTACAATGATTACATTACAACGAGTTTCATTTATTAAAGTACTATTTTGTCTATTTATACTTTTATTCAACATCCACATATCAATTAGGCTCTTCACTTCACCATATAGTAATTTTACATAATTGTAGGTACAAAGTGGTGGGACATGGGTTACTGTATCTAATGAACATAATATAATAAAAAATAAAAAGAAGCTTTTAAGGACAGTACGTTTGCGAGTACAATTAATATGTATACAGTTGCTGAACTGAGGCGATTCTTGAAAAATACAGACACATGAAAAACACTTTCTTCAAGTAAATATGCTTAGTTCTGAATTACATGCTATAGTCATGACCAGATTACATCATCGAGTCTGGATTACAATCACAGAGAGATGTAGATTACCCAATTGACTTATTTAAAGTTGCTTCAGTATATGTTGCAGATGTTCTGACATTTGAACCTGTGAATGCATGTGTGTGAGTGGGTGAGTGTGTGTTAGCTTCCTGTTTTATATATAAAATCTAATTTCATCTAAACTTGGACTGGTCTGTTAACGTGACATGCTTTTTAAATATGTTTCACAGTCAAATGCTTTCTAGCCAAACCAGAAGAGTAGAGACGTGGAGTGGACTTAAACATCTCAAAAAAACAGAAAGGGTTAATTGTTACCTTAATTCACTGTTCACACAGATTCACACTTCTAATGATTAAGCTTCACACACATCCAAGTCCTATTACATGCAAACATTCATTCGCTGTGGTATGTTTACATGGACAATATTTCTTGATTATAACTGAAATCCTTCCAAACGTAACTGTTTACATGGACACTGATCTGATAAGCTATGTGTTTACATTCCCAAAGCATTTAATCAGATGCTAACTTATTTGATATTTGCGAAGTGGTTCTCCCTGTTATAAAATGTTTAACAAGCTGAAGTACAACAGAAACTCTAGAAGATAACTGGTTAACAAGAATTCAGCCTCTTGTATGACTGGTTAGTCGTGAATAGGTGAAACAATGAAAGTCCAAACCCAGACAGGAGAAAGTTGTCCCAAGATTTTACCAATTAGGAATGGAAGCTAAATGTCCTTTTTAGTACTTCCTGTAACCTAATAAAATTGACACGTGGGACAAACATGAGCCGGAAAAAAAAACATATAGTACCAGTTAAAAGTTTAGACACAAGATTTATTTTCTACATTCAAGAATAATACTGGTGATTTCAAAACTATGAAATAACACATATGGAATTAGGTAATTATGCAAGAACAACAAGAGTCAGTTGTTATTTTAAGACACAGAGGTCAGCTATTCTGAAATAGTTCAGTATTGTCAAGTGCATTTGCAAAAGCCATCAAGCACTATGATAAAACTGGCTCTCAAGAAGAACATTCCAGGAAAGCAAGACCAAAACTTACCTCTGCTGCAGAGAAGTTAATTTAGAGTTACCAGCCTCAAAACTCACCAATTAACAGCACCTCAATCTATTTCCCTTATGAAGGCTTTATATAGCAAAAGTAGCAGAAAAATCTCAATATTAACGGTTCAAATGAGATTATTGCATATTTTTGGATGCCTTTAGCATTGTTCTACAATGTAAAAAGAAATAGAAATCAGGAAACGGCATGGAATTAGAAGCTGTGTCCAAACTTTTGACAGGTTGTGTATATTTATACAGACAAGGAAAATGATTTGATCAAGTGTTTACATGGCTAAAATTTACCTGAGCGGATTATCAATGTTTTACACCACTAATCTCATTCTGATTGACAATTCGCTCCATTCACATTATTCATTTCCGATTTGAGGTGTTTACACGATGCATTTTTTAATTCAGACTGGGCAATTATTCCCATTATTAATGAAATATTAGAATCCCAGTAATCCTACCTTGTGATAACTAATTAAATGTAATTAAACATGTAAAAATAATGTCACTACTCACACAAGTGCAAAACAAATTATTAAGCAATTTATAATAAACTGTTCCATTTGCTTATAGCTTAAGGAGCTGAATGAATTGAGTGTGTGCCAGGCAACTGTGAGAACCTGGTGATCGAACAAGACCTCCCACAGCCTAACCTTTACTGATATACAAATGCTGTACTAAATTGCGACAACTTGACGTGTATTGTGCAGTTTCTTTCAGAATCTAAATGAACACCATTCAGGAATCTCCCACTGCTGAAGGTGAGTGAGAATTAAATTGCACATGATGCTATGTTCCCCTATTAATAAAAGGGCTTCCTCTTTGTAATGGGCTTGTTTTGACTGAACGGGAAGTGTGAGAGACAATGACCATTACAATAATATGTGCAGCTTGTGTTTAAGCTATGATTTTGAATATTTCCATGATGTGATATGTTGTGTAATGGCTATCAGGTAAAACTGCTGATAAAATCAGTACAGCAATTCCCACCACCTGTGTGTGTGTGTGTGTGTGTGTGTGTGTGTGTGTGTGTGTGTGTGTGTGTGTGTGTGTGTGACTGCAAAGCCTGAGAAAGGCATGTCTAAACCTGCTCCATTAGAATGCACACTAAGGTGTGAGCATGACAGAAAATGCTAGAAGGACATGAGCAGGTGCGGGTATACGTGTGTATGTTTGTGTACATCAGTGATTTCACAAGTACAGAAGCAGGGCTCCTAACAGCCACTGTAGGATGAATCCTCTGTCTGTGTGTGCTTAGTCAATGGTAAGGATCCTGACTCACAGGTCTCGTAGTAAAATCTTTCATGTTATTTTACTCTAGTCATTAAAGCACTGATGAATTTAAAATGAGAACTTGAAAGAGCTAAACGTAAGAGATTAAAATATTAACAAAATATTACAAAGATTAATAGTGGAGAGCTAAATTTACAATGTTATCAAAATAATTAAAAGATAACACTTTTAACCCCAGAATCTACATGCTAAGCTAACTGACCTTGTTAGCTGTTGTTAGAGTAAGTGTGCCGTCACAAAGCTATTGTTTATTGTGAATATGCTAGATTTAACAGGTTTGGCTAATAAAAAATGACTGAGAATATAATAAAAATGATGTCACTAATCCTTAAAATACACTTTAAATGACAATAAAAAGGGATTACTTCAGCCTCTAAGCCTTTTAAATTATTGGCACCAGGAACACATTATATTTTATATATATATATATATATATATATATATATATATATATATATATATATATATATATATATTATTGATAACCTTGCCTTGGTTGTCGATGTGACAGATGTTTATCAGCATAATAATATCTGCTCCAAATGTGTGTTATGCCTGACTGACTCCACACTTGTTCAACATGGTAAGATTTTCCTGATTTGTGCAAAACTAAATCTGAAATATACAAGAGAGATTAAACCTGTCACATTAACATGGATAAATGCTGTTACATATAAACAACTGAACCATATTTGGGATGTCATTTAGACCAACAGCTCAATATCGGTGTATGGGAAAGGATATTGCTACGTGACAGGCTTTAAACCAGAGTGTGAAAGTGTGTGTGTGTGTATGTGTGTGTGGTCCTTAGGAAAAATTATGTGCAATGCTTGTGCTTTCAGCCAGAAGTTAAAACCACAGCTGTCATTTTCCATCTTTTGCTCATGGTTTGGCTGTTATTCTGTCAATGATCATCTGCTCATTTCTTGACATCTGCTTTTTCCACCTCTTCATACTCCTATCTGAATTACCTCTCCTGTTCAAAACACACGCTCACGTACACTCACACTTGCTTTACTTTCCTAACCAAATGCACCCACTGCCTAAACAACACAGTGAGCATTTAATCAGATTTTCCTCCATAAATTACTGCAGTGTTTGCCCTGCCCCTTTGTGTACAGAAGGAAATCTGGGCCACTATTAACCACGTGTCAAAGCAAGCTCACACGTGTTGTCGAGTGCGTTTGCATATTAACATGCTTGCTCAGATTGCCCTCTTCCTTGTTCCTTTCTTCTCCTCCATTATCTTTAGATCTCCCTATTCATCTGATCACTTTCCCTCCCCCTCTTCTCTGGGTGCTGGTTCCTGCCACCTGGCCCTGTACCCACACTGAAAGAAAAACATTTAAAGGGAAAACGAGAATGCTTATGCGTAGACACTGTGGCTACAACAAAAACCACATGCTATGGTGGCATACTACTTTTGCACACTACTTAGTGCAGAAGTATGAAGGCATGCCATAGTGATTATATAGTTCATGCTCCAGTGCAGTAGTTGGCAGTTTTTGGTTATTGGTTTGCATGTATATGGTAGATGGGTAGAATCCAATTTTAAACATAACTACAGTGACCATACAATCTACTATTTAAAACAGTAGCATAAAATTTTGTGCACCGTGGCAATGTAGTATGCAATTAAGGACAGGATTTGAAAGTTTTAAAGTTTATTAGCAATTAGTTTATTGACAATATATTATTACATATACACTACAATATAGTATAATAATCATTACAGTAGTAGCTGTTTAGTGAGGAAAATAATGAACATACTGTATAGTTTACTGTTTAGTGCCGTAGTATGCATGTGTGTATTTGTTTTACAGTAGTATAATGTATTGTATGAACAAAATGACCAGATTAATATTACTAGGTCATGCAGGTCCCTATTAAGTATAGCAATATGCTGTTATGTGTAAAATTGTGCTCCTACAGGACATGCTTTTATTTAGTACTGGTATTGTGGTTTAAACAGTATAGGCTATTATTTATAATGAAGGTATGTTGTCTTCTCATCACCTCTAAGTCACCACACTGTATAGGGTACTGTAAACTACAGTATTGAGGTGTTTTGCGTGTTTACTAAAATAAACACAGTACAAGTTACATTTTATTACAATAGTATGCCGTCTTCTGTGTTAAATCTGTGCCCATACACACTACATTGTTTGTTTGTTTGTTTTGGCATAGTATCAATATACTACAGGGTACTATTTAGTATCCTAGTAAGCTGTCTTGATTGTAAAAATAATGCCCATAGAATATAGGCCAATATTTAGTACTTATTTAGTGTGCATTACACACTTTGGTTGTAATAAGAGCGAGCATACTGCTCTACTATCTTTTGTATAAAAATAAAATAAAAAATAAACATTTTAAAGCTTTTTTTATTTTATTGCCACACAGACTGATTCAACACAAAGGCTAGAGCGGTATGATTGGTTTGCTATTAATAAGATTAAAGGAGGTCACCAAGGTCTCAAGATGTTGTGCGTTACCTTGTTCAAAGCAAAGGAAGTTTTACACAGAGAGCAGCCACTTTGAAAAGTAACTCCAGAGGGAGACTTTAGGAAGAAATGAGTAAGTGTGCGCATGTGTGTGTGTGTTTCCGTCCATGCTGGTGGTATGGAGTCAGGGGGGAGGGGGTGTCAGACAGTCGGGACAGTGGGGAGAGATGGAGTGAGCAAGGGAGGACGAGAGGGGGAGTGGGTTATGAGCCACATGCAGAGTTCTTTTGTTGTAATGAGCAGAAGATGATCTGTCTCCCTGAACCAGTTTAGGGCCTCTAATCTAACTCTCTAAGTCTAAATCCCTCTCCCCTTTTCAGGAAGTCACAAACCATTGTCGGTGGACAACTTTAGGAAGCTTTGCATTTACTTCACTCTTTTGAGTGATAGAGAGTGCAAAAAGTGAAAATAACCCCTAATCTGGGGGGAGGAATCCATTTAAAATGTGAATGCTTCATGTAGGTAATGCTTTTAACAACTGTGGCAGGAAGAGAATATGGGTCAAAGCCTTACGGCTAGTTTAAAACACACACACAAACAGTACACTTGTAAATGAGATTCAGATGGGATTTGTTTAGCAACAATGTATCCAAACTAAACTACACAAAAGTTCCACTGCCGGAAGTCCTTATTTAGGCATCACACATTAACTGATCACTCGTCATGGCAGCATGGAAGTTTCAATACACAGAGGTTAACACGAGTTCATCATGAGTGTGCGTTCTCAAAGATCATATAGTAAATGTTACTGTAAATAAAAAGTTGTTGAAATTGTTTTTTTTTTTTTATCTATTATGTGTGGAGACCTATGGGCCATCCTGTACAGCCTGTTTAACGGTATGGATCTGACTCGATCACTCACCTCACAGTCGTACAGCTCTGTCAGCTGATCTATGATCCACTCTTCCAAATTCAGTCTCTTCCTCAGCTCTTTCCGGTCGTATTTGACCGTAACCCGGCCTTGTTTCCGGGCAGGGGTCTCGGTCTCCTCGGCACCGGGGGGAGTTTGGAAGTAGACCCGGGACTGAGGGCTCGACTCCGGGCTTGTTACCGCTGCCATAGTCCGATAGCGTGTAGAAAGAGCAGCGGGAGAAAAGTCTGCTCGGAGCTTTGTCTCGCCGTGTTGCTGTAAAAAGCGCCACGTGAAGATGAAACCTTGTCTGTCTGTGCAAACTCACTCACACACACACACTCAGGCACAGACACACCACTGCTGTACGAATAACTGTAGAAAGTAGAATGAAGCTCAACACGTGTCGGTTTATGAGCTAATAACTCTCTCTCTCTCTCTCTCCTCTGATGCGTTTCTTCAGAACCTGCAAAACTAGGGCAAATCAATTCGCTCTTCTAAAACGCGTTTTCTTCCGCTTTAACGTTATTCAAATCGACATAAAGTGAAAACAAGCAGTCCTCTATTCCTCCTCTTTTCTTCTCCCCGGTCGTTTCGTCCTTCCTTTTCCCCTTCTCTCTCTCTCTCTCTCTTCCTCTGCTGGCTGCTGCTGTAGATCACTGCGCGCAACCCCCTCCCCCCACACACACACACTGGCGTGTGTTTGTCTTATTATCCTTCTTATTTATTCATTAATGGGATTAATTTTACGCTACTCCCGAATCCGACCTGAGCATTACCATCAGAATACAAAAGAAAACTTTTCTTCTTTTTAAATTCCTCCAATAAAAGCTGCAGAGTCCCCCCCAGAATATAGAGTAAGCAAGCACACACACGTTGATTAGATGTCCCTTTATTCGTCCCACAGTGGGGAAATTTGTTTTCTTTTTATCTTTTTTGTTTGTTTGTTTATTTATTGAAGTGTCTTTTACTAAATTGCATAGTCGTGAACAAGCGTCCAACCAAACGACTTCCTAAAAGCATCTTTAAGTGAAACAAAGATATTTTTGTAACTACAGTGGATAACTGTTCGATCGCCGCCACGGGTCTGGGAGCACAGAGTTTGCATGTTCTCGCTGTGTTTGGTTTCCTCCGGGTTTCCTCCGGGTACTCCGGTTTCCGCCCACAGTCCAAAGACATGCAGATTAGGCTTAACGGCATTCCCAAATTGCCTGTAGTGTGAGCATGTTAGTTTGACAGTGAGTGAGTGAGAGAGATAATTGTATACTACACTACACCTGACCAAACAGCTGAAGCCCGAACCTGAAATCCTTATGCAACTAAAAACTTTAAATACATTTTATTCCATCATTAATATAGCATTTTTTGTACAGGAGTAGGTCGTAAGCCCGATGCCCAACTCTCCTTCTTTCTCATCCAGCCTTTGGGATCGTTAACAGCGGAGTGATTTTGTATGAGAATCATCGCCCACATTGGCTCTAAGTCCCAACCATCTGATCAGAAACCCAGGGCCTCAACCACCTGAGCCACCACTGCCTCTATTGCATTGCTCGAAATCACTCCCGGTAACAAACTTAAAAATAAACCGGCTTGTCATTACGAGTGAAGAAACCTACAATCATGCTAATTCTAAATGACAGACTGGTACTTGGTAGGCGTAACAGGTTAGACATATTCTGTGTAACTTATTATAGTCAACTGTTTCCCAGTAGAGTTTCCCAGTAGAGCTTACAGCATAAGTCTTATCTTATCTCAGTGGTGGCTGAATAATTTGCTCCATATAATTTCACCATGACCTACAGACTATTTTTGAAAATAAAATAAAAAAGTAAAAAAAAAAAAAACAGAAACAATTCCTAGGGAAATTGCAAAGTATGTGGTGCACAGATTCATTGTTTTTTTTTTTCTGAGCCAAATGATAAAAGTGAAAATCACTTCTCATTTGTGTATGTGTCTGAGGGGATGGGTGCATTGGACTATTTGTTTAACAATGCCACCGGCTGCATGTCTGACTCATACACTGGAAATATAGCCTGTCGTCAGAGTGCAAAATGAATGTAAAATCCATTTTTTGTCAAGTCCTATTCACACCTTGATATCTCCAAAACAAGGCAGGAGACCTGGCTCAAAATTGTGATGTATATTTGAGGGTGTGTATGCAAAATTAAGCCAGATGTAGGTGTTCTTTTCTTAATCATTGTGTGTCCACTCTAGAGAGCCCATAATAGTCAACAGAGTGATTTTGCAGGGAAATCAGTGCCAATTTTGAAGGGTGTACATATTACTGAATGTTGTGTTACTGTTGTATTTGTATATTACAACATGATTTTTTTTACCAAAGCAATAGAGTTTTTTTGAGCTCTCCAATATGATTTTGCTTATATGATTTTAAAAACAATTGAGCCAGAAGTCACAGGCTCAAAATGCACTGGCACTGGTACTCTACATACCAAACAGATGCTCTTGAGATAATTTAATTTCACTCAGAAAATCCGGCTGAGCGTTTAGATATAAGATTTTGTGAAAAAAGATATACATTTAACAAAAATATTTACACATTTCTTTCATTACATCTCTTTAGTATAGAAGTTGAGTCTCAGCAAGACAAAGACCTGCACAAACACTTCGTACAGTAAGCCAGCTCATGCAATTCTTAGTAACTGGCATTAATTAGAAGGGCACAATAAGAAGACTGGGAGTGAGTTTTATGACAGCTGGCAGTTGAAAGCTACCTCATCCCAAAATGCCCATCCAACTGATTCACATACACCTTTCTTGTTCTACTGGTTTAATAAGAAAGGGATAAAAAGCAATTAACATGGAATTAAGCTGAACATAAATTACAGCACGTTAGCATGTCACTGTAAAGTTGAAGATGAGCGAGATGGCAGAGCTCCAAAGGTTGAGCAGTTTATTAGAGCTGACCTGGCTTGTGGATTGAATGGAGTAGAAACCTAAAGTAGTTTCAGACTCATGTGAAAGCTGCCTGGCCTTAACAAGCCCTCGCAACTGCTTTTTACAAGCCAGCGAACTTCGATTATATAAAATATTCAACACCATGTCTGGATCTTACAGTCCTATAAACCCAGACAGACATGCCCTAACACACTTTGCATTACTGTCTCTTACTAGGCTATCAGATCATTGAGCAATTTTCCTTTATCCTTATCTTAACTGTAATGTAAGTGTAATGTTTTTTTTTAAATAAACCTTTGCCACAGCATTGTGCTTTATTTGATGTTTTTGATGGTTTAAGGACTGTGATGCACTTTTTCTTGTTTAGAAAAGTATTATACAAATACTTTATTTAAATAAAAAATAAAAAAACTGACTGACTTACTGACTCGAGGCAGTGAAGAAGCCATCACGATTTCCAAGTACATGTTTAATTAATCAGCGTTTTTAATTTCAGACTGATGCTGTTCTGCTGTCTGACAACCTTCTCTCAAAAGCTGCATTGTAGCATAATGTCAAGAAAGCAGTGTGTATGCGTGTGCATTTTTTTTTCATGCTTCTCTGGTTTCCTAGACTCCCAAGCAGCACTACATGGTCTTGTGACAGGAATGTGTGTGGGGAAAGTACTCGAGTGGTGACAAGCGCTTGTGTGCATTTTCAAATCACCATACACAATGAGTAAATCTCAAGTAATGAAAATGCACTTAATTACACACATTAGGAAACCTATTGAACTGTGTAAGGGGGTTATTTTGTATTATAAAGCCACAATACTAACAGAAACATGTAATTCATCTTGTCTTAGCCATTCACCTGTCCTAAGGCTAAATGTCACAGTTCAAATGCAGTCCAAAATGGCTGTATTACAAAGCTTAATCGTAAGCTAAACTCCGGTTGGTGAGCCAGCAAATCCCCTACTTGCCAAGGAATTTGGAGCAGCCTCTGTGTAACCTTAGCATACTTAGCAAAGTTCAACTTGATCCAAGACAATGATATGTGATCAATTTTTATTGAGAAAGAGCAAAAAATATGTGTTTCACAAACTGTCCACCTGGAATTATATAATCATGACCTTTTGTTTTCGTTTTTTATTATTTTTTTTTTTTTGCTTCAGATGTGTGATATATTACACATAGATCCTTATGTACAGTGGATATTTTGTAGTGCTGCCACCTGGCTGAAATTGTCACTGCTGTGACCGTGCAACAGTAAAGCACAAATCATTTACATTAATGTATTATTACTGTACATATTATTATATGTAGTATATACTGTACTATATTACTACATTACATATTTTACACATAACTGAAATGGTTATATTACTCACATAATGGCATACCACATAATGGTATTTCCTTGTGCACACATTAAGATATGTTGTATGGTCTTAAAGGTTCAGTTTGTAATTTTTACAAGTACTTTTTTATAGTACTATAGTAGCTCTAATAATCATATACTATAAAAAAAACTGTGATTTTGAATATTTACACACTAGATTTAGATGTATTTGTTTATTTATATATTTTCATTTCCTCATTTCATTTATTTACCCTGAATATTAGCTCCTCACCCAGCTGAAACATTCTTCCTTTTAAGGCAATATGCAAGGCACAGCTTTAACATGAGATGTGGAATCGAGAGTGGCTTTAACAGATATGGTGATTGGGAGGAGGGTGATTTTTATGCAATTGAAATTCCTCTTACAGGCAGCAGATAGATCTAATATGACAAATTGCTCCTTTAAAACATAATAGTTTAAAACACAGAGGAAACCATTCCTAATTCACAAAGGTTTATTCTAAACACTACTACATCAAAACTTAATGTTCAGCTTAATAAAACCTAGTTATATGTTTTATTATAACTGGAATTTACAGGAAGACATTGATTTATATTTGGTCCACTACTGTCCTGAACTGGTATGACAGGCGGTTCGGGCAGGTGTTATTGCCGTGGGCCGAAAAGGCAAGCATAAGTGCAGAGGGGTTGGTTTTTTTCAACATAAAAGTCTTTAATTAACAACCAAACAAACAAAACATAGGGCTCTGGACATACAGACACACATATCCCGTCTCTTTAGACACATATAGGCTTCTTTAAACATAGACAGGCTTCTCTTAACAAATACAGACTTTTCTAGACATTAAAAGACCCATTAAGCATTTCAGACCCTGTAGGACTGACACGAATACTAGAGACTGGGGGAGCACACTGAAGGCTAAGGGAACACACTAGAATGCATGCCCACTAACAGTATTAATGCTCGACCAAGTTTCCCAGAACAATCAGCTATTTATAACACTAATAATGAGCTACCTCGGTTCAGGTTAGCACCCGCTTCACCTGACTGAGGTGCCTTCTGGGAAACTGAGCCGATTAACAAAAAACTACAAAGCAAAAACAAACATGTGCACACAGTGACCTCTAGTGGTAGTCCCTTACAACTACTATAACAATTTAGAAAACGGGAGAGAGACTGGACGGGACAAGAATACTAGGGACTGGGGGAACACACGGTTAGCTAAGGGAACACCCTGGAAGCCAAGGTAACATACTGGAGGCTAAGGGAGCACACTGATGACTAAACCAGATGAGCAATATAAACCGTATCGATCGATTTTATCAACATATTCCCATTTATTTTCAATGACTTCTTTGAAATGTTTGAGTTTTCTGTTTATATTCTTTTGGTCAATAAAAAAAATCCATCCAAAAAATATGCTTAATACTAAATCACACAAGGTCGTGACGCTTGTCTTGGTTTGCTATTTAGGCTGCTTCTTTTATTATTATTAAAACCTATTATTATAATATTACCGTAATTAATGTAACTGAATAGACTCAAGCAGATGATAGCGTGGCAAAAGGCAATACCATAATTACTGTTCCATTCTTTCATTTAAATTCAGGCTTGCTATGTGTGTGTTCATGCACTAGGTGGCGACAGTAGATTGTCTGATTTTGGACAAGGCCTGCAGATAAAGCTTTGAGAATCCTGAGGCTTCAACAATGAGGCTTTTAAAACTTTTTAGAGCTGCCGGCCAGCATATGTCTGCTTTCTGCAGAGTAATGTGATCAACCTCATACTGCTGCTGGGACTGAGTCAGGAGTTATAAAAACATGCAGGAACATTGAGAGAAATCAAGCTGTAGGAGTATGTTCGACAAAAATATGTTTATATTTTAAATAGTGCTGGTTCTTATTATTACCTTTTTTTTTTCAGATAATACATGTTACATACTTGTAAACACACACTCACTCACTCACACACACACACACACTTCAATACAATGTGTCTCTGTAAGTCTTTGGCATACAGTCAGAAATGGTCTGATTAGAGTAAAGTGAAGTACAGACATCATGCTTGTCGTGCTTGATGTCCAAAGTTCCAATTCTGTAAAACAAAGACAACATCACACAATAGGAGCAAAGAAGAGTGTCTAAGTCTCTGAAATATGATCCAGGGCAGCTAGTTCCCTTACTGGTCAGCACCTGTGTGAATAAATGCAGACATTTTGGGAAGGGAACACCTGTTGTGCAAATATGGAGAAAAGGGAACTGCATTCACAGGTGCTCTACACACAACAACTAACAGCATGATCAAATGGACAAAACCACCTGCTTCACAGGCATATGAGCTAACAGAAAGACGTAAAACATTTTGTTTTTTAAGGGACCACATTCAGGCACAATATAGTTTACACAAAAAAAATTGAGGATAAGGATTCAATAACAGCATGGATCACTTTCTCAGTGTTGGTGAAGAATAAGAAAAGATTTGATCTTAGTCAAAACTCTTAGCTGTTAAGAGCTTGACTGGAAACTGAGTTAATCTGTTTTTTTGTTTGTTTGTTTGTTTGCTTGTTTGTTTTTAAAATCCCTACATCTCTGTCTCTGGGGACCAAAGGCCAGCCAGTCTAGTCCGATGCCACAGAAAAGTCAGTGTAGCACAAATTGCTAAAAATGTTGATGCTGGGCGTAATACAAAGGCACCAGCACACTCAATGCATCTCAGCCATGCACGGGTACCAGCAGACAAAAAATCCCAAGGTTGTTGATCCGTAGGCATCCATAGGAACTGAATAAGGTCTGTCTGAATGCTCATTTTATTAGAAATGGTCTGCTGCGCAGCCGGAGGTCTAGAGAGAGCTGATTGGCCGAGCTCTCTCAGAGGGGAGGGATGAGAGGTACATAGTGCTCCGACATTAATCACGGCTCTACAGCCAGTCAGGGGCGTCTGTGAGCTCGCGCAGCAGAGGGAGCGGATAGCGCTGTCCTCCGAGTGTGTTACGCCGCCCCCAACGGTGCGCGAGCGAGCAGTTCGAAAAGATGCGGTCGGCTGGCGTCACGTGGTTCGGAGGAAACACGTGATAGTCTTCGGCCCTCCCGGCTGAGTGGTAGTAGTAGCCTTAATGTGGGAGCCCCCTAGTGACGGGGAGGAATTGGACACGACTAAATTAGGGAGGAAATCGGGGAAAAAATCAAAAAAAAAAAAAAAAGAAATGGTCTGCTGAAAGTTTTAATTAGAACTTAAAAATATATTTACTGAACCACTTTTGATTTATCATGACTTTGTTGTCCTGATTTATTAGAAAATGAAACCAAGTTTTGATTACTAATAAATGATTAAAAATCTGTGTGTGTGCAGACAGTAAGATCCTTAGTGTGGATACCTACTGCATGTTCACAAAAAAAAATTTTAAAAAAAGGTCATATAAAGTAATGTCAGAGTTAATTTGTATGTTTGGCTTTTGTGAAGTGAGCCAGTGAAGTGAAGCAGCTGACTGGGTTGATGTTTAAATTCGACTAAACAGTTTCTGTTCTAATGGTAGTGATAAGATCTTCAGTTCAAAAGTCCTCAGTCCAATCTCTTCAAACGTGTGCCTTAAGGTAAAACTTACTGCTGATGTCACTTCAACTGAAGCTCCAGCAGTTTCCTCGTCCACCATAATGAATGGTAATTTCCAAACAAATTTATTCATTGTGCTGTTTGAAATTTGGTAAAATCATACCAAAAATTGTGCATTGATTAAGATTTTATATGGAGCAAAGCAACAATTTGAAAGTATTTCAGGAATTCAAGAATTATCTCAAGTTAATTTCACTTGTGAGAATTTAAACCTTGTTTGAATTGAGTAATTCTAATGACAAGGACAAAATGCAATTATAGATCAATGGGGATGCTGTGTGTATGTATGTGTGTGTGCGTGTGAGCCCAAATAGCAAATGTAAATAATAGGAGAAGAAGATGAAGAAAAAGGAACACCACACACCTAAATGCCTGGAACAAACTGCAGGGAACTCAGGCTTAATTTATGACTCTTCATGTATTTTTGGGCGTTCATCACATCACATGAGTGGTCAAGTCATATCAGTTTTCCTCTGAGAAGTGTGCATGCGTGTAAGAAAGGAGTGTGGCGCTGTGGAAGACGTGGGCAGCTCAAATCCATCTCTGTACACAAATTTCTGTTAAAAAAGGCAGAATTTAATCGTAGAACATAGGTTACTAGTTCAGGTAACTCCTGAAGTTTACTTGTGCTCAGTGTAACATTAGTGTCCTGTGTCAATCCAGGCTTGCCATGACTCCTTTGTGTGTTGGAGTAATTGCGAAGGTAATTGGCAACACATGAGTGCCAGCCGAGTGCGATTGAGCTAATAAACATGCAATTCTTTCCAACACCTTTATCTAATATGCAAGGTTTTACCTCTGTGCACACACCACTAAACTACAGTACTTTCACACTAGAGAAACATGTTTTTAGTTTCTCTCTCTCTCTCTCTATTTCTCTCTAAATACGGAGTATCATGTAGCACGCATTCTTGTTTTGACGTAGAGTGTCACGTGATCACAACTGAGCCAATGGTTTTCTCTCTTATGCTGCGGAAATCGTCTGTGGGTAATCGTCTCCCCTGCTCGGTCTTAGTGCGCATCTGGTATAATCAACATCCGTGTACATGTGTATGTTTACTGCAGAGTTTACTATACTGTTTACTATAACACTGTGACCATGAGTGTTTGCGTAAAACATATTTAATTTTGTGTTTGAATGCGTGTGTGTACAGCGTGTGTGTACTGTTTATTATAACACGTGTGTGAGCACGTGAAAAGCAAAAGCAAATCTCATTTTCATCTCAGATCCATTTTCTCCCTCTCTATGTGTCTGCACTGCACTTTGTGTGTGCATGTGTCATTGGACAGCATGCTCCTTGCCCCCTCCTCTCGCCTTCACACACACACACACACACGCACACACACACGCACACACACACACACACCTGTCCTCCTCTCGCCTTTACACAAACACACACACACCCTCCTCCTCTCACCTTCACACAAACACACACATGCTCTTAACAGAAACAATGCTCTCTCGCGGATTTTTTCAAAGGTAAAGGGCAGGTTAATTAGATTTATTTTTACTTTACAGCAGATTCTGTTAGTGTGCGTTCACTCAAGTGCGATTAGAGCGATTTCTATGGCGTTATATTCATGCCACAGTCCTAAGCGCACAGTTTTGACATTTGGAGAACTTTGTCCAGTGTTACAAAACTGCCACAAAACTAGCCAATCACAGACTTTCAAACACTACTTCTGATTGGCTGTTTCTTCTCTATCAGCTGGCACTATCGACCGCATAACGGAATGAAATTGAGCTGGTGTTTCTGCCCTTTCATTCGAGCACAAGGCTCCTCCATACAACCAGTGAGGATTACCTCATGTCCCCTTTCCAGGTTCATGAAACTCTGCTTAAATCATTGCTCTGCCTCCCATCACATCATAGGAGATTCCTTGATTCATCCTGAAGCTCCCGTCAAACACTAACTCTGACACAGAGCTCCAATAAAACTTTGTTTTGTATATAAAAATACCTGCCTGTCTGCTATTGGGTTCACTCCAGTCCTGTTGGACCCATGACAGTTTACTGCAGCCATGAAACAACTTCAAGCGAAGCGTACAAAGCTCCAGCTTACGTTTGGTACCCATGCCCAGGTAAAACTCCTTCAGACCATCGCTCATCAAGGAGCCCTCCTAGGCAAACATCACAAAACTTTCTGAAAATTTCAGAAACTCTTTCTCTTTCTCATCTATCTCCATCCCTACAATGGCAAACCTCATTCCTGTCACAATGATCCCTGTTACTGAAGCTCGAGTCTTCAACCTTTCCTCTGGAGTGGTAGAAAGTGGCGGGTATCATCACCCTCCGCATGGGGAGAGCCCACGAATAAAGGAACATGAGTCTGAGATGTCCCCATGCGGAGGGTGATGATACCCGCCACTTTCTACCACTCCAGAGGAAAGGTTGAAAACTCGAGCTTCAGTAACAGGGATCATTGTGACAGGATCCTTGCTGTTACACCCTCAACACATTCACAGAGGAGATAAGGAGGGTGTTCAACCACTCCCACTCAGGCAGGGAGGTAGCAAGGCATCTACTGGAGCTTCATCAAAGTCCACAATCTGTTTATGATGACTCCATAGATGTCTGGGTCTTGGCAGCCACCATACATAACACTCTCCTTAATGCTCTCTCTGAGACGATCAAAGACCAACTGGTTTCTCAGCAGCTTCCCAAGGACCTTGATGGACTGATGGATCTCGCGTCTCATACAGGTTGGGCATACCTGAATCTCTGGCAATACAGGGTTCAGATGGGTGCTTATCTATACTGTGGTCAGACCAAACATATGGGCCTGTGGTGCCCGCTAAAAGTAAGACCCCCTCAGTCAACCTAGGCACACACGAGGGACGCTTCCAAGGACCATCGCCTAGAGGTCACCCACTTCCTTTCATGTTCATTTTTGACATCAGCCCTTGGTTCTTCATGCCCTCATGGATTCTGGATCTGACCAGAACATTATCTCTGCCAAAGTCACAAGGACACAAGAACACAGATCACAAGATCTTAGACCTCAGGCCACATGCTTTAACTCCGAACTAGCATAATAATGATCTCTGTCCCATTTTAATTTCTACCTCTTCCATCAATTTTCCCAGCCCACGATCAATTGTCTGAGGCTACCATTTTGCCTCTTCAATGTCTTGTGGGGGCATCACTGCTGGATGCCAAGTCACGAGTCAGAGCCATGCTTGATCAGGAACCAGGCCCTTCAGAGACACCATCGGTTAAACTCTTTGTCCCGGATGTTGTGTTCTGGAATATGAACATGGCTTAAGGCTGGCCTGCCACCATGAGAGACGACACCTGCTGTTTTATGAGTGCCTTTGATGCCAAAAATAAGCAACAAGCCTCTTGGTTTTCTCTCTCAATCCCAAATAGATCCTTCATTTTATCACTGGGCTGATATTTAGTTATGATGTTTAGTTATCCAAATATCAAGCATGTCTTTATTAGCAATTGTGTGTGTATTATCACATTTATGATAGACAAAGCTTTGTTTACTGCATAAGGAATAACTAAATTATAATACACATAGACATAGGCTACACACTATCAGTATTATACAGTGAGTGGATTGTGTAAAGACACTGAATATTAGGTCTATTTTATAGACTAGCATTCCACTGATCTGCTCCAGAAAGTCTGCCTGCATGTGAAATATTAAATACATAGATGAGGATTATTAGCTGCGAATGATATAACCTTAAAAGGACTATTCTTATGTAAGATATCTCACCGGGCACTTCTGTCCGACAGCTGCTTATCTATTACAATAATAGGAATCTCAGATTGTTCGATTGAGTCGGCAAAGGACTGATATCCCTGCTTAGTTGGTAAGAGTGTTAAGGCTCATTGTCATAAAGTTTAGCATTTGGGGGTACCTTTTGAACTCCCCTCTCTATGGCAGTGTGCACTTTCCCGTTCGAGAAGTAGGGAGTGCTAACTGCATATTGGGGAAAAGGGAATCTTCACTTAAATGCCATTGGATCCTCTCAAAGCTCTTCTCCAAGAGCCACTCAAACTGACCCTATTTAAAAGGTAACACCACTTTACAGTGCGAAGCATGAGTCCAGGTCTTATGTCCCTGACATAAAACTGCTAAATTGATTACTAGAAGGACCTGGAAAGGTCCTTTCCATTTTGCAAGCAGCTTGCTCATGAGGAGTGGGCCAAAATACCCGCTGAGAGGTGCAGAAGTCTGATTGACAGTTACAGGAATCGTTTGATTGCAGTGATTGCCTCAAAAGGTTGTGCAACAAACTATTAAGTTAGGGGTGCCATCATATTTGTCCAGGCCTGTTCCATGAGTTCTTTTTTTTTTTCATAATTCCATTGAAGCATGTTTGAAAAGCAATGTCTGGCTTTCATTGGTTAACATTCATAGAATTCTTATTTATTATTACTTTTGTCAGATTAAAGTTATTTCTGTGACCATTGTGAATTTTTCTTTCATTGACCGAAGGGTACCAACAATTTTGTCCACGTGTGTACAATCTGTTATCCTGCTCATAGGTAACTGGCTGCAAATAGGCTCTGTCACGAGCTATCGTAGGGTAAGCACAGAAGCCTTAGCAGTTAGCCCGTGTAGCGTGGATGGTAAACCCAAATGCAGAAGCAACGCGAGTAGGCAGGATAACCACGCAATTCATCTAAGAACTCTCTTACACGAAGAGCTAGGATCTACACAAATAAATCCGCGTTCTAGCAACACACACTCAATCAAAGAAGCAACCCAAATAGGTGAGTACTCACAGAATAGTCGGCGAAGCGTCAGACAAGGCATGGACCAACTCAATGACTGAGCAATGTGAAGCGCCATTTTATGCTTCCTGAAAACCTGACCGTATTACTTCCGGGTCCTAGTACCGGTTGTGTACGAGTGTGCATGACAGGCTCTCGCAGCTTTCATCTCTAAAAAGAATGAGGCGGAGGGGGAGGAGGCAAATCAGTTGAGCCTGGGTAGCACGTTGCGAGATCTGAATAATCTGCCCTGCCACGGCAGTTTTTCAAACTCTCATCAATGATGTCCTTCGAGACTTCTTAAACATCTTTATCTTCACTTACCTGATTTTCTCCCATTTACTAAAGAAACACAGAGTACAAGTATGTCAAGTCCTACAATGCCTGATGGAGAACTATGTCAAAGCCAAAAAAAGTGTGAATTTCACCAAGAATCCACGTCATTCTTAGGTTATTACCTCATCTCTCTATCAGGCATTCAGATGGATCCAGTCACTGACTGACCACCATCAACATCTAGATGAGAGCTCCAACATTGGCTGAGCTTTGCTAACTTCTACAGAATAGGGACCAGCATGCGCTTCTTGGCTGACTTTAGGTACTCTAGGTTCCTGTGGTCTGTCCATACAAGGAATGGGTGTTCAACTCCCTCCAGCCAGTGTCTCCACTCCTGAAGTGCGAGTTTGACTTCAAGACATTCACAGTGCCCAATGTCGTAGTTGCACTTGGGAGATGTGAGTCAAAAAGAGAAGAATGCATAGGTGAAGCTTGTTATTTTGGGGGGACCTCTGAGAGAGAAACTTCACATTGTCCCATCACCGAGGTACCAAGAACACTAAACCGGACACTCTTTCTAGACAGTTCTTAGTAACTCTCCTCCAGGATGGCTCTTTGTTCCAGCTGCCATCCACCCCCAAGTTATGGACTTGGGTCACAGCTCAAGATTAGCCTGCCACTGCGGAGCAACCCATACCCTATCCCTGCTTCAGCAATGTTTCTGGTGGCCATCCATCATGGAAGACATCAAGAACTTCATGGCCTCATGTGGCATATGCACCAGAAACAAATCTCTAGACCATCCTCCTGAGAGTTTTTCCCATTTTTCACATTGCCTTCAATTTTGTCACTAGATTAGCCCCTTCAAACAATAACAATTGCATACTCACTGTTGTCAACTGCTTCTCACTTCACTCTGTTACCCAAACTCTCATCAGCCAAAGAAAGCTGAACTTATGACTGACAATGTGTTTTCGGCTCCATGGAGTACCTGTAGATATACTCTTAGACAGGGGACCCCAATTCTCAGCACAATTCTGGAAGGCCTTTTTCAGCTTCATCGGTGCCACACCCAGCCTTTCTTCAGGTTTTCACCCCCAGAGTAACAGTCAGACAGGACGCACCAACCAAAAGTTACAGAAATCCTTAAGATGCATGGCCCCACATGATGCAGCTTCATAGAGTCATTATCTACCCTGGGTGGAGTATGCACATAATACACTCCTCACTTCCTCCACTGAAATGTCCCCTTTCCAATACTGCCTTTAAATACTGTCAATACTGCCAATGTCCCAATCCCCACAGGAAGAGGACTTGGACAGTTCCCTCATCACGGACTTCCATAATCCTCACCGTCACAGGTTCTAGAGCAGGGGTGTCCAAATCCAGTCCTGGAGGGCCAGTGACCAGCACAGTTTGTAATTCACCAACACCTAAACACACCCACTAATCCTAGTAATTAACAGATTAGTTAAATCAGCTGTGTTTGAGAAGAAGAAGCACCAAACTGTGTTGGACACTGGCCCTCCAGGACTGGATTTGGACACCCCTGTTCTAGAGCATGAGTCTTCAACTCCAGTTCTGGAGGGCCAGTAACCAGCACAGTTTGTAATTCTCCAACACCCAAACACACCCACTGAACCTAATAATTAACAGATTGGTTGAATCAGCTGTGTTTGAGAAGAAGAAATCACCAAACTGTGCTGGACACTGGCCCTTCAGGACTGCAGTTGAAGACCCTGTTCTAGAGATTCTGTTACGGTACACCAGGTCACACCCACGCCTCGAGCCAAGCCATGATCACCCATGACTCCATTCCACACTCCAGTCCACTGCTTCCATTTTGGTGCCTCATTCCCCAGCTCAAGCACACCTGTTCTTTTTCATTACTCCACTCTATATAACATTTTCACGAACCATCACCTCTCACTAAATTATTGTGTGCCCTCATATCCAATTTTCCAGCATTCTTCCCTGCCTTGACTTGGATCTCAACTCATGCTCTGTTTCACGGACCACATGCATGATTTGGATTATTGCTTTTTCGGAGTTCTGAAAATCGACCCTTGCTCTCGTTTCATGACCACGATTCAGGATCAAAGACTTTTTTTTATTTCACGGCTTTGAACCATGACCACAACCACAATTATTCCCCATGGACCAATTCAATTCAATTCAATTCAATTCAATTTAATTTGTATAGCGCTTTTAACGATTGACATTGTCGCAAAGCAGCTTCAAAAGAATTAAGATTGCATGAAATGTGAATTTGTATGAATCAAAATGATGAGATTGTCCATGATGAACAAGGACGACAGTGCAAAGGAAAAACTCCCTGATATGGTAATAGGAAGAAACCATGAGAGGAACCAGATTCAACAGGCAACCCATACTCATTTGGGTGAAACCGAATAGCAGGGATACTGAACAAAAGACTGGAAGTTCAGTATAACAGATGTGAGTCCAGTTTGTTCCTGGAAGCTCAGGTAGACTGTAGGAAATTCCAGTCCTGAACTACTGAGCGACTGAAGTCACAGGTCCCCAGAGAACAGCTGTCTGCATCAGTAGAGGACAGGACCGTCATTGTGGAAAAGTGGAACTATCTCCAGCCACCACACGCATCCCAGGCAGACCACACAGGGCATCCATGCGACAAGATCTCCAACCAGAAGGACTCCAGGACGAGTTAGACAGGTCCAGAGGACAGAGGGGTCTGGATCACTGGCAGCTTAAGAGTGACATGTATAGCTCGACAGAGAGACAGGGAGAGGGAAAAGGAGAGAGGGAGTGCAAAGTACAAGCAGGGACTCCAGCAGGACTAACTATAACAGCATAACTAAAAGGGAGAGCCAGAAGGAAACACAGACATGAGGGCTCCCTGAGATGTAAAGCAACCAAACACCTCACTGTCAACAAACCTCACTGAGTGATCAATAAGAGTGGAGAAGACAGCATCTAAACATACAGTACCAGTTCACCATAATACTCTATGTACATGAGTCCCCCAGATCTGGTCCTTTACCTAAGGCTAATCTATTTACAAAAATGCTTGGCTAAATAAATAGGATTTTAGCCTAGACTTAAACACTGAGACTGTGTCTGAGTCCCAAACATTAATAGGAAGACTATTCCATAACTTTGGGGCTTTGTAAGAAAAAGATCTGCCCCCTGCTGTAGTTTTAATAATACGTAGTACTGACAAGCAGCCTGCATCCTTTGATCAAAGTAGGCGTGGTGGAACGTAAGACACTAGCAGTTCACTCTGAGACTACTACAAAAGTAGTGTAGATAAGATAGGGGTGATGCGCTCGTATCTTCTGGTTCTAGTGAGGACTCTCGCTGCTACATTCTGTACTAACTGAAGCTTGTTTATACACCTAGTTGAACAACCAGACAGTAAGGCGTTACAATAGTCCAACCTATAGGTGATAAAAGCGTGAACTAGTTTTTCTGCATCATTTAGTGACAATATATTTCTTATCTTGGCGATATTTCTGAGGTGAAAGAATGCTATCCTGGTAGTATTATGTACATGTGCTTCAAATGAAAGGTTGGAATCTATAATCACACCAAGGTCTTTTACTGTTGCACTTAATGGAACAGAAAGGCCATTTAAAGTTACAATGTGATCAGAAAGCTTACTTCTAGCTACTTGTGGTCCAGTGACTAGAACTTGTCTTATCGAGATTAAGCTGATGAAAATTAATTAACATCCAATATCGTATGTCCTGCACACATTGCTCAATTTTAGTAAACTGGTTTTTCTTATCTGATTTTGCTGAGACGTATAATTATGTCATCAGCATAACAATGAAATACCATGTTTACGAATTATGTTGCCCAGAGGAAGCATGTAAAAAGAAAAAAGCAGTGGTCCTAAAACTGAGCCCTGTGGAACACCAAACTCCACTTGAGTATATGAGGAATGGTCACCATCTAAATCTACAAACTGATAACTATCAGCCAAATAGGATCTGAGCCAATTCCCTTAATTCCTACTATATTTTCTAATCAGGGAAGGAGAATACTATTACAGTGGAACCTTGGATTACGAGCACAATTCGTTCTGGAAGTGGGCTCGTGTACCAAAACACTCGTAAACTAAATCATAATTTTCCCATAAGAAATAATGAAAACTCAAATTATTCGTTCCACAGCCCAAAAAAATAATTACATAAAAATAATTACTACAATCTATAAAGTGAAAATAAATCAAATTAACCGGCACTTTAAAAAAAGTACAATTTAAAACAACAGATAAGTGTTTCCGTTGGTGCGCGCGTGTCTGTGTGTGTGTGTGTGTGTGTGTGTGTGGAATTAGCCCCTTCCCTCACCTCATTTTACACAGTAACACTCCTCCTCCCTCCCCCCACCTCGCTTTTTAAGTTTCACAACAAACGGACACACACAAACATAGCGGAAACACCGTTTTAATAAGAAAAAAAGATATCTCTCTGATACTGACATGAGAGCATACTAACGGAATCACTTTTTAAGTTGCACAACAAACAACTTAAGGGGGTGAAAAGACGAGAGAGCGTCTGTGCGTGTGTCGGGGTGTGTGTGTATGTGTGTGTGTGTGTGTGTGTGTGTGTGTGTGTGTGTCGGTGTCAAATTACGCGCGCACACACACATAAGAGACACTGAAAGAGAGAGGGAGATGTTGATTATACAAGTAAGAGATGAGCACTAAGACTCAGCAAGGGAGACGATTACTCGCAAGAGTAACGCTCAGTGTCAAAATAAGAGACGCATGAGTGATACGTGATACATGATACTTTCAAATCAAAATTTATTAAACCGCGTTACTCGCAATCCGAGGTTCCACTGTATATTAGTTCAATACATATAACAATAAATTTAGTATTAAAATATTGATACAAGTTTTCTACTCCGGATGTCTGTATTCACCAATGTATATATAGTGTCAGTTATATAGCTAGAGAGCTATACAGTACAGACCAAAAGTTTGGACACACCTTCTCATTCAAAGAGTTTTCTTTATTGTGTTCTTTATTGTGTTCTTTAGCTTAAACAAGTCGCTTCTGCTTGTTGCCTGTCCTTAGCAGTGGTTTCCTAGCAGATATTCTACCATGAAGGCCTGATTCACACAGTCTCCTCTTAACAGTTGTTCTAGAGATGTGTCTGCTGCTAGAACTCTGTGTGGCATTGACCTGCTCTCTGATCTGAGCTGCTGTTAACCTGCGATTTCTGAGGCTGGTGACTCGGATGAACTCGGATGAACTCGGATGAACTCGGATGAACTCGGATGTGCACATCGTAGCAGGGAACTTTAATCAGGCAGACCTAAAGTCAGTGCTCCCCAAATTTCACCAGCATGCAAAATGGAGAGCAAACACACTGGACAAGGTCTACTCGAACATCAAGCTACGTAGGCTATAGGGAAAGACCAAGATAATATTACCAGGACAGTATTCTTTCACCTCAGAAATATTGGCAAGTTAAGGAATATATTGTCACTAAACGATGCAAAAAAAAAAAATAGTTCATGTTTTTATCACCTATAGTTTCGATTATTGTAACGCCTTACTGACTGGTTGTTTAACTAGGTGCATAAACAAGCTTCAGTTCGTTCAGAATGTATCAGCGAGAGTCCTCACTATAAACAGAAGATACGAGCACATCACCCCTATCTTATCTTCATTTCAATGGCTCCATGTGAAATTTCGCATTGATTTTGACATATAAAGCATTAAATGGTCTCGCGCCACAGTATCTGAGTGAACTTCTAGTGTCTTATGATCCGCCACGCCTACTCCGATCAAAGGATGCAGGCTGTTTGCCAGTACTGAGTATTCTGAAAACTACAGCACGGGGCAGAGCTTTTTTTTTACAAAGCCCAAGGTTATGGAATAACCTTCCAAATAGTGTTCGGGACTCAGACAAAGTCTCAGTGTTTAAGTCTTGGCTAAAAACATATTTATTTAGCCAAGCATTTTTGTAAATAGATTTGCCTTAGGTAAAGTAGCATATCTGGGGGACTCATGGACATAGAGTATTATGGTGAACTGGTATGTTTAGATGCTATCTTCCTCACTCTCATTGATCCCTCAGGTTTGTTAATGGTGAGGTTGGTTTGGAGGATTGGTTGCTTTACATCTCAGGGAGCCCTCATGTCTGTGTTTTCTTCTGGCTCTTATAGTTATGCTGTCATACAGTAATTAGTCCTGCCGGAGTCCATGCTTGCACTCTACACTAAATATACATTCAACTTATACATTCTGTGACTGTGACCATACCTAACTGTTATCTCTCCTCTTCTGCTCTCCCCTCTCCAGTTGTCTCCTCCCTCCTCTCTGCGCTCTGGACCTGTCTGACTCATTCTGGTGCCCCGCTTCAGGTTGGAGATCTCGTCACATGGATGCCCCGTGTATCTCTTTGGGATGCGTCTGGTGTCTGGGGATGGTTTCACTCTACCATGAAGACGGTTCTGGCCTCGACTGATGTTGACAACTGTTTCTCTGAGGACTTGACTTGGCTGCAGTCGCTTGATAGTTCAGGACTGGAATTTCCTACAAGTCTACCTAAGCCTCCAATAACTACCTGGACTTTATATTAACATCAATTAACATCAACTGTTATACTGAACTGCCTGCCACAATATGAATGCAGATCAATTCCTGCTTTCTGTTTCACCCAAATGAGGATGAGTTCCCTGTTGAGTCCGGTTCCTTTCAAGGTTTTTTCCTATTGCCATCTCAGGGAGTTTTTCCTTGCCACTGTCGCCCTCGGATTGCTCATCAGGGACTACCTGACGATTTTGATTTATACACATTCACATTTCATACAGACTTAAATTATTCTTTTGATTGTGTAAAGCTGCTTTGCGAAAATGGTACAATTGTTAAAAGTGCTATACAAATAAAATTTAATTGTATTGAATTGAACTACCACACCTAGGCCAGTCTGACCACATGTCCTTACTTTTAGTTGTAACATATGCTCTTCTCAGGAAAACTGCTCATATAATCACATAGACTGTAACAAAACGGCCTGCTTGTCCATCTCAGAAGCTACAGGACTGTTTTGACAGGACAAATTGGGAGGTTGTTCACAGATAGTTTTCTGTGTTACATTAAGAATTACATAGACATTGTCATAGTGGACAAATGCATACGGATCTACCCCAACCAAAAGCCCTGGATGAACAAGGAGGTCCGGCAGCTCCTGAAGAAGAGGAACACCGCCTTCCAGTCAAGATGACAGGGCTATCAACAGCACAGCCTGAACCAACCTAAAGAGAGGCATCAGAGTGGCTAAGTTGAGATACAGGAGGTACCCTGCAGACCATACTCTGCAGACCATAAAAACTAGGAAGACTGCGAAACCAGATGGTGTCTCTGGAAGGGTGCTGAAGGACTGTGCGGACAAGCTGGCTGTAGCCCTGGCTGTAGTCCTTACCAGGATTAACAATCAGTTCTTGTCTCAGTCCACTTTTCCAGTCCTCAGTCCTGCCTAAAAAAAAATCACAAATTAACAGTTTCAGTGATTACCAGCCAGTTGCTGTCAGTTGCCCCTGTGGTGATGAATGAATCCTTCGAAAAGCTGGTACGGAGTCTCTTCATTTCATTCCTCCCACCAAATTTTGACACATACCAGTTTGCATACTGGGCAAACAGATCCACAGATCCGTTTCTTGGGAGTCCATGTTGAGGAGGATCTGAGCTGGGGCGTAAACATCTCTAACATGCTGAAAAAGGCTAAACTTCCTGAAAATGCTTAGGAAGAACGACATCTCCTAAAGACTGCTGGTCTCTTTTTATCAATGATCCATTGAGGGCATCCTGACATACTTTATATGTGTGTGGTGCAGCAGCTGCACTATGGCCCAGAGAACGGCACTGCAGCGGGTCATCACAACTGCCCAGAAGATCGTCGGCTGCCCTCTCAGCAACTTGTAAAACATACACAGTTCCCGTTGCCTCATACTAGCCAATAAGATTGCAAAGGACAATTTACACCCGGGACATCAAATGTTTGATCTACTGCCATCCGGCAGATGGTATAGAACATTCAAAACAAGAACCAGTAGATATAAAAACAGTTTTTATTCTTTTGCAATAGCCGCACTGAATGCTGCTATAACAATATAACAATGCAATAAGAATAAATTATGAATGCAGTATCTGCAATGAATGCAATATATGTAATTAATTCAAAACATTATCGCTGTTGATCGTGCAATGACGGAATGTATGCTTTGAGGAAGTGTGTGTGTGTGTGTGTGTCTGTGTGTGTTTGTGAGTATTTTCAAGGTTGATGTTTTTTTGTTGTTGTTATTTGCATCGAGGGATGGCACTTTTATTTTCATTGTACTTGCTGCAATGATGATAAAGACTTTTCTACTGTATTCTGCTCTGTTCTATTCTATTCTATTTAATATCTCTCTCTCTCTCTCTCTCTCTGTCCATTGTTCCTCTTTGTTTTAAGTCCACCTGTTAAGGGAGACACAGACTCAGACAAAGATCTTAGTAAACCCGAACGGGTGTTTATTAGCAGTTTGTTGAATAATGAGACACTTAATGAAATATAGCAGGAAAGTCTTATCTGCGAGGCTGAAGGAGCTGGTGGGAGCGTGGAGACAAACAATGACGACGTGCAACAATCAGAGAGGACGACACAGGATACGAGATGAAGTTGCAGGAGACAGGACAGGGAATTCGGCGAGGAGACTAGGAGCTCAGGAAGGAGACGAGACACGAACGTAGCTTCAGTGATCAGGTACGGTGCGGAGTCTGTTTCCGTGATCGAGGTCAGACGGTGATTGTGGGGAAGTGAGGTGTATTTATGGTGTAGGGCTAATGTGAATCAGGTGTGTGCTCAGAACTCGGGTGATGGTGAATTGAGATTGAGGGTGGAGCCTGGTGTTTCCGTGACACCACCACTATCATCCCAGTCCCTAAGAAGACCACAGTCGCCTGTCTTAATGACTACAGACCAGTGGCTCTTACTCCAGTTCTTATGAAGTGTTTTGCGAGCCTTGTCAAGAAACAAATCCTGAGCATAATACCAACAACTCTAGACCCACTACAGTTTGCTTATACATGTAAGTCAAACAGATCCACAGTAATTGCAATCTTATTTGCTATGCACAAAATCATGACACACATGGAGAGAAAGGACAGTTACTACTGTCTTATTGACTACAGCTCAGCCTTCAAATTCAAATTCTAATTTTATTTGTCACATACACATATGCAGTGAAATGCTTATTTCAATACTTCAATACTATAATTCCATCAAAACTCATGACTGTGTAACAGCCCAGCCCAATAATATCATCATCAAGTTCGAAGATGGCACTACGGTCATTGGACTCATCACAGGCAGTGACGAGACAGCCTACCGGGTGAGGTTTCAAATCTGATCTGCTGATCTGCTGTGTGTGTTGGGAACAGCACAGTACATGGCAGAAGGACAATTCAGAGGGTGATAAGGCTAGCCCAGAAAATCATATGGACAGGTCTTCCTCAACAGCAGGACGCACAAGTGGGCTAGCAACATTATCAAGGTCTCCACCCACCCCATTCACACATTTTTCATCCTCATGAAGTCTGGCAAACAGTACCGCAGCATTACAGCTAAAACAACCAGACTCTGGGACAACAAGATAGTAAACAGTTGTCACCCACTACCACTTCCACCAATGTAACATCTGCTCAAATGTATACCCTGAACTTTACAGTGGACTATCCTGCACAACTCCATGTTATCTGGATTAGGAAACTGCAACACTTTACATTTCATACATTACATCACTTTTCCTCCATTGATCACTTTATCTTCACTCATCACTTTACCTTCACTTTATCATTTTAATTGTTTAAGTTCACCACAGTGTACTAGGAGACAGTTGTTAAACCATATTATGGGTTATTTACACATAAACTTATTTACACTTTTTTGTTTTGTTTCTTATTTATATCAAATCAAGTAGACTTTTATTGTCATTCCAACCATATACAGTTTAGTGCACAGTGAAACGAAACAATGTTCCTCCAGGACCAAGGTGCTACATACATGCAACAACATACATTAACAACACAACATAAATTAACAACACACTGCACCAGAACCAGCTAGCTAAATAAGAGCTCAGCTCTGACAGATCACTTTATATTTATCTCCTACTGTAATTTTATTGTTCACTGCCCTTCTACCTCCTTGTTCACATTGTTCTCCTTGTACATATTCCTCTCACTGTGCATTAAATATACGTGCAATACTGTATGCAACCCCACTGTGCAGTATACTGTGCAATACCACAGATATTTATTTAACTTTGTAAGTTTTTAACTTTGTAAGTAATCTCACACCCTACTCCATTTGATGTTAACCCAAAACCCCATCCTTATTTTTATTTTAAATGTTTTCCTGTTTTTGTGTTGTTTTGTCTTGTTATTTGTTTTGTTATGGAAGCTCTGTCACTAAAACAAATTCCTTGTATACGCAATTCTGATTGTTCTTGAGAGACTAAGACAAGATAAGAATTTCATTGTACCTAGGTATATATGACAATGAAATCTTGAGTCGTTAATCTAAAATTTTATCAAATCACTTTTCTAATCTGGAACATTCGTGGATTTGATTCTTGGGCACAGAGTCACAAATGTCTTTAACTGTTTCATCTCAACCCAGCAATAGATAAACTGATGCACACATGTTGACTTTGCTTAGACTGCAAACAAAGTTAATCGCAATCCAAGGTCCTACTGGTTTGTGAAATATAACAGTACATAGAAGTTATGAGAATTAATTTATCATTGCCTCGTTACCTCCACACACCACCATGACCACTACCACCTTTTTCCCCCTCAGTCAGTTTACATTTGTTGGCATCTGTTTTTACTTTTGTTGTTTGTCTCTTAGTTCTGTTGAAAAAGAAGCTAAAATTAAAGATACAATGCAGTCAGTGGGAAAGGCACTCATAGCTAGCTAGGCTACATTCCAAACCAAAAACTTTATCTAATATTCAATCCTAACAAACAGTACTTGCGCGCTAGAGAAACAGGCTTTTGGTCTATGTGTCTCTCGTCTGAATTTGTATTTATTTGTTTACTCTCCTGAAAGAAAACGACATACACACTATTACCATGTTGATTTACCATGGCAGGCATAATGTAAGTGTTGGAAGTGTGTGTGCACTGCTGTAGACAGCGTTCATATCATTCACAAAGATTCTCCGCCCGGATTCCTGGAACAAAGGTTTTGCTGCAGACCCCTGCAAAAGGAGACAATTTGCTCACATAATACAGGCACAGTTCATCTTCACAGTTAAACACACACAACCTTTAACATTCCACACAAGTAGGGATCAGGTGGTGTCAGATTGGCGAATTGGACGGATATGGGAGGGAACTGTTTGCTACCTTTTTTAAACTCGGGCCCCATTCATGACCACGTCCATATGAACGGAAATAATACTCAGCTATAATTACTTTTTACTTTGTTGAGACACCCATTTCCAACAACAAATGCACAACTACATTTCCTTTTCCACAAACATGCACAGAGAGTGTATAGGAGTTATTAGAATTAATTTATCATTGCCTCTTTTTCTTTTTTTCTTCTCCCCTGTCAGTTTACATTTGTAGGCATGTTTTTTGTTTGTTTGTTTGTTTGTCTGTTGGTTCTGTTGATCCCATGTGTTTGCATTAAAAAAGAAACAAAAATTGGAGATTCCATGTAGTCTGTGGGTAAGACATAGCTAGCTAGTCGCCTTGCACCGCCAGGGTCCGGGTTCGATCCCTGGCCAGGCTCGATTCCTGTCTCTCTGTGCATGGAGTTTGCATGTTCTCCCCGTGCTTGGTGGGTTTCCTCCGGGTACTCCGGTTTCCTCCCACAGTCCAAAGACATGTAGGTTAGGCTAAATTGCCCCAAATTGCCCGTAGTGTGTGAATGAGTGAGTGTATGTGTGCATGCCCTGCGATGGATTGGCACCCTGTCCAGGGTGTACCCTGCCATGTGCCCTAAGTCTCCTGGGATAGGCTCCAGGCCCCCCCGTGACCCTGAATACAGGATTAAGCGGTGTAGATGGTGAGTGAGTGAGTCCATACATAGGACAGTATGGTTGTGCAGCTTTGGGGTCCCTGGTTCGATATTAGCCCCTTAGTCTCTGTGTCTAGTTTAAAATGGACCTGTTAGATTAAAGGCAGCTCAGTCATGGGATCTGTTGATAAAAAATAAAAAAAACTACTAGAATCACCTAACTGGTTTTATCAAATAGGTCCTGACTCTTAAACTATTCTCTGAGTATCTAAATCTATCAATACCTGTTTAAAGGTGTGGTTTCTTTGTTTGTTACCTTGTTGTCATCTGTGAATTTGTTTTCTCCTGAAAGAAACTAACATACACACCATTAGCGTGTTGATTTACCACTGTATGCATAATGTAAGTGTTTGAAGTTTGTGTGCACCCCGTCGCTGTAGACAGTCTTCATATCCTTCAGTGCAGATTCTCAACCTGGATTCCCAAAAGAAAGGTTGCTGCAGACTTCTCACTCGGAGACAATTTGCTCACGGAGTGCAGGCAGGGTTTATCTTCACAGAACACTCTCCTTTAACATTCACCATAAGTATTCATCAGTTGGTGTCAGATCGGGGGGATGGGACAGAAATGGGAGGAAATTGTTCTTGGTCTCCTTTCACGACCACATCCATATGAGTGTAAATAATGCTCAACTATGAATACTTTTTCTTCCATAGAGAGAGCATTTCCAATAACAACCACACAACACAATTTCCTTTTCACTACTGGGAACACGTTTGTCTGGTGCTATGCCCCGTTGACAAACAAAAAATCAGTACTGTATATTTTGGTGCACACCGTACTTGAGCACTTGAGCATAACGTGACAAGATACAAATGAAACTGTCTTGTTGTTTTTATATTTAATTAAAAATGTTTTGGAGCAACATTTAAAACTTTCCGCTGTTCTTTGAGTCACATGAATCACGTTTTACAGTCTCGGCCAGCCGGCTCCACCCAATTCTCCATTAGTGTGGCCGCAGGCAGGAGTCACAACTCCTCCAGGAGCTGAGGCAGCAATCCTGACTGGGGGCCTTAATGTCGAAGCAGTGGCCTTTCCCTTTCGGTGTGTCGCGAAGGGCTGGCTCCAATTGAAACTGACAATGCCGGGGCAAATTTAGATATTAAAGGGTATCGATGTGTGTGTGTGGTTTTTTTTTATTTATTTTTTTTACCAAAGCTCAACCCCACTAAGGTTGTGACATTAATTTCCTGGTTTACCTTTTATTCTTTATTTAAATTGATGTAATTCAATTCAATTCAATTCAATTTTATTTCTATAGCGCTTTTAACAATGGTCATTGTCTCAAAGCAGCTTCACAGAAATGAAAAGAAGACTTATGGAAATGTATATATGTGTAAGAAAAATGTGACTAGATAATGAGATTGTCCCTGATGAGCAAGCCAAGGGTGACGGCGACAGTGGCAAGGAAAAACTCCCTGAGATGGCAACAGGAAGAAACCTTGAGAGGAACCAGACTCAACAGGGAACCCATCCTCATCTGGGTGATAGCAGATAACAGAAATTGTATAACATCATGTGTGTTATGCAGATGAAAGTTCCATAAACAGAAGTTAATTTAAATTAACACAAAGTCCAGTTCAGCACAGGGATGAGTCAGCAGGTGCAGAGGGCAGATGGGGGTCTGGATCACTGGGAGCTCAGGAGCAGCATGTGTAGATCCAAACCAAAATGAAGAAGAATCCAGCTGGAGTTGGTCCTTCTCTGGATGCCTCTGGGTCAAAGCAGGGTCGGCCTCTGTCTACTGAAGCTGGCACGATCTCCAGATGCCTCGGGATGGGTGGAAAAATAAAGAGCAGGTGAAAAGAATTAGCGTGGTTGCCATTCAGGATAGATGTACTGGAGTATCAGGTAAAGAAATTAATTATGTGTACGCCAGATTAAAGAGATGCGTCTTGAGTCTACTTTGAAATTGGGAAACTGTGTCTGAGCCCCGAACACTGTCAGGAAGGCTATTCCAAAGTTTTGGAGCTAAATATGAAAAGGCCCTACCTCCTTTTGTAGATTTTGATATTCTGGGAACTACCAGTAGTCCGGAGTTTTCTGATCTTAAGGAGCGTCCTGGATTGTAACGTATCAGAAGACTGGTTAGGTATGTGGGAGCTAGACTGTTTAGAGCCTTGTACGTAAGTAATGCTATTTTGTAATTAATTCTAAACTGAACAGGTAGCCAGTGCAAGGATGATAATATTGGGGTTATATGATCATATTTTCTGGATCTAGTGAGAACCCTGGCGGCTGCATTTTGGACTAACTGTAGCTTGTTAATTGAGGATGCAGGACAGCCACCCAGTAATGCATTACAGTAGTCCAGTCTGGAGGTCATGAATGCATGAACCAGCTTTTCTGCATCAGATACAGATAAAAGGTTCCTAAGCTTGGCAATATTTCTAAGGTGGAAAAAGGCTGTTTTTGTGATGTTGGAGATATGATTTTCAAAGGATAAGTTACTGTCTAATATCACACCCAGGTCTTTCACTGTCGAGCTGGTGGTAACAGAACATCCTTCTAAACGCAGGCTGAATTGTGAGAGCTGGTGTGTACTGGTTTTTGGGCCAATAAGTAATATCTCTGTCTTATCTGAATTTAGTAGAAGAAAATTATCGGTCATCCAGTCTTTTATATCTTGAATACACTCAGTTAGTCTAGACAATTTGGGTATTTCATCTGGTTTTGTGGAAATGTATAACTGAGTATCATCAGCATAACAATGGAAACTAATCCCATGTCTTCTGATGATGTTACCCAAGGGAAGCATGTATATTGAGAACAACAGAGGTCCTAAAACTGACCCTTGTGGCACCCCATATTTCACTGGCATTACACCAGACTGTTCTCCATTCAGATCTACAAAATGGAATCGATCAGACAGGTAGGATCTAAACCATTTTAACGCCTGTCCCTGAATACCAATGTGATTTTGTAAGCGATCTATTAGAATATCATGATCTATAGTGTCGAATGCAGCACTAAGATCAAGTAAGACAAGAATTGAGATGCAGCCTTGGTCTGAAGCTAAAAACAAGTCATTTGCAATTTTAACTAGTGCAGTTTCTGTACTATGATGGGGCCTGAAACCTGACTGAAATTCCTCGAGGATATCGTTTTCCTGCAAGAATGTGCATATTTGGGCTGATACTATCTTTTCTAATATCTTTGATATAAACGGAAGGTTTGAAATCGGTCTGTAATTTATTATATAATTTGGGTCTAAATTAGATTTTTTAAGAAGAGGCTTAATAACTGCCAACTTGAAAGGTTTAGGGACATGACCTAGACATAATGAAGAGTTGATAATATTTAGAAGTGGCGCTCCGGCTATACTTATCACTTCTTTTAAAAGTCTAGTTGGGATTGGATCCAACAAGCATGTTGTTGATTTAGCCGAGGTGATAAGTTTGTACAGCTCTTCCTGTCCTACACCTGTAAAGCTCCGAAAATCAAATTGTGAAGCTTTAGACTGGACTGGATCATGAGATGTTAGAGGTTGAATTTCCATTATTTTCTTCCTGATACTATCAATCTTTTCATTGAAGAAGTTCATGAAGTCTTCACTTCTAAGCTGTGATGGGATACTCCCTGCAGGCATCTTAGGATTTGTTAGGCTAGCCACTGTACTAAATAGGAACCTGGGATTGTTTTGGTTTCTTGCTATGAGTTGGCTCAGATGCTCGGCCCTAGCCGCTTTTAGAGCCCGTCTATAGCTGCACATACTACCTTTATACGCGATTCTAAAAACTTCTAATTTAGTTTTTCTCCATTTTCGCTCGTGGTTACGGGTTGCTCTCTTTAGGGCGCGAGTATGACTGTTGTACCATGGTGCAAGTGTTTTATCTCTGACTTTTTTTAATCTGATGGGAGCAACAGTGTCTAATGTACTGGTAAAAATAGTGCCCATGCTGCTAGTCACTTCATCTAGATCGTCTGCACTTAGGGGTCTGATAAGAAATTGGGACAGATCCGGCAGATTACCTGTGAATTTGTCTTTAGTAGTCGGATTAATATTTCTACTGAATTGATAACGTGGGGAGGCACAGCTATGTTGTTCTACAGGTAGAGTATATACTAAGAGATGATGATCTGTGATATCATCACTTTGTGGTAGAATGTCTATATTAGAGACATCTATACCATGGGATATAATTAAATCTAGCGTATGATTAAAGCGATGAGTTGGTCTATTTATATTTTGTTTAACCCCAAAGGAATTTAGCAAATCTATAAATGCGAGTGCTGAAGTGTTGTTAGCATCGTCTACATGAATGTTAAAGTCTCCTACTATCAGCACTTTGTCAGAGTTAACCAATAGGTCTGATAGCAGATGTCCAAACTCTTTAAGAAAATCGACATATGGCCCTGGGGGTCTGTACACGGTGGCCAGAACGAAGTGTTGCAAGGGTTTATTATGTATTTCGCTGAGTGCAACATTAATGATAAGCACTTCAAACGAGTTGAACTTGGGCCTTGTTTTCTGGGTAACAGTGAGAACATCACTGTAGATAGTTGCGACACCACCACCACGACCAGTTTGACGGGGTTCGTGCTTATAGAAATATCCTGACGGAGTAGACTCATTTAAACCAATATATTCATTTGGTCTGAGCCAGGTTTCAGTAAGGCAGAGTGCGTCAAGGCAGCAATCTGAGATAATTTCATTAACAATCAGTGCTTTAGGCGCAAGGGATCTGATGTTGAGAAGCCCAAACTTTAGAGGTATATTGTGATTACTTACTTGGCCTTTTTCTGGTTTTATAGTTATTAGATTGTTTCGAGCAATTTTAACAAATTTATTCTTTTTTCTCACTATTCGGGGAACAGACACAGTTTCTATAGGACAAGCTATGTGTGCGCGTCTATCTGTATGGTAAGTTGCATTGTGACTATTATGTTTGGAATCTAAGACACGACTTACCGCCAGTCAGATGGTTCGTAGTGTCCTGGAGATGTTGTCTGAGAGGACTGCTGCTCCAGCTCTGCTAGGGTGCAGTCCATCGGTGTGGTAGAGCCTAGGACGCTCCCAGAAAACATTCCAATTATCAACAAAGGGTAATCTCTGTTGCTGACACCAAGATTGTAACCATTCATTAAAAGCGAACAATCTACTGAACCTCTCGATTCCTCGCTGGAATGTGGGAAGCGGTCCGGATACGATGATCCTTGTCGTGGGTGATGTGCTGCGGACCTTCTCAACCAGGCTCCTGAAGTCCTTCTTCAGGATCTCCGTCTGCCTCAGCCTGGTGTCGTTCGTGCCAGCATGAAGGACCACAGCTCCAAAGTTCTCCCTCAGGGCCGCAGGCACCTGTGCAGCAACATCAAGAACACGAGCACCAGGTAAACAGCGAGTGCGAACCTTACCTTTAGCCGTGGTAGCACGGACGTGCCGGACGATGGAGTCTCCGATGACCAGCGCGTCGTGTACCGTCTCGCGAAGAGGAGCGAAGCGGTTTCGGGTCGGGATCTCGAAGACGGGTGGCGGCGGAGGGGGAGAGGTCCTCGCCCGGGGCCTAGCGCGCGTCTTCCGCTGCTGCTGTATCCAGGCTTCGTGGTATCCCGGCGCCGGGGTGAAGGAAACCTGGGCGGGCTGCGTCCGTGGTGCGTTGGACCTGGACAGAGAAACACGCGGAGTAGAGGTTGTGGAAGGATGTGTGTCATGCTGAGAATTTACCTGGGACAGGTGAGCGTCGGTCCGTGACGATTCCAGCGCGGCTTTCCGCTGTCGTAGCTGGGCCAGCTTCACCTGTAGGTCACGGATCTGCTTCTCCAAGGCCTCCATCTCCAAATCCGCCGAGTGAAGCTCCAATGTGTCCTCTCCTGCACTCAGAGGCAGACACACAACCGACATGGTGTAAAAAATAAAAATAAAATAAAAACCGAATATAATCGGTGTGGAAAACGCGTAGGCAAACTTGTGATAGCCGGGCTAACGGGCTAGCGATGCTAATGGGATAGCCGGCTAGACGCGGGTGCGTGGCAAAACTATTAAAACTTAGCAATATAACAGGAGTTTCGAGTGAATATATTATAAATACTTATCTGTTATATGTTCGCTCTTCGTAAGAAGACAAAAAGTTAGAACGTCAATCTGGATTGAGCTGGAAAATTGGTCAGTCTGCCGGAGCTCGGAAAAAGCGGAGCTCTCTCTCTCTCTTTTTCAGAGCAGTGTCCCAAGGAGAGAATTTTCCAGTTCAAAGGATTACCAAGAATTAAAACATTAATTCACACCTGGGTCAATGGAGTTGATACCTATAAAAAATATATACACAATTATATGCGTACACATTAGCCCTGACTGTCAATAAGTCAATTACAGTGGAACCTTGGATTACGAGACATAAGAAATAATGAAAACTCAAAACAATAAAAACAATAAAAATACATAAAAACAATAAACATACATAAAAATAATTACTACAACATATAAAGTAAAAATAAAACAAATTAACCTGCACTTAACATTTAAAAAAAAGTAAAAATAAATCTAGACAGTTAAGTGTTTCCTTTTGTGCGCGCAGGCGCCGTGTATTTGTATGCGTGTGTGTGGAATTAGCCCCTCGCCTCGTCTTAAACAGTAAAACTCCTTCTACCTCCCCACACCTCGCTTTTTAAGTTTCACAACTAACATACACAATGCAAACACTGTTTTAACGGGAAAAAAATAAATCTCTCTAATGATACTCGCGTGAGCAAACTAACGGAATCACTGCTGTAAAGTAAAAAAAAACAAAACAAATGAACCAGCACCTTACCTTTGAAAAGAATCGCCACAGAGAGTTTTCTGTGTAAGTAAAGCGCAGGGGAGATCTGTGTGTGTGTGTGTGTGTGTGTCGGTGTCAGTGTCAAATTATGCGCGTGTGCACACGCACACTCAAAGTAAGTGTGTGTGTAAAAAGTGTGTGTGTGGGGGGGGCACAGTGTCAAATTACACGCGTGCAAACAGGAGAGGGAGATGTTGATTATAAGAGACGAACACGGGACGCAACAGGGGACTCTTATTTTGACACAGGAGACGCAGCAGGGGAGACGATCACCCATAATTCCTTGCAGTGCAAGAGAGAGAAAAATCATTGGCTCAGTTGTGATCACTTGCCACTCTGTGTCAAAATAAGAGTCGCATGCGTGATACGTGATACTCGGCACTCGTAAACTAGTACTTGCTCGGTTTCTGATTAAAAAATTATTTAAAATCTTTGCTCGGTTTGCGGAACACTCATAAACCACGTTACTCACAATCCGAGGTTCCACTGTATACAAATGTTCACATTATACAAATTAGTATCCTTATTTACATTGAAAAGTTGTCTCAAAAATTTTGTGGCATTTTTTAGCCATGCTCGGCATGCCACATCAGAACCCAAAAGTTTTAAGCCATTCATGGAAACTATGATGGTCATAAACATATGGCGCTCCACTACAGAAATCAAGAATCCACGCCTAACCTCTCCCCCATAGCATTCAGAGACTGACAATGTTCGCATACAGCTATATCTTGTAACAGTCAAGCAAAGTTCCGGATTAGTATCTACAATGTACACAGTTTTGATAACATGCTGTAACAATTTGTCTTGGCTTAATAATAAATTGGCATGGTGCACACGATACAATGATGGTCGATACCACCCAATCCTTCATCACAGGCTCTGAACATTCTCAGACGCATCCAGGCTTCGGGCCCAGACAGGATAAGTCAGAGAATGCTGAGAGCCTGTGCCAATAAACTGAGTGAGCCATTCCAGTGGATCTTTAACCTGAGTTTGGAACTAAGGAAAGTACCTGAACTTTGGAAAACATTATATCACATCAGGGTTCCGTATGAAAAGAGGCCCAAAAAATCTCAATGATTACAGGCCTGTAGCACTGACATCTCACATCATGAAGACGTCTGAAGGAAAAAGGTTGGTATTAATAATGTCATCCTTTACCTGCTCCTGACCCTCCCCCACCTTGATAAGAGGAAAGGTGATGTGAGGATAATTTTCTTTGACTTCTTCCGCACTTTCAACACAATCCAGTCCCTCTTATAGAGAAACAAGTTGACTGGCAAGCAGTTGGATTTAAAGACTGTCGCCCCCATCCTGTTCCCTCTTCACCTTACATACAGCTTTGGAACAAAATAAGAGACATAAGAGACGGTTTCTTGTGTGTTTTTTCTTACAAATGCATGTATTGGTGAATTGAACAGTTAAATTTTTTGTGTTCAAAATATAACTATTGTAATTTAGAGTTTATATTTACAACATCATGGCCAAAATACACAAGAGAACCTGGACCACAACTGGGGTCTGGATTCGGAATGGGCCTCTTGTATTTCTTATTAGATGGACACACAATAAGTACTTGTCTGCTGTACGCTCCATTATGGTTATACACGAGTCACTGTGCAGAGGAGGGTGAAATCACGAGGTACACAAGAACAAAGACCAGATTTCCATGTTCTGCACCTGTGACAATGTATAGCCAGCACATGGACTGACCTCAGATGCCAGGAATTTTGCCAATGCTGGTGGCAACTATATAGCAACTAGTAGATTATATGATATGTAAGTTTTTTTTTGTTTTTTTTTTAAATAAGAGTTCTGTATGTGTACAACTGCCACTTAGGTTTTTTATCCAGTCTGAACCATACAGTTTAGTGGCTGCTTCAAAGTGCTTGGGATGGCAGGCCATTCCCAAGTAAAAGAAAAAAAACTATACTAAGCATTTAAGTTGTAATTAACTTGTACAAAAGGACAATTCTAAGTATTAAGTATACTTTTGTGTGCTAAAGTGAAACAACTTTAATTATACTTAAAGTACAGTATATGGATGTGTGTGTACTAACGTACATACCTGACAGTGATTAATGAAATTAAAGTATATATTTACTGTATTATACTGCAAGTACATTACAATTACATGTACATTTACTGTGTTACAATTACATGATTAATATACTCTGAAAATATTCTTATTGCAGCATGCTGTTATACTTTCCAAATACTATTCCAAATACAAATACTATTCCAAATACTAAAAAAGTACACATTATATCATACGGCACACACAATCTTTTATACTGCAGTATTGCAAATGTGTTATTAGTACACTAAAGGTGTTTAGGATAATTTACAAATGCTGAATGCATTTTCTACCCTATACCATGTTTTTGAAACACAATACACCAGAAATATAGAGGCAGATTTTAATCATGAATTCAACTGAATTAATTTGCACAATGTTAAAAAACTGTACTAGAGTTTATTTGTGTTTAACAAAATGTTGGGTTGTCTTACAAACACATAAGCTAAAATTTAAACTGTTGTCTGAACAAAGACAGAAATTAGTATTAGAATATACAGATGTGGCTGCAATTCGCCTCGCACTGTGAATCCCGTAAGCAACATTTAAATAAGATTTTAAATAAATGTATTGTGCTTCATGGAATGTCCACCAGATGCCGCATGAAAGGACATTATCTTAAAGCCAGACCATGTACAACGAAGAATTGTGTTTAATTAGTTAGCCTAAAACAATATTGTGTCGAATGCTGAAGAAAACAATTCTTTTATTTTGTTTTACAATAGACATTTCATGATGAATGATGATGTGCTTCATATTATGTTCATAATAATGAAATGAGATGCCCTAAATCGTGCTTTAAAATTCATAATAAAAAGTTTGTCATATAGCTTTTGAATTGTCTTAACAGGGACAAAACAATGAAAGATGGTTTTAAGACCTCGTTTAAAATGGTCTTAAAACTAATTCAATTTCCTGATAGTAGGTTATCTGATAACCTACACTGATAACCTACATGTTAACTACACGAATGTCCTGATTTGTGAAAATGTCACATGTCTTTGTTAAAACGTAAAAATGTGTCAGCATTGAGCACCACCAGAAGACATGAATGAACAAAAAATATATATATTTTTAGGTAAATATTCTTATATGCACACAAAGTGCTTCAGGATTTTTATAATAATAATCATCTTGCTTTTTTGCTGTTTGTGTCCAGCATTGAATAATTATTTTGTCCCTTATTTGACCAGCTGAAATGTGATTGTGAATTTATGATTGAAATAAAGCTGTTCATCGGCATGCATGAATCTCGATTTGTGTGTAAACTTTCACTTTACAAAAGGCAGCGTTTTGATCAAAAGGATGATAAACGCATACAATTTATTGATAAAAATCCAAGAAATGCAACAAACATGACAACATGACAGTGTAATGTGGTTCAAAAACATGGTATAGGGTAGAAAATGCATTCAGCATTTGTAAATTATCCTAAACACCTTTAGTGTACTAATAACACATTTGCAATCTTGTAGTATAAAAGATTGTGTGTGCCATATGATATAATGTGTACTTTTTTAGTATGGAGAGCCACACCATGAGATGTTTTTAATGATAAGAGCCCTTACGCAGGGCTATAGAGGGGGTCAACGAAATAGGAGGCACAGGAAGACCTTTCCGTTTGGAGATAGCGTTGGATTATTAATTAAGGAACTTAAAAGGAAAAAAATGGAAACTGAAAACACTAATAAACGGAGCTCCGCCGTCTACGTGAGAACGGGCGGGGCTCTGGAAAATAAAACACTATAAAAGAGTTGCAAGATGAAAAAAGGGCTTTTCCATTTCCTAATGCTAGTACGGGCACTGAACACTTTAACTTATGTCTTTAACTTTAACTTAATTGGTATTTGAATACATGCTACGTAGCTTTTATTAGAACTAGCTTTTCTTTTACCCCTTGGTATGGCAGAAGCAGAAATGTGCACATTTGAGACCCTGGCTTTTATTAATCTCAAGATTCAAAAAACTTTTTTAATCCCAGATGGAAATTACTTTGTCTTGGTTACAGTTGCTTTGATTTATTTACCGGGAAGAAAGGAAAGGAGTAAAAGATCAGACAAGGAAAATAAATAATAATAATAATATAATAATATAATAATAATAATATTAATAATAATTATTATTATTATTAAAGATTTTTTTATAATAATAATAAATAATATAAAATATAATTAATTATAGCACACAGTAAGTTACAGTAAGTTGCATATTGCACGAAAAATAACAATATACATATATTGCACTTGGAATGGAAATGGGAAAGTGTACTGGTAAACTGATCTTGCACTTGGAATTGATATTGAGCTGTGGGAACAGTAATGTATTAATATAATATTGTACAGTAACTACTGACAGTCCCTATCCTGTAGTGTAAACTTTACAGAGACAAGTTGTATAAATTTATGGCCATTGGGAGAAAAGATCTCCTGTGGCTCTCTGTAGAACACCTGGTCATAATCAGTCTCTGTCTGAAATTGCTCCTCTGGTCTGAGAGAACACTGTAACACTGAGAAGGATTGTTCAAGATTGTTTGTATTTTGGACAAAATCCTCCTCCTTGCCACATCATCAACAGCTCCATGCCCAGGACAGATCCAGCCATTTTAATGACCTTGTCCAGTCTATCTCTGTCTGCCGCTGTCATGTTGCAGCCCCAACAGACCACAGCATAAAAAACGTCACTCGGCACAACAGATTTATAGAACATCCAAAGAATGTACTGGAGATGCTGAAAGACCTGAGCCTTCTCAGAAAGTACAACCTCCTGAACTCCCAGGTATTTATACTCTGAGACCATGTCCACTGTCTCCCCCTGGACAGATATAGGAGTCACAAGGGTTCTACTTCTCCTAAAGTCAAATACCAGCTCCTTCGTTTTCTTGATGTTGAGTTGTAGGTGGTTACGCTCACACCAGAAAACAAAATCATCCATCACAGATTGGTACTCTTTAATATACATAACAACCACTGAGTCGTCAGAGAACTTCTGTAGATGGCATGACTCTGAATTATATTTAAAGTTGTGTAATCAGACATACTGGGAATGGCAGGTAAGATAGTCCGTGATCCAGGAGACCAAGGGAGTGTCAATTTGCATGATCCTTAGTTTCTCCCCCAGTACTGCCGGTCGTATGGTGTTGAAGGCACTGGAGAAGTCAAAAAACATAATCCTAACATTGGTCCCATGTTTGTCGGGGTGGGAGCACTATAGGTTTGGTGGAGCAGGTATATAATGGTGTCATCTACTCCCAGGAATGGCTGATGGGGAAATTGAAGAGGGTCAAGAGAGGATTTCCCTTGGGGACGAAGTGTATCCAGGATAAGTCTCTCAAACGCCTTCATAATATGTGATGTCAGAGCAACGGGCCTGTGGTCGTTCTGGGCAGGGGCTATCTGAATTAATTGAATTCTATTTAGTTATGATTAGTTATGATTAATATTGATGGATGAATATATTGATTAAAAAATACTGCACATGTTAATGAGATGTTTGTTTGTTTTTTTGGTAGCATATAAAAACACACAAGTATGTATTACATTACACATGTATTGTATACTGACCAAATATATAAATTTACTTATTTCATAGACAGCTAGCTCCTGGAGTGTTTGGGAAAATTCTTTAGAGTGATGAATCCCAAAATATTATTGGCTGATGACAGACAAAGTGTATGGCAACATGTGAGTGACCTCTTGGTTTTGGGAATACACAGGCATAGCCTATAGAAAATCCATGAATGCTCAGAGACATGAATGCTCAGAACTTGTGAACATTCGGGTTAAAAATTTCGGCAGATACGAAAAGACCGTGGATCAACAAACATTCATAGATGTGAACAAATTGCGGTAGAAGCTCGCATGTATTGTACAAAAAATAGACACTGCAGTGTACCAGATACCAACATTTACAATTATATACAATATTCTTAATGTGTAAGTGAATGTATAAAATGTTCAAAGTCCAGTATATTGTATGTGTGTGCATGTGGAGAGCACAGGAGAAATGAGTCGGCCGTTACAATTAATTATTCTGGGAGAACGATGATAGAAAATGGTTGCCCTGTAAAGCTCACCCGAAAGTCCCAATGGGGAATAATCTTACTTTCAGAAAATCTGCAACAAGACAAAGTTCACAGTCCTGTACAGCTCTGGGACAAAATGGCATCCATTAAAGCATGCAATAAACATCATGTAGCATTATTCTCCCCCTACCCTCTTCCCAGGTTTCCTTTGAATGAGGTTAGCTGACCCTGCTAAAATAAGTGCTTCTGCAATGCACTCCTTAGTGGGACTTCTGGAAAAAGACTACAAAAGCTGCAGTATATTCAAAACTGTGCTGCTAGGATCCTGATGCGAGCACGTAAATATTACGCCCATCCTTAAATCTCTTCATTGCCTCCCAGTTTCATTCAGAATTTAATAACATGTTGCCATTCTTACCCACCAATGCATCTACAAGGATGCCCCTCCCTATCTTAAAGAACGTATTACTTCACATACATCTACACACAACATCCGCTTGTCTCAGTACATCTTTTGAAACCTCAGAAGACCAAACTTCATACTATGGGAGATCGGGCTTTTTGCTGAGCAGCACCTAAACGATGAAATGCTCTTCCAGAGTATCTGAGAACGCCACAGACTGTTGGTGATTTTAAATCTGGCCTTAAAACTTTTTTTTTTTTAATCAGAGCTTTTGGGTTGAAATAATTTGTAGCACTTTGAGATTTGTTTCAAATATTAAGTACATTATAAATAAAATGTATTATTATTATTTATTATTATTAATACTAAATCACACACTAAAATGCAGTAAGAACAAGGCCATGATTCTTGTTTTGATTTTCTATTTAATTCAATTCAATTCAATTCAATTTTATTTATATAGCGCTTTTAACAATTGACATTGTCGCAAAGCAGCTTTACACAATAAAAAGAAGTAAGTTTTTATGCAATGTGTATGAATCAAAATGATAAGATTGTCCCTGATGAGCAAGCCGAGGGCGACGGTGGCAAGGAAAAACTCCCTGAGATGGTAATAGGAAGAAACCTTGAGAGGAACAGACTCAACAGGGAACCCATCCTCATCTGGGTGATAACGGATAGCAGAGAATGATCAGCATAATAATGTGTACTGGAGTTCAGTGTAACAGGAGATGTGTTAAAATTTAAATTAAAAGAGTCCAGTTTGTTCCCGAGGCTCAGGTAGACTGTGGAGATTCCAGTCCTGAGCTATCGAACAACTGAAGTCACAGGTCCCCAGAGCATCAATGATAGGACAGTCTTCATGGAAACCATCCCCAGCCACCAAGCGCATCCAGGCAGACCACACGGGGCATCCATGTGACGGGATCTCCAACCAGAAGCAGGACTCCAGGACGGGTTAGACAGCTTCAGAGGGCAGAGGGGTCTGGATCACTGGCAACTCATTTAAGCTGGATCCTTTATTGGTATTAAAACATGTTATTATAATTATACTGTAATTAACTGAATAGACTCAAGCAGATGATAGCGTGGCAAAAGGCAATACCATAATTACTGTTCCATTCTTTCATTTAAATTCAGGCTTGCTATGTGTGTGTTCATGCACTAGGTGGCGACAGTAGATTGTCTGATTTTGGACAAGGCCTGCAGATAGCTTTGAGAATCCTGAGGCTTCAACAATGAGGCTTTTGAAGCTTTTTAGAGCTGCCGGCCAGCAAATTTCTGCTTTCTGCAGAGTAATGTGATCAACCTCACACTGCTGCTGGGACTGAGTCAGGACTTTGTTATTAATAAAGAAAAACATGCAGGAAAATGGAGAGAAATTCAGCTGTCTGAGGATGTTCGATAAAAATATGTTTAGATCTTGAATAGTGCTGGTTATTATTATTAACTTCTTTTTGTCAAATAACACAGGAGCTCTCACTCACTCACACACACACACACACACACACACACACACACACACACACACACACACACACACACACACTTCTGGTTTCTCTGTGCTCCAGTACAATGTGTCTCTGTAAGTCTTTGGCATACAGTCAGAAATGGTCTGATTAGAGTAATGTGAAGTACAGACACAGAGACAGAGAAAACCTTTTAATTATCTATACTCTTTATTCTTCATTATTCCTATCCAGCAAATTGTCTTTTCATATGCACAATGTCTCTTTGTCATTCTTGATGTCCAAAGTTCTGATTGTTTAAAACAAAGACAACATCACACAATAAGAACAAAGAATAGTGTCTAAGTCTCTGAAATATGATCCAGGGCAGCTAGTTCCCTCACTGGTCAGCACCTGTGTGAATAAATGCGGACATTTAGCTGGGAAGGAAACACCTGTTGTGGAAATATGGAGAAAAGGGGACTGCACTCACGGGTGCTGACGAGCACAAAGACAACCTCTAACACCCTGATGAAATGAACAAAACCACCTGCTTCGCAGGCTTATGAGCTAACAGAAAGCTCTAATTTTTGAGCTATGGTTGCAAAGGCACATCTCCTTTGAGCTTGAGTCCGGACCTCGGAATAACCAAGATCATCTGGTCAGTGTCCTAGAGAGTATGTGTGGGTGTAACCATTAAGTGAGTTAAAAACAAACAATGAGATCAGAAACGCAATTCTCTATTAAACTGGGAGTCAGTGAAGAGACGTTAAAAATGTGGTTCACTATTGTGGTTGGTGAAGAATTAAAAAAGGTTTGCTCTTAGCCAAAACTCGAAGTAAAAGTTGAATTGACAATTGACTTGATCTGTTCCTCAAATTTTAAAGCATTATCAAATATACACTTATCAGCTATAACATTAACACATTAAAACCGCTTATCAATTCTACTCCAGTAAACGCATGACTGAACATGGTTGATGGGCTCCTGAGGCACATCTCTGCTTCTGGGGACCAAAAGCCAGCCTGACCAGTTTAATCCAACAGAAAAGCCAGTGTAGCACCAACTGCTGAAAAAGGTTGCTGGCTGTAATAGAAAGATCCCAGAACACCCAGTGCATCACAGCCCACCATGCATGGAGCCCAGCAGACAAAAAAAAAAAAAAGCCCAAGGCTGCTGATCGGGCCTCCAGGCTCAATAATATCCCAAGCTGATTAAGCACTCTTAGTTACTAAATCAAGTCTATGTCTGAAGACTTATTTTATTGTAAATAATCTGCTGGAAATGTGAAATAAAACTTCAAAATACTGTTTATTCAGTGATCTGCTTTTGATTTATCATGACTTGTCATCATATTATCATGACTCTAAATTATCAGAAATTGATACCAAGCTATGATCACTGTTAAATTATTGAGATTCTCTCTCTCCGGGTACAAACAGTAAGATATTTAGTGTTGATACCTTCTACATGATCACAATTAAAAACTGATCATATAATGTATTGTCAGAGTTGATTTGTCTGTTTCAGGGTTTTGGTGAAATGAAACAGCTGGCTTAGTTGGTGTTCAACCCAGTACAGAATCAGTGCCTGTACCTGAGTGAACTTTTTCCTTTCGAATGGTAGTGGTAAGATCTTTGGTTTGCTTTATAACTGATCATCCTCAAACGTGTGCAGTAAACTAAAATCTCACCTTACCACAGATGTCATGTGTATCACTGACACTCTAGCAGTTTCCTCATCCACCATATCGAATGGCAATTTCCAAACAAATGTATTCATTATGGAGTTTGACATTTGACAAGATCTTACCAAAAAAAAAAAATAATAATAAATGCACTGATTTGACCTAAATTCTGTCCAGTTGAATGTGGAGCAAAGCAAGTATTTGAAAGTATTTCAGGAATTCAGGAATTCTCTCAAGTCAAATTCTCCCTTGTCAGAATTTAAGTCTTGTTTGATTTGAGTAAATTCTACAGACAAGGACAAAATGAATTATAGACCAATGGGGACGCTGTGTATGTGTGTGTGTGTGTGTGTGTGGCCGTGTTAAACCCTCCTCTGTAAGGAAAAAAAGGAAAGTAGCAGTGACAAACTGTAAACGATAGGAGAAGTAGAAGACGAAGAAAAGAAGAGAAGGAGAAAAGAAAAGCAGCACTCCCTCGCCTGTTCGCATTTCTCACTCACTTCCTCACCTCCCCCCGTCTCTCTCTCTCTCTCCTTCCTTCCCTGCCCTTCACTCACTCTCTCCGTCGCTCACTTCAAGAAAAAATAAGCCATGAAGGAAAAGGAAGGACACTTGGCTTCGCGCGTTGGAGTCGAGTGAAAGTTAGTCGAATCGTAGAGGAGGAAGCAGGAGGACGTGGACGGGAAGGAAAAGCTCAATTCAGCAGTAATAGGCGACTGAAGCAGCGAGCATATGGAGTGTAAACTCTGAGCGACTGGAACAGACTGGAGCGAGCACGGGCTGTTCGTTAATGTGTGACTCAGAGCTGCGAGACTTTAACACACTCGCTCTTCTTCTTGTATTATCGTGCGGTTATCACAGGAGTCGCCAAGTCGCGTCAGGTTCGCCCGAGAAGTGTGTTTGTGTGTGTGTGAGTGACAGGAGTGTGGAGCTGAGGAAGAAGAGGACAGGCTGTTGTTGCAGCCATGGCCGGGGCGAAACCGGGAGTGCACGCGCTCCAGCTCAAACCCGTGTCCGTGCCCGAGCTCCTCAAAGTGGGAAGCAAGTTTATCAAATGGGAAGAGGTAAGCGGAGAGGTCCAGCACGTCCCTGAAGTGCACTCGGTGTAACGTTAGTGTCCAGTGTCAGTCAGGGCTTGCCATGACTCCTGCATGCGTGTGTGTCGGAGGTAATTGGCAACACATGAGTGACAGCCGCGTGCTATTGAGCTAACACGCATTTCTGTCCAACAACTTTCTGTAACATGCAGGTTTTACCTTTATACACGTACAACTACACAACACAGTACTTTCACTCTAAAGAAACACGTTTTTGGTCTGTGTCCCGCGCGCGACTTTTGTTTGTTTGTTTGTTTGTTTGTTTACTTGGAAACTTTGCGGAAGTAACCATAACGTGCCCAATGTAACGAACCTCTTGTAACGAACATTGTTGCATCATAATATTCTAAAATGTTTTGATGTAACATTTAAACGTTCAACCGCTGATCCTTTGAGCCACATGTCAGAAATCCGTGATTTTCAGAGATTAGAAGATTTAGAAGGTGGGGCTTCTTTCACAGTATCCAACTTCTCTATTAATGGATACAATTTCAGTGACAAGTGTCAGGAGTAAGTTTTCAGTACTTGTCGGTTTTGCCAGCTTCTCCCAAAGTCACATAACAGTAAAATATTTTAAAGGAATTAAATGTCCCAACCAAGTTGTCCTATGTAATTTCCCATACATACATGTAGGACACCTTGTTGTGCAACAGGTGCAGTTGCCACCTCACAGATTTGGGGTCCCGGGATCGATCCTAACCCCAGGTTATATATTCCCTGTATGGAGTTTCACATGTATGGGTTTGATTAGAGACATTGCACAGTCCTCTGATCTGTTCATTCCAATTACAGTTCGGTTCTAGAATCAACAAACTGGTTCAGTCGAATAGCCTACTGTTCTCAGACCTGTTTCCATCTGCACATCTACAAATTCCATTTCTAGAATTTCGACCCATGTTCTTCTCATGTCAAGATTTCTCCAGGTTCTCCAATTTCCTTCTGCCTCTCAAAACATGCCTGTGAATGGGATTGGCAGAGCTATAATGCCCACTAGGTTTAAATGTGTGCATCCACAGTGTATTTCCACCTTACACCTGTTTATCCATAAATAGCCTCAAGATCCACCTCTGTCCCTATCAGGACAAATTGTTTAGTGAATATGAATAATTTAACGAGCAACTGTGTTGACTGATGTAGATTTGACATGTTTTCTATAAGCAAGTTTTAAACTGTTACCTCATCATTTTGATTAGCAGCATAAAGTCAGTGTTTGAGTTTAGAGTTTTACATTTTTGGTGTAATTATACATAGACATGCAAGAAGTAAATGGACTCAATTATTTCTTTTTTTGCATATTTCATATACAAAAAAAATTTAAACCAGTAAGTTTTTTTGTTTGTTTGTTTTTGTTTGTTTGTTTTTTGTTATTTGATACATATATTAGTGTTTTGGGGCAAATTTTGACTCTATTTTTCAACCACTACTTGAGCTGTTAACCAAGGTTTGTTTTAAAGACTTGTTTGAACATCATGACGATGTATTTTAAAAGACGCAGCTTGTCCAGGTTGTGACCCTTTCTTTTTGAAATTGGACTGTAATTCTGTAAATCTTTCAAGATTTTTAGCTATTTGTCCCTTTGGAACTTGGACATTCCTGTGGATTTTTTACCTCTAGTCGCAGTGTAACAATGGGTCTAAACAAATAGCAGTCATCATAAAGGAAACAAATTTTGGTGTATACATTATCATAATATTAAAGTGTATATTTTTGCTTTTTGCATCAAAGCTCAACCCCACTTACTGTTCCAAAAATCCTACATACACACCTAATTTCTACTCCTCTTGCATCAATGAGCCGAGTCTAAACGCATGTATGAGTTTGTATGTTCTTTTTAGAGACTTTTTAGGTTTATTGTTCAGAACATTGCCAGGTGCAAAAACACCATGCTTTTTTCTTTTTTTTTCTCTCCCTCTTGTCAAATGTTGTAACCGCTGCCAGTCACACATGTGGCGGTTGACATGGAGGAAGCCAGTGTTAAGACAGGATTGTGTAAGAAGTTGTTGAACTGCAGAGTTTGTACATCTCACCTCACTAGTGTCTCATTAATAATTAACTGTATGAGCCACAACTGTACACAAGTGGCTTGTCTTAATGTATTTGCCTGGTCTGTAAGGATGTTAAATTTTCATAGCAGAAGTATGTTTGTGTGTGTTAGACAGATAAAAAGTTTTTACATGACAGTTACATGAATTCATATTTTTTGTTATTTTCATTGTAACTGGCGACCCTCATGGCCGGGATACTAAGGGTGCCACCATCTCAGTAGAACTTAAAATGTGTTCAAATGATGAAGGTAGTTCTGGATTTGGTTTAGGACACTGTACTGTTAATAAAAAACTAGTATTAGAGGCAGTGCTTGAGCGAGAGAGTAAGTGCTATCATAAGTAAACCTCACTGGATGGAAGCTGATGTAATGTTTACCTAACCAAATATCAATCGTGTGTATTAGCAATTGATTTATTACTGGTCGATAAAGCTTTCTTTACTGTCCAAGCAATAACTGAATTCTAAAGAATGTGCATGGACTAAAGACACTTATTCTGTAGATTAGGCCTAGAATTAGCATTAAACTAGCTTTAAAATATTGTTTTAACTAAGTATTCTATCTAACTCTATCCATACCTGGGAAAAGTTGTCTTTCCACTTCTAATTAGACTAATCATGCCCAGTGGAACCTCAGTGGTTAAGGCATTGAACTTCAGTTTGGAAGGTCCCAGGTTCAAATTCCACACCCAAGGAAATTTCCACAGTTGCACCCTTGCACCCTTAACCCTCAACTGCTCAGATGTATAATGAGATAAAAATGTAAGTCGCTCTGGATAAGGGCGTTTGCCAAATGCCATAAATGTAATTACATAACATTAGCACATGGGTGGAGTTCTCTGGAGGTTGTAAGGTGGTGACATTAATTTCCCAGTTTACCTTTTATTCTGTATTCAAATTAGTGTGATGAGAGATCCAATGAGAATTTTCTACTGAGACAGCTTACTGGGAACTGATATTGAAGACACCATTTAGTCTGGGGAAAAGGCAATTATAGCTAGCTAGACTACATTCCGAACTGCATACTGTTATTCTAAATGGTTTGCCCTATGAATAAAATGGCACTATACAAAGCAACAAATGTTGCACACTATTTTTACATACCATTTAGTTGGGGTGTAACATTACGCCTATTCAGATTAGTACTGTTTGTTACAGGATGTTTGGGTTCTGTATAAATTGTGATCTGACTGAATACAGCCTAAACTGAACTAGTGCTGCTCTTTTATTAATTCACTTAATTCAGATTAAAAGATCAAGCAGGACATTGCTGAGGGCTTGTAGAAAAATAATCAAATATCACTTGAGAGATGTTGAATTTGTAATAACTATAACTACAAAGTAACTATAATTGGTAGTTATGCCCTCAGAGCTATAGTGTGCTATTACGTTTCTAAGGTATCCACCAAATCGAAAAAAAAAAACTCTGCTACTTTGGTAAAAAATTCTGAAAAAAATGTACTCCTTGGTGAACGTCCCTGAGCTTGGTCAGGCTTGACCAACGGAATGGGGTTTGTAGGGTGGGCACAGTGAAAACAATGCTTTTGGACCAGTTTGGTAAAACTGTCATCCTATACACAATTTTACACAAATTAAATACACACATGAAAAAATACACACATGAAGTTTGACATCCAACATCTGTAAAGTCTCTTCTCTTAATCATTCAAAACACAAAGCACCAGCACCCATAGTTAAGTAAAAGGATCATAGGAGTGCTGTGTGCCTGTGAGATTTGTATGCATGGGGAGGGACTGCTGTAGCAAGTGGCTCAAACCACACCCCCTCAACTCATACACACGCGCCCTGATATCACAGGCGGTGTACAGACAGGCTGTGTGTCTACACATCCCTACTCGGTTTCATCTCTAGTTCAGTGTTGCATCAGGATTCTCCAGTTTCTTCGTCCCTGCCCGAACATGGTAGTGAGAGAATTTAGAACTAGGTGTTAGTGAACGTGTGAATATAGGCATGATGTCCTATCGAGGTTGTATTCCTACTTCATGGCCTGTATTCCACTGTGAGCCTGAGTAAGGACAACCTGGTGACTGAGAATGAATAAATACATGAATAATAATGGGTTTAAATGATGATTCAATGACCACTGTATTTGACAAATCAATGCTCTTGACTTTTTTTTAGCCTCACTCATTTTCCTAAGTACTTTTGTTTTTTTCCTGGTAAAAAAAGGGGGACGTTTAATGGGATGGACAGGGGTTGGAGCAGCGGACACTTGGTTCGCACATACAAGCCTGGCACAGGTTTTAGGCCGAATGCCCATCCTGACGCAACCCCATTTTACCCAGGCTTGGGACCGGCACCGCATTCATTGGCTGGGGTTTGGGCACTGGCTGGGAATTGAACCCAGGTCTTTCGCATGGCAGGCAAAAAACGTACCACTGGGCTACCAGTGTTGCAGTTTTTGATTATGTGATTTAAATACTGTGTATCTTCATTGGCCTGTGCTTGTATCTTTTTTTTCTTTTTTTTTTACGTAAACACGGTAAGATCAGGTTACAATATATAAGGCTAAGGAATTATCCACACTCTGGCTGTAGAATATATTTATATTTTGAAAAGACAAATACATAATTTTTCGACACGTTGTCCAAGCTTTCATTAAGATCAGTTTTACAGGGAGGATGCTTTAACACCTCAAAACAAAGTTCTTGCAACATGTGTGTGTGGAAGTGCATTGTCATGCAAGGTCACGAAGCATTTGTATAGCAGTCCTCTGAATTTAATCTGAAGTTTAGACTTCAGCTCTTTAACAAGCATCTCAGTGTAACCAACACTGTTGATTGTTGAACTTTTTCCCTGATAACGTTTTAAAACTGGCCCTTGAGAATCCCATTTAACTGTAAGCATCAATTTTCTAGCTGATGGTTGACTTTTGAACTTTTTCTTGGTTGGTGATTGAGGTTGTTTCCATTCCATACTCTGCTGTTTGCTCTCAGGTTCATAGTGATGAATCCGTGTCTCATCATCAGTAATGATCCTCTTTAAGAAACTTTCACCTGGTGTCAACGAATCACTGCGCGCTGCTCTTCTTTCGTGCAAATCGCAAGTGGGGCATCCATTTTTGCCCTCGCTGCAGTTACAAATGAACTGATTTAACACGTTCACCCCAGCACTGCAGTGACTGGGGAGACAGTAGCCTTGACCAGAAAGCATTGTTAAGACGGCATGAAATTTTAATATAACCGAAGTGTGGATAATTTTTTGACTCGCCCACATGGAACGAAGGACTTAACAGAAGTATGACAATCCTTTTAAAGCATGGCTACTTCAAATGGCTGTTAGGATTACAAACATTTTTAAAACTAATACTTGCTTGCCTTGCACCCAACACAGGAATTTATTACATCTAAGCTCATTTTTAGTTTTCACATAATGCATCTATAGCCATTTATCCCATCATACCCGACATAAATCGTAAGTGTTATGTAGTACCCATAAACTAAGCGGGGCCATCATAATCCAACGAAGTTCCCATGGAACCTAAAAATATCAAAGAAGGCAGCAGGAATGGGGTCAAAATAGAGAAATGTATATTTATCAAGATTGTACTACTTCCTAGTTATGTCTCTGTCAGGCTGTCAGCATGATGTCACTGATTTCATATCATGCACATAATCACATGCTCATGTGCAACAAAAACTAAGTCTTGGGTTATTAGTATGTCCGATCAGATCGCTTCACGCTCTTAACAGACGCTACTCATGCTCTTGTCATTGCATCCAGTCGGGTTTTTTTTTAATTCTACTACATGCACATGCTTTTCATCGCAATGTGAAGGTGAGAAGCTAGATCCAGTATTTATACTAAATTCGCTAAATGTGATATAGCCATGCTTATAACCTGTTGCATGCATGGTATAACTGTGGACCATGGTCAAAGCCCAAGCCCGAAGATGTCATTGTAAGAACCTGATACTTTCCCGTCTGCATTATGCTTGTAGAATGTCCATGAAATCCCTAAGAAGTGTTGGTTATGCCATTAACTGGTTTATTCCTTCCATACTACATCCTTATAAGTTGTTTTTGCATCCTGCTTTTACCATGTCCTCATCAGGTTTTTATTGAACATGTCCAAAAAAGGATGGGAGCTCCGTGTCAAAGGAGACAATACCACGTCCTTACTGATTTCCACTGCGTCTCTGTCAAGTTTCATTTCAGTACTTAAGCGTCATCTTGGCAGGTATGGACAAATAAATCACTGACTATCTGATTTAAAGATCAGGCTTGGGGTCACGTGGGACATTTGAAACGTCACATCAGCAGCAGTATTTACTCAGGCCGTCAGATAAAAAGTTTGCAAAACAAACAGAGAGAGATCACGTTTTCAACAGTGTTCAGTACATCTCCTCTAAAGATCTTCTTTACTACAAACACAATACTACTTTATTTCCAAAATACAGGTCATAATGCTTTGTCTTATTATTGTTATGGTTGGTTCCCAGCATCAGCAACTCTATCAGCAGAAATCCAGCAGTGTGTATAGCTATTCTGATTGTTCCTATTACTACTGATAGTATGATGATTCTTTTTTTTATCCTGAAACCATGTACTTGTACTTATACTGATTTTTCTATGATGTGTGTATATATCTTTAAGTATTAAACTTTAAAATAAATTTTTACCTTTAGCAATCCAATTGATAAAATCCAAAGAAAAGCACATTGCAATGCACAAAACCATAACTTTTTATTAAGTAAAACAAACTATAACTATAATAGTTCCCAAAATATAATAAAATTAGTCAAGAGTTTAACGTTAGTCCAGCCACAAGACATTTCCAGATGTTTAAGGCTATAATTTTTTACAGAATCAGATCACATTAGTTTATTTGTTGAATAAATAACTGATTTATTGATTGATTCATTGATCATTCATTGAATGGATTCACAATTTTTTTTTGCTGGTATCACTTCGAGAGTAATCCTAGATGTTAGATCAGTGCCATCTTTAATTGTAAAACATCACTGGAGTTAGAACACTGACGCTCATCTCACTGGTTTGTGTGTATGTGTGACAAATAAAATCAAGTTTATGAACTAGCTGAACTCTAATGTTGGATGAGCCTTGTAATATAGTTGTAACTATGTTACGATGACGTCAGGACAGAACTGTTCTTCACAGAACAGATCCCACATGTAAAGTTTTGTTATTTATTTATACATTTTTATTCATTTTGATTTTTTTTTTTTTTTTTACATTTTTGTCTGTTTTCCCTTTTGTGGCCTTTGTTGCTATGTATGCATGTTTACTAGCATTGATGGCATGTTCCCCAGTGACCTTGTGGTACGCACACAGTGCTCTCACCACAGTGGCCAGACTTGCAGTCTTGCTCAGGGCATCGTTCTGGTTTTAATGTTGTTAAGTCATATTTGCAACATTTCATTGCGTTATTCCAATGTCACATAGTAAACATTGTGCTAACATCATTATAATATAATTCTAGCTTTCCAAATCACGTTAATACCAACAGTCCCGACAACTGTACCAACACTGCCAAATTAATGGCACCACATTGTTTTCATAACCAAACATTCCTGCTTGGTTGGAGTGATCCACACAACAAAATATGACTTGCGCCATGTATGCATGCATGTCTTATTCTCAAATAAGTCCAATATGTTTTTGGCTACTATTTATTTGTTTTCCCAATTCCCAGTGGAGAAATTCTTACCCATACTGCAACAGACATCCAGTGGACAAGCAGCCCCGCATGGATTGTTTGAATTGTTTTGTTAGCATGGATACTGTATCTGTATTCAAAAAATGTTGTCTAACCCTCCAGAAGGTATCTTTTAGTAGTTCATTTGATGCATGAAATCACTTTTTGCTAGATGACATATGGACCAGCAGGTTCAGAGCACTTGGACCAAATTATCCTGCAATGGAATTCTTGTCTGATGAGCAGGATGATGAGAGTTGGTTGCAATAATATGTTAAAAGTCCTTGAAAAACATTAGCCTGGAAAACCATTCCCCTGAAATTGACAAGACAAACTTCTATTTAAAGCAGTGATCTTAATACCATGCATTTAATTTTGTCCCCTGTGTTGGACTGGCAAAGGGGAATTCTACAGCTTTTCATACTGTCTTGCCAGGAGAGACTCCGGATCACGAGCTCAGGGTTGGAACGGTCACTCAAGACGTTTGAATGAACCGGTTACCATGTTAATGTTTTTGAAGGGGTCTTTCCTTAATGTAGTCTCCGGCATGTAGTAAAGTTCTCTGTTGTCAATGAGCATCCGTATCTAAACCATCTGCAAGAATGGAGCTCTGATGAATAATGGTCCATGCTGACTCTGCGAATCTCACATTCTCTTGCTCTCTCTGAGGGAATTTGCAGGAAGTATTTAGGGTTGTGATTAACTGTGTGAACCGTATGAGACAACATGAGCCGTTTTCTCCATGGACTGGAAGTGACCATGAGTCAGAAGAGGCATGTGAGGGAGAAAAACTGACTGATGTAAGAGGTGTGTGCGCGAAACAGTGATGTTCCATAGAGAAGAGACGTAATTGAAACAGTGGAAGAGTTGTGTCAGGGACGATGAGGGAGTCAGAGAGTGGCTGAAAGACGTTTCAGAAACTAAAGACATTGAAATGCTCTGTAGTCATAATTAAACATTCCTTATAATCTGTAGCGTAAGTGGAACTACTGTGGATGAGAATTTGGATACGTTTCCCCGTAGCATACCTCTGACAGAGAACCTCTCCGTGTCTTGTTTGGGTGTGCATGCGAGTTTGTGTACATTTCTTTCCAAATAATTTCCTGATCTAGATTACATCCAGATATTACATCCTCTCTGTCTGTGTGTCTCTTTCTCTGCATCTCTTTCTCTCCCCAGTTCTAGTTCCTTTTTTTATGTATTTTCCTGTCTCCTCTTTTTGTTTCTCTTTCACTCCGCATGTCTCTCTCATTGTGTCTCTTCCTGTATTTGATTTTATCCCCATGCTTTTATCTTCTGCTCTCTCATGTCTGTTATTTTGTGTCTCGCCCAGTGTCTTTGTCTCTCCTACTCTGTCCCTGTACTTTTTTTCTCCCTGTCCTCACACTCTCTTCCTCCCTGTCTTTCTATCCGTATACAGTTGTTCAAAAGTTAGTACCCCCTCTTTTTTATTCTGTGAGTTTTTGTGTAAAACCATAATAAAAATAATCTAATCATGGCAAGTCTTAGGATTAGGTGACTACAGCCTTAGACAAACCACACCATATAACCTTTTTTCACTGTGCCCTTATTTATTTAACAAATAAAGCCAAAAAGGGAACAAATACTGGCAATACTCCAATAAGTAACCCCTTAATGCTTCCACAGTATTTAAGAAGGTAAGTTGCAGCCACGTGCTGCCAATCATCAGCTCTTGATTAATTGATCATCAACAGGTGTGCAGACCTCCTGTGAAAGCAGAAGTTTGGGCAGGTTTTGGCTTTATTGTTGTTCGATCAAAAATTGCATAGTGAAAAAAAAAAGTTGCTGCATGTTGTTCGCTTCCTATATCTCTGTCTGCATCTCCTTCTTCTGTTTTTCTCATTGCTGTCCCTTCTCTCTCTCGCTCTCTCTCTTTCGCTTTCTCGCTCTCTACTTTTATCTTTCACTTCTCATGTCTCCCTCATTGTCTTTCCTTTCATGTTTCTCCTTGTCTGCATTTCTCTCCCTTTTCTTCGATGTCCTTTATAGCATTCTGTTGTTTCACTCTTTTCGTATCTCCTGTCTCTCCATTATTGTCCCTCTTTTCGGGTGTCTCTCTCTGCACGTATATTTCCCTGTATATATCTCTATCTGTATCTCTGTCTTTTTGATGCTCTCATTTCCCCATTTCTTTTCTTGAATTTTACTTCTTGTCTGGTCTTATCTCTCTCTTTCTCTCTTCTCCCCATTTTGTGTCTTGTCTTGTCCTCTCCATCACGCTCCCCTGTACCTCACTGCTTGTGTCTCTCTTTTAGTATATTTTTTTCTGATTTCTTATGTCTCTCTACCTCTCTTTATCTTTCTCTTGCCCAATGTGTTTCTCTCACTTTGTATTTCTGGCTCTGTCTTTAACCCCCCACACTCTCTCTCTCTCTCACTTACACACACACACACACACACACACGTGAGGATTTCTTTTATTCTTCGTCTCTTTTTGGCTGCTCTTAGAATAACTCCAGCTGACTTCAGTGTTTGTGTATGTAAAGGTCTTCGCAAAGACCAGTTACTTCTAAGTCTTATCTAAGACTTGGTCTGTGTAATTTATTATAGAGGGATTGATTTGCTACATTTTGATAATATGATATCTCTAGTGATAAAGTAAAATATCGCTGCACAGTTTCTCATACTGCATAAAAAAACAAACAAACAATACACCCGGATTATACTTTCTACAGTTTATACATACATGGTCCTGTGACTGCATGGGAAAATTTGGGGGAATACTTTAGTGATTCATCAGATTGCCAGTTGCCTGGAGCAGCTTTCTGTGCAAGTTGTGAAGTAATGAGCACAAAAAATTAAAAAGCTCTAGTTTATGCATGTTTGAAATAACACTGAGATAAGACTTTTGACAGACACTGCTGTCTTAACACGCATAGCTACCTGCTCTGACTTGCTCTTCTTATCTGTGTGAATGCACACACTAATGGGATTAACTGAAGCAAAGGTGTGCTGCGATTGATGTGCCTATAGTAGTAGCAGATTCCTGCTTGTGCTTAAGCTTTTGGTCACATAACAGGTAGTATTTATTTCTTAAATCAGATGTTTGCCCGCTCTTGTATCTCAGACACAGACTGCAGATCAGGCAGAAGTTAACTGTCCAGATAGATGAATAGATACCTACTGTACTAACATGTAGATGGATCATGTTTTAAATAAACTCCAGTCCCATCCCTGAGTTTCTGTGCTGATGATGGCAATAAAACTCCTCACTGCAGGAAAAAAGCATTTTTAAAAGCAATATGGAGGCAGCCTTTTGACATAGGATGGAAAGATGACCGGTGCTTTTCTGTCTCATGAACACAGCTGCTTTTCCAGGACAACGCAGGACACCGAGAAACCGCTCTCGTCTCGTCTGGCCAGTGTAGTGTCACAGAAAGGCAGCATGCAGCTGAATAAATAGCCGAGATTTAAAGTGCAGCACAGTGTGTTTAACACACTGTAAATCAGCAGCATGGTGAATAAAACGTAGGCTTATTAGAAAAGTCTAATAGCACTTATGAAAAGAAGGGCTGTAAACTAGCTGTGTGCCGTTTCGTAGTGAACACCTGCTTAGTGTGGCATACTACTTACATTTTACGGCTTTAGAAAAAGTCAAAGTAATAGAAATTAATGTACTGTTAAAGATATTCATTGTGTTTCTTGAATAAGTAATACGGTGTGTGAGTGGAAAGTTTAGACCTCTGGTCACCTGATTTGATATAATCCATGCTGCACTTTATGGCACTTTAGCCAAAGCCTCTCCGTTGTGTATTTTGGTTACTAGACAAAGCTCGGTGTAAACGCGTTTGCTTTTCCTCATCACTATCGCCTCTGCTTTGATTCCACCAATGCTTATAGCTGTGTACTTGGTTGATTTCTTTCTTTCCTCCAGAAAAGCTTTGCTAACGCATTATAACAACATTATGGAGACAAAATAAATAAGTGGAATTTAATTTTAAAATGCTTTTTTAAAACTCAGCTTAATTGCTGGTTTTCTTCCAGAAAATTATGAAATTCGTCCTGTGGGAGAGCAGCTTTTTTTTTTCTCTTTCTCTCTCGCTCTGGACTGTCTTGCGAAATGTAGGACAGGTGGTCATCTTATCTTTGTGGCTCATCTGCTCCTGGCATGTTACCTGACTGGTCAGACAAATGTGCTGTTGGAGACCAACTGTTACTTGTTAGCTTTTAAAGTAGCTAACTTTAATAAGAAAAAAATACTGTATGTGTGTCTTCCAAACATCCTGGGATGCACGCTTCATGCATGTGACAATGTCTGCTGGACATATGACGTTACTTCCGCTTTAAAGTTTGTAACTCAAATGTTCATGTAATCCACCCTGACTTCAACCTAATATTACAATACATTGCTGAGCCTGGACATAACCAACTCAAGCAATCCCAGAATATGACCCTGCATCCAGAGGCATGATGAGTGCATCGCTTCATGTCATGTGCTTCTCTTCTTACCCTGACGCACCCATCAGTGTCAGTCTGAACTCATCAGACCACATGACCTTTTTCCGTTGTCCCAAATTTCAATCTTTATGCATCCTGGCAAATTGTACAGTAGGTGTTTTTTTCTGATTAGTCTCACTAACAAATGGTTTTCTTATGGCTACACAGACGTTTTATTTTCAGTCCTGTGAGATTGCGTCTTATGTGTATGCAAATGCACTTACTTTCACTAATAAATGCAACTTTACCATGCACCTTGGCCAAGTGTTTAGCTGCTCTCAATTCATGTAGTTTTCTGACCACAAGTTGACGCTCTCTAAGGAAATTTTAAATGAATAGAATTGGGTTAAGAACTGAATGTATTATTAAAATCCAAATAGTTGTTTTTATGCTTAATGCAGGCCAGTAATTTCACCTTTCTAAAAAAAGTTCATTTCTTTTTGGCCAGGCTGTGCACATAGACATACAGTATACATCTTTTAGAGAGTTTATGACATTTGAAAGACTTATAATTCCCCTTGCACTTTCAAAACGAACATTAAAAGTTGTTTTACAAAAAAGTGAAAAGACAAAAGCTACATGCTGCTTGGTGAAATGGGGGAAATCTATATTATTTTCATATAGCGTAAATATTGCCATGCTAGTTAAGTTAGTAGCATCACTACTTGTAGCTGATTACTTTCCAACACTGGTACAGACATTGGATTGGTGGAAAAATACTGAATTTGGTTTTCCACCCCCTTGTTAATGCTCTGATTTTAGGTTGCCTGACTGGACACGGTCTCACTTGCCTGATCCCTGAAGAACAAACAAGCTTAATTACAGCTACCTGCAGTGATGATGCCGTTTTTTTTCTTTCCCCTGATTCTCATCTCTTCCTCTTCACTCACTCCTCACTCTCATGTTGTTCCCCCACTCAATCAGTCCCACTCCCTTATCCCCCCTCTGCCTTCAAGTGTTTACCTCGTCCCACACTCGCATCCTGTTTATGGTGAGGACAGACATACACACTACATAACTCGTACTACACGATACACACATATGTCCCAAAGATGTGGTATTTAATGTGGTCCGTTTTTCTCGAGAATCAAGCATGAAAGCTTTGGGTCTGCTTCATGCAAACATGGCCTCTGCTGGTTTTGTGGCTTTTGTGCCACAGCTTTGAAAATCTGTCGTTCCAAAGCTGAGACTTGCTTTTAATGTTCCCTATGATTGCTACTGCTTTAAACTTATCTCAGAAAAGGGAATTTGCATAGAATTACACGAGTTTTAACCTCTTTACATTTTAGCTATACTGTACATTCAGGATAACCTCAGTGAAAGCTTGTTTTGTATGAACATCAAGTGTCACTCATGTGCAGTGTTGGGGGACGTTTCTTTTTAAATTAAATTACATTACAAAATTACTATAATTAAAAAGTAATCCGTTACATTACTGCGTTACTTTCTGATAAAAGTAACTAGTTTGAGTACTTTTCCATTGCAGAAAATGAAAACTCCTTTGTGCTTTCTCATGCATGTTGTTTTAGTTAAGACCTTTATAATTATTCTACCATCATCACTCAAGTTTGGCCCACAATCTGTTAACTACTAATACCCCTATTTCACCTATGCGGTTTCGCGTGGTGGCCATAAGTACGGTTCATCATGATTCACCGTGAGTTTTGGTGCTGTGATTACGTTTCCATCTTTCTGGTCACTTGTGGCTGCTCACAGTGCCTAACGCCGCTTCTCACTACTAGTCAAACATCATAGGTGAGAGATTGGGGTATAACAGCAGGAATAACAGAGCGACTTTCCCACACACACTGCTGTCTCGTTCACGGATTACATAAATAATAGATTACATTTTTGAAAATATAACTAAATAACTGAGTACTTAAATGGCGGACCTAACGAGGTAGATTACTTGTTACATCAAAAAAGTAATCCAAGTAGTCTAATGTTACTTTGTAACGTGTTACACCCAACACTGCTTATGTGTATGATTTATATACATGATGTATTTATCTCCTTTAAAAAAACTGTAAGGTCAGTGTGTAGAGATAATAACAAACACTGTTATTCCAATATATCTCTTTTAAATGGAGAGATACAGTACAGTATGTTAAGTAACCACACAAGGATGATATCATTTGCTGCACTTGGGGTTGAGAGCAGCTTCTCAGCTTTCTATTTAGGAATTCCCAATTGAGGAGCTGTTTTTGTTATTCTGAGTTAAATTTGGAAATGCATATGATGGTGCTGAGGGTGTCCCAAATCTCTGATTTATTTCCCTCTCGATGAAAGGTTAAGCAAATATTGTGAAATAAAAATGTAATATCAACACAAATGTGCCGTGTTCTTTTCTGGGCCATTAAATGCTTACCTGGCCTCTTGTTTGCAGGACCCTGGTGCAGCTTACGAGCCCCCTGAAGTGTTGCTTTATGTTACTGTAGTTGATTTGCTTGTCTTACATTTTGTACATGCTTTGTAGCTCTCGGGCACTGCTCACCTCTGAGACCCCTTTAAAGCGGTATGTTGTGGCTATATGGTGCAGCTTGTGATTGAGGCCCGCTAAGGCAGTACTTTGCTGCACACTGGCACAAATAACCTTTGAGGTGTTATAAATCAGTACTTTGACCCCAACACTGCAGAGATGAGACACTGCGCTTGGGTCCTCTGGTCATTTGTGTGCAGCTTATTCATGGGACTCTCTGGAGCAGTACTTTTGTACTTTCCTGGTGAAGCTCATCCATGGCAAAGTGGTACTTGATGGTTCTCTGGCTTAAATCTCTTGTGAGACTGCCTCAAACACTATACTATGACTCTTAGGTCAGTACTTCGTACAGTACTTTGTGGTTCTCTGACACAGCACATCCTTTAGGCCCTCTTAAACAGTAGTTGTTGTGTTTCTTTGGTAAGACCGTCTCATACACTAGACTGTATCTCTGTGGTGCAGTTGGGGTTCCCTGGTGCAGCTCATTCATGAACGAGTTCTCTACAGTACCTCCATCTTGACTTGTCTTTGGTACATTTTGACTTTTGTCATGCACATCTGAGGCAATACTTTATGGCTTTCCGATGCATTGCTCTGTTGCCATCTGGCTTGGCTCATCTGATGTTTGTTCTTTGCGCCCTCAGAAATAGCAGCACCTCCTGGTCATTCGATGCACTCTGTCCAAGAGGCTCTCTTAGAAACTACGGCCAATGTTGACTCTTGCTCGTGTGTTAATGAATGTCTCGCCACACACAGAAACATGCTAGCGGATACTTGACACTGAGGTGAGGGAGCAAGGAATTGAAGAGGTGGCGTAACAACAAAATGTCACTTTGTCAATCTCAGCTTCCCGTAATTCACATGTGGGTGTGTTTGACCTTTGCACCCTGCCTCCAGGCTTTCCTCTCTCACTTGATTGATTGTTAGGTTGATCCTGAGGGAGACCTGTTTGTGTATGGGTGTGTGTTTGTCTTGCGCTGCTGGAACGTGCAGGTCGGCTGCAGTAAATCACTGCGATCCACAGATGCTCAAAGGTCTCCCTATCTCCATCAGTTTTTTTTTTCTTTTCTCTCCGTCCCCTTTTAACTTTTACCACTACTAGACTCTTCCATGTCTTTTTTTTTCCCTGCTAATGAGTTTAAAGGTAAATTACAGACATAGTCTTTAGCAGTTGGCTATTACACATGGTCACTACAGAGGGTAACTAAAACACATGATGATAAATGGCTTGTTTACCTTTTGTCTTTGTTTCACCATGCCCAGGATGTACTATATATGAATCTAGCAACACCGCTCTTTAATTCCAAGACTGGAAGTAAACATGTTCTTGTTCAGTTTAACATGCAGTGCATCTCACATCAAGTATTTATTGCAGGTAATTGCAAACAAGCTCTTTTAGCCTCTCTTTCTTGTGGTCTGCCATCTTTGTGGATTGTTCCATCTGCTGCTGAGGTTACGCTACAATGCACTTCACTCGTTCTCTCTACTGCTTGCTGGTATTGCATGTGTATTGTAGCAATGATTCTTGAGGATGTGTACGGCTAGAACACGGGCAGGACAGTCATTATGCACGCATATTCAGCTAGTTACAGTAAAAACATGAAAGCGGCAGCAGTGTGGGTTGGTCATTAATTCATTATAAAAAAGAAGTATAATATTGAAAATATATAGCTATGCAACAAGTTAAATAATGCTACACAAAGCTGTCTCAATGACTTAAAATGCTATATAATGTGTACCGTTCACAGCAGCAGCATAAAGCAAAAGTAAAAGTTCCGTAGTGTTAATGTGCACTTCCTCATTTTCATGCTGCACCTTTGATGAGGTTAAAATACTTCAGTGCTGTTTGCATTTGCATATTCTTTGCCATCGATCAGCTCCTGTGGTGGAATCGTTTGGTGCTGGGTGTGTTTAGGAGCAACTTGTACCTAAAAACAAAACAAAACAAAAAAACAGATAAATGACTCATTCTTCTTGAACGAAATATTCATAGTTGGATTTTCCGGACCTTTAACAGGACTGTTGTTTTCTAGATTTAGTCCATCAATCACTTTTATGCGAGTTTGGAAAGACAAAGTCATTACGATCACTGACAACAGACTCTTCCACGTGGTGCGAGATCACTCCGGTGTGAAAAAGGAATCCCTGTCAGCTGAAATTTCTGATGACTAGAAGGCTGGAGTTGTGACGCACGTCACTATTATTGCATCAAATTTCATTCATTACCAGAAAATGTGCTCCTACCAATGATGGCTGGTTATTATTAAAGCCATTACCTATTAAAAGTTTTTAATGGTAGATATTAAGCTACAGCCATGATTTCTAATCTTCAAGCATTTCAAGTTTCTCTAATGTATAAAAAAGAATTATATATATATATATTGGGAAATGTAAAGAATTTTTAAACTAAAGCTTTTTAAAAAATCACACAATCCAGCATTATGGGTTTATGAACATGTTGGTATCACAAGCCAGATACAAGCAGAGCCAGGAGTCCTACAAACTCACCCACTGAAATAGCTGACATAGTTTCTGCATTACTCTGTGTGTGTAAGCATGTTTGTATGCGTGTGTATGTCTGTGTGAGCGAGTGTGTTTAAGAAACGAACAAAAACACACCCCTATTGTGGTCCCTTGGCTTAGCCAGGCTTCATGCTGCTCAAGTTATTTTATTTAATAGATTACTAAAAGGCCTGCTTTAATAGTGTACTTACAGTCTCCCGAGGGACATTTAATGCTCATGGAGCCAACACACACACAAACACCGTCTCAAGTTCCCCCATAAATCCCTGCGTCATGGTTGCTGGTGTGTATTCCTGGAAAAATAAACATGCCCTGTGTTTTGGTGTGAAGCTAATATGAGAGCAATTAAGAGTTCATCATTTTTTTTCTTCTTGTTATAAGCAGGACATAGAGTACTGTAGAAAGAGAGACGCTTGTTTATATGTAGCTTAGTTTTCTTGAAGGAATACACAAAAACATGGAAAATGGAAAAATTATGGAGTGGTGTGATGTGGCCTGATGTAGTGGAAAACAGACATGGCATGTGGATATAATAATGGATGTTGTGATGATGTGCTTCACTCATGGTGCACTTTATTAGTAATACTAATACTGAGTAAGGCTTCCCTCTGCTCTCACAACAGTTTCAGTTCTTTATGGCATGGATTCCACAAGGTGATAGGAACCTGCCTGGTCCATGTTGACATCATATACATCCTGGATGGAGATTTTTCTGTCCTACCAAAGGCGTTTCAGATCCGGTGACTGGAAAGTTCACTGAAGATCATCACTTAGTGTCATGTTTTTGAAAGCCATTCGAGATGATGTTTTCTTTTGCGACATGGCGTATCATCATACTGGAAGTAGTCATTAGAAGGTGGATAAATACTTAAATACTCTGTAGCATTCAAGCAATGATAGACTGGTATTAACGAACCCAAAGCATACCTATAAAACCTTTCCCACACCATGACACCACACCCACCAGCCTGGATTGTTTATACAAGCTGTGTTCAGCTCATTGATTCATACTGTTAGTGCCAAATTCTGACCTTCCCATCTGTGTGTTTGAACAGAACTCAGGATTAATCAGATCTAGGTAGATTTTTGCAGTCTTCAGCTTTTCAGATTTGGTGAACCTGTGCTCAATGCTTTTCTTTGGTAAGAGAAGTGAAATAGTAGCTAAAGCTTCCGCCATGATTTACTGCATTGCACTGCTGCAACATAATTTGCTGATGGCGTAACTGTGTTGAATAGGTGTGTACTGGTACTCCTACTGCAAATGCTGTGTGTGTATGCTACAGTCATTTATTATATGTATTGTGGTATCTTTTTGTCCCATTTTATACCATATATGTGAGTGAAATTCTCCCATATTTGGTGGGTTTCCTCCAGGTACTCCAGTTTCCTCCCAAAGTCCAAAGACAAGCAGATTAGGTCAATTGGTGTCCAAAAGTTACCTAATCTATATCTCATTAGACTGTGGGAGGAACCCGGAGTACCTAGAGGACAGGAACCAAGGACAGGAAGAAAACTCTACACACACAGACTCTGGAGTTGAGAGGCTTCAGTGCTGGCCACTATGCCACTTTGCTGCCGCGTATGAATATACGCCCACTCTGACTTAAAAGAGGATGGTTTGATCTGTTAAACATGTTTTGTTTTGATGTTTCATTTTGCAGATTTTTGTAATCAATCAATCATTTGAGTGTGTGCATGTGCGTGCGTGCGCGTGCGTAAAAAAAAGAAAAAAACCCACACAGGATAGGAAGAAGGATCATTAAGGCTTATTAGCTGAAGGCCAGTGCCTGTAGGGGGTGGAGGAGACACTGGAGAAAATCGTTACACCACAGTGTATTTTACTGTCTTTAATGAGTATGTACAGTAAGGGCTAAAGGTTAAGGCTAGTGCACCCGCTAGCACCCACTGCAGATACAGGGGAAATAAACTGCATCAGCGAAGTTGTAAGAAGATCAAAAAGAAAGGCGCATCATGACCCACTCCTTCTCTCCGTTTTCCCTCGTCTCCCTCATCCCCTTCCTTCACTACTCACTCTTTCATATTGTAATAGACCCACCTGAAGGCGTTCGATGCCGATGAGTCCTGCGCTGAGACGCTTTGTTTAGCAAACACTGCTTTGAATGGAGGTCATTCAGGACCCACAATACAACGGTAATATATTTGTGTTTATGCAAATGCAGACAAGCAGCACACATTGGCGTGGTGTGTGTAATGGTTCGTGTCGACAAGAAGAAAGGAGGGGGGAAAAAAAATCATCATTCTTCACATCTTGGCAATCGTTGAATGTTTTTCCAAGAACCCATAAATGTAATCAGTGCTGAACAGTTGATTGGCTCATTTGACAACACTCTCAATTCGCTGTGTGCTTGTGGTGTTCTGTTTATTCATTGTACATCATTTGAGATTTTTACGAAAGAGATGAAGAGCAAGGGGAAAGATGTATAATGGAAAAAGAAAGGGAATGTACATGTACATGAGTCAGGATAAGTAAAATGGAATCTGATTTGTCCTTTTAAACAGAAAAGGATTTAAAAAAAATCCTCAAACAATAACAGGCAAAACAAAAAATATTACACTCTATAGTTTGAACATTAGATGATGTCACTTAAACACTGGATGATTTGTTTTTTTTTTCCCCTGAACGGTCGTCTGATGTCATGAGAAACATTTTAAATCTTGCATGTTCCACCACTCTGTATTATTCAATTATCTATCTGTATCTCTCTCGGTCTCCGACAGTGCACATTAAGATGGAGGTATGGGGTTACTCTGTGGCTCTTGTGGTCTTGGTCCTAACGCATTACCTTTCAGCCATTAGACTCGACTTTAAATCCAACTGTCCCTAAAGGGCTGCAGGTTCTTTCTCTCTCTCTCTCTCTCTCTCTCTCTCTCTCTCTCTCTCTCTCTCTCTCCCCCTCAGAAAACCTGATCCCATATGTATCTCCGTTCTCTTGCCATTTCTCTTGCCCGGACTGCGGCGAATCCTCAACCATCTGCAAAAGACCGCGTATAATGATGGGAGATGTGGGGTCTATGGCAGGAGGGCCACAGGAACAGTCTTTGTTAGACTGTCATTCAGTGGGAAGAAGTGCAGAGCACAGTTCATTAATTCAGCAGTCACATTGTGCACATACTGTAGAGTGCACATGGCATGTCTCAGCAGGGCAGGAAATAGACTCTCATGTCCTTACAAATAGTTCAGGGAGCAGTGTAGGGATCAAAATGGTCTTTGATCGATAATGAACATATCAAGTTAAAATAGAAAAATACACAATTGATTTACTACTAAAATGTTCCGATCTCATCCGAGTGTTGGCGATAAAATCAGAATTTTATATTACCATAAGGAATGCATTAATAGTGTAAAAAGCATGCCTTCATTGTCCATCAGTCATAGTAATGGTGGCTACATTGATGATAATTTCATGTTCCCATCAGTCACAATGAAGGAGTAATTGCTCCATTGCACATCAGTTCCAGTGAAGGAAGCATGGCTACATTGACTATAAGGGAGGGTCTTAATGCCCATTAGTCCCTGTGTAGCCAAGGCTTGGGGTGCTTTTACACCGTGTGCCCAAGCATCAATCACAGTTGACCCCAAAATTCAGTACATTTACAAAATGTGAACACATTAGGAGCTGGTCACGGATCAGCATACCATGCCTAAGTGAACCTGAAAAGGTTATCTCAGGAACAGCACAGCATACTCGGGCATGGCTGGAATTAAATAAGAAAGTCACCTGTACCAGAAGACGGAAGTGGACCACTGTTTATAACGTGCTGTCATCAGTGACGTCTAGAAGGCACACAAGACCGTTGCTCTTGACATTTTTCCGAAATATAAATATTAGACATAGCACGAAGGTTGGTGTCCTTGTTCCCGTGCCTTTGAGAGGGGAACAATCGTCTTCTAGTGTTAAAGTAGTCTTAGCTCATTGTTCTGTCAGCTGAAGCGAAGCCAGCACTTTTTCTTTGATTAAAATAACTGTGCATTCTATCATTCTGTATTGCACTTTCTCTAAATACCTCATGAAAACATCTTTAAATCTAGTCATCGTGAATTACTGGCTGTTTTAAATCCTTATGTCCTTATAGTAAAGTCTATTAGTTCGACATCCAGCTTGGCCCCTGTCCCAGGCGGTTATTTTCATTCCAGGCCTCTATCTACTCGAACGGGGAGAGACCAATATACCAGAAATGCTTCAAGATGATTTAAAATGTCTGTTAAATTTGGACAAAGGCAAGAAATCTTTGGCCTCTGCTTCCCGTAACATGAAAACCGTGCTTTTAGGTTCCCATATTTACATGTTTTAGGCCAGGCCTTTTTGCTACTGTAACATGTTTAACAACTTGTATAATCCATGCTGGATTGCATGCTTCCCTATATTTCCCCATATATCTACCAGTGGCCTGTCTTGACCCATATTGTATCTGTTACCGTCTTTCGTCTGTTTTATTTTTGATGGAGATGTGTTGTGTCACAATACAAGACCCACACTCCTGCTGAGATAACTTTAGTTTTCTTTTTGTTTCATGACCTACGATATTATATTTAAAAACCTCTTAGGAGACATTGTAAAGTGCACCTATACATTAGAAACTAGTCTTGCTGTAACTGGAGTAATCAATAACAAAAAATAATTTTCCAGGAACTTTTTTTTTCTTATTGATTAGTTGCTGCAGCTGTACTGCGCTCGTTGGTGGTCATTGATGCCTCACTGATGTTTAAATTCAGTTAATCTCCTGTAGTCTGAACAGGCACTATTGTTGGAAAATATTTTGATTAGACAGCATCTTTGAGTAAAAAATGTTTAACAGAGTATGTTTCAGTCTCTGGCTCTATGTTTGAATTGTGTCTTAATTCATCATTTTTTTTGGTTTGTGTTCAGGAGCCCAACAGTGGCTCGCCCGCTCTGGTCACCCTGAGAGTGGAACGTGAAGGATTCTTCCTCTACTGGTCAAGTGGCTCAAACATGGTAAGTGTTTTTTTTTGCTTGTTTGTTTGCATTAACTTAAATATATTAATTGGTTAACTTATTACATATTATATGTAAGCATGCTGTGTTTTTTTTTTTCTTAACAAAACAATTATGCCACCATAAAACTTTTACCTGTATCCCTGTCTGACTAATCTAAAAATTGTTTGAACTTGGTGTTTAAAAACAGAAGACAACTCAAATCACTAACAAACTTCGCAAACATGCATTGCTAAGCTTTTTGTATCAAAAAGGTCATACATCCTTTTTTTTTAAGTGCAATTTATTTTTGTGTAAAGTTCTTGTTGCATTACGTCAGCTGTTGTCCTCATGATAATTAATTGACATTCAGCTTACCTGGTGCTTGTACATGCAATTTAAAATAGCATATTAAATCTCTTCTAAGAGTTTGGGCCCTTTAAGGTCCTACAATTAATCTTAATGACAAATTCGAACAGAATGTGTCTGTCTATGTGCTCGTTCAATTCAAACCAGGGACTTGTGCTGAAACTTCTCATGAATGAAGGTGTAAAACCGATTACATTTACAGAATACTTTCAAGCACAAGTACTGTGATGAGACTCTGCGCCACGGTAAAATATTCTTTTAGCCGGCAATTTTGAGCCCATTACCATGAACACTGAACGAGTGGAGCGCCCGGTTTCCTTGAAAATCGACAGATAACTTGCCGCCAACTTGCAGAAGAGACGTGGGAATTGTGTACACAATCATTCACGAATAACACTTTATATCACATTACAGGAACTCAATTGGGAATTACTGCCACGCCTCCACATGTTTGGGCTATTAAAGGAGTTCACTTTTTCTTTTTTCTTTTTTTTTCTTTTTTTTTTTTTTTGAAAGAATGAAATACAAATAATTGCTTAGATAAACAATTGTTAAAAATAATATGGAATAATTGTTCCATCTTGAAAGCAAATGGTAAAACTCACAGATATCTAACCAATCATGGAAAATCTTGTCTGCTTAATGAAGTGCCTTGATTTTCACTAGTAATAGTGAGTTCTGGGTTGTATTAGTGTTAATTTGGGGAAGTTTTAAACTGCCTATTTTTAGCTAAACTGTTGCAAAGTAACTGAATGCATCTTTACAACAGTAAAAGTAGAGTTTTTTTTATTTTTTATTCTCCTTTCACTAGGTTCACATTACCACTGAATGTTGTTGTCCTCTTCTCCAGTCACTCTTTTATTTGCTTTAAGTTCCAATTAATGTGCATCATGTGAGTGCTCATGAATTGAATTGGATTCGATCCAGCGAAATCAAAACACACTCTCACCCATCCTTTCGCTTTTGTGCTCTTTATGGTTTCTCTCTCTGTTCTTTTCATCTTGTCAGTTAGGCATGCATGGCATGTGTTTTGTGCAGCTATAGTCTCCCGTGTATTACGATTCGATTTCCTGTAATTGGTTGTCATGTGATACTGCGCTCTCTAAATGTGCATGTGAACAGAAGGCAAAAACAGAACTGTAAGGAACTGTTTTGCAAAAAAAAAAAAAGTAGTAGTATGCAACTTTGAGTGTTTTTTAAATTTTTAAGTAAATTAAGGGTTTAAGATGGATATAATTTTTTATTGTAAGAAAGCTTACTTGTGTATATACTTTCACACAAAAACTGAAAGTCATTTCTTTAGAAGATTGAGCTCTGTGTGTGTGTGTGTGTGATGTAGTATTAGGACACTAGGGCAAGCTTCGCCTGAGGAGAAGCAGTAACCCTGTTTGGCGGTAGGAATAAATGCCCAAGGGAAGCCAGCCTCGTCTATAGAGGAAGGAGGACACCTCATCTTGTCTCTTCAGTAACTGCATACTTTTAGATTTAATATCGCTATTATTATATTTAATAATATCATTATCATGCGTACCTTTTTTTTTTTTCTTTGCTTCTCCTTCTAAGTAGCGTAAAGTTGTTAAAAGTCAGCTGCACTTCCACGAATCCACATTTGTCCTTCTCTAACCTTTCCTCCATTCTTCTCCATTACTTTTACTGGTCATGGATTCAAGCAAACACTAGCTTGAGTTCCCTTCTTTGTGGCTGAAAGCGCTTCTATAAGGTGTGGTGGTGTGTGAGTACAGTATGTAGAACACTGCAGCATGGTTTTTGTTTGTGAAAGGAAAACACACCCTGTTGAAATCCTCCTCCCAAGTATTATTCTATTACTATTCTAGGACTACTACCCTGTCCACTAACACAGCCTAGTAGAGCACACATTGTGCTATATGAAGCTGTTTTGTGGTATACTTACTGTAGAGAAGAACATTTCTATTCTGTTGTGATGGTTCACTTCCAAGATGGTAAAACTTCATCTACAGAGCATCACTGGATGGCTTGATCAGTATGAGCATAATGTAAATCATATGACTCACACAGTCACCAAATCTCATCCTGATTAATTGCCTATTAGAGATGTTGTATTAGACAATGTTCTACACCATCAAAATATCAGTTGAAGGAGCTTCTTTTGGAAGAATGGTGGTGCTCTTTAGTGCAGCTCCAGAGAATGTCTAGATTCATCAGCTCCTGTTTACAGTACATATAAATTTGATTTTACAGTTCAACCTTAAAATATAGTTGGATATATAAATGATCCATAATTTATTTATTTATTAATAATGTACTTAAATACAAGATAAACTTAAGGGGCCAGGTACACGTGTGGAGAAATCTGCCGCACTAGAGGCTTTTCTTCTATTTCCTCTTGTGTAACCTTGTGAATTTATCATTAAACTCATATGTTCATACATTTGTTGCACAGCATTTCCTATTGCCCAAAAAAGGAAATGAACTGGCGATGAGTGATTAGGTCGGGCAAAGGGCTTAGAGGGTGAAAAGGGCATTGCACGCTATATAAAAAAAAAAAAATCAATTCAATTTCAATTCAATTTTATTTATATAGCACTTTTAACAATGTTCATTGTCTCAAAGCAGCTTAACAAGAATGAAAAAAACTTTTCTTTTTTTTAAAGAAAATTTATGGAAATGTGTATGTGTGATAAAAATGTGCCGATAATAATGAGATGAATGAATGAATGATGAATGAAATGTCTATGATGAGCAAGCCAAGGGTGACGGCGACTGGCAAGGAAAAACTCCCTGAGATGGTAGTAGGAAGAAAACCTTGAGAGGAACCAGACTCAACAGGGAACCCATCCTTATTTGGGTGATAACGGATAGAAATTATATAACATAATCGTGTGTTATGCAGCTAAAAGTTCGATATAACAGAAGTTCTTTAAATTAACATGAAGTCCAGTTCAGCACAGGGATGAGTCAGCAGGTGCAGAGGGCAGATGGGGTCGGGATCACTGGGAGCTCAGGAGCAGCTCCAACCATCATAAAGCAGAATCCAGCTGGAGCTGGTCCTTCTCTGGATGCCTCAGGATCCTCGCATGGTTGGCCTCTTTCTACTGAAGCTGGCACAATCTCCAGATGCCTCGGGATGGGTAGAGGAATACAGAACAGATGGAGAGAATTAGCGTAGTTGCCATTCAGGGTAGATGTAATGAGGGATAACATATGATGGTGTGCTTTTTTTATGCAAATCTAAGGCTTTGTTGAAGGTGACCAATTTTCTAGAACAGCATATCTCGCAGTGTTTTATTCCTGTTATACACTCACTCACTCTCACTCATCATCTACACCGCTTAATCCTGTATTCAGGGTCACGGGGGGGCCTGGAGCCTATCCCAGGAGACTTGGGGCACATGGCAGGGTACACCCTGGACAGGGTGCCAATCCATCGCAGGGCATGCACACATACACTCACTCATTCACAAACTACGGGCAATTTGGGAACGCTAATTAGCCTGACCTACATGTCTTTGGACTGTGGGAGGAAACCGGAGTACCCGGAGGAAACCCACCAAGCACGGGGAGAACATGCAAACTCCATGCACACAGAAACGGGAATCGAGTCTGGCCGGGGATCGAACCCGGACCCTGGTGGTGCAAGGCGACACCGTGCCGCCTCCTATTATACAAATTTTTAAAAATTATTCAAGAATGACATCATTAAACAAGAGGAACTATTCATTGGTTTATTGAAAAAAAATATTGATTTTGAAACGTGCATGTGAAATATAGCCACTATTAACATTATTTTTCTTACCAGGCTTGCCTAGTTTTTTTCCCCTTTCTCTCTCTTGAGGCATATTAGATGAAAATGCTCCTAATGTTCTTGAACAACTGCAAAATGTACAGTAGTTTACCTTCTTGATGTTTTAACAGTATAAGAAAGTTTTAAGTAACAGCTGACACTGGAGACCTCCTAAATAATCCTACAATAAATGTTTCCTTGCTGAAAACCACATCATGTTAAGAATTGTACATGTTTCTTCCCCGTGATTTACATTATATGGCAGTATGAAAGTATGTGAATACCTGACAATTCCACCGTCCCTTTCCTGATGTAGTTCCCCTTTGTTGATGTAATAACCATCACTCTTCTAGGAAATCTTTCCACCAGGTTTTAGAGCGTGGCTGTGGGGGATTGTGTTCATTCAGCTACAAGAGCAGTAGTGGGGTCAGGCCTTGATGTCACCATTGCAGTGAACTAAAATGGTGCACTCACATTTCAGTGCATCCCCAAGGTATTCTGTAGGGTTGAGGTCAGGGCTCTGTGAAGGTCACTCGAGTTCTTCCACTCCAACTTTGGAAAACTAGGTCTTCATGGACTTCAATTTGTGCACTGTGATGCTGTCATGCTGGAACAGGGTTTGGCCCCTTTTGAAGTGAAAGTGTAAAGGAACCATGCATGGGTGTGATCGTCAGGTGTGCACATTCTTTTGGCTACATAGTGAAGCTGTATCATGTAGTGAAGCTGTATTCAATTGTGATGATTTGAACTACCATTTGAACTGCTAAACAGTGCTGTGGTTTGATTTTGATCAGTGGCCTCAGCCTTATATATTATTATTCTAAAAACTTAATAATAATTGCCATCATCACAAGTACATCCTTAGGCTACACAAATTATATGCAGATTTTTCCAAATATTATAAGGTTATTATATTTGCCTGTGACTTTTACTTTTTTTCTTTTTGAATAATCTTCATTCTGTGATATTTATTTATATATTTATTTAAATTCCAAGATCTTCATGTACAAAAGGTATCGGACCAAAAGTAAGCACAATCAGGTCATAGCATGAAGTCGTTACGTTCTTGTGTATTCTGGCAAGCACTTACTGTGTGCACAAAAGTTGAATTAAGCATGACACACAACAGCTGCGAATCTCTTGCAAACAGCTGGATGCTTTTGACTTGGAGCTTTTACTCCGGGGATACTTTTGACGGCACTTCACGCAGCGTACGGGTTTAAGAATAAAACACACCACGAGAGAAGCTGATGAGTTGTTGTTGTTTTTTTTTTTTGGTCCTGATGTACATATTTTAAGCCTGACATGCTTATATTGAAAACGAGACAGCATGTCTTCACCAAACTTTAATTTAAAAAAAATAAATAAATAAAAATGACATTGATTATTTTTATTACTGGAGGATGACTCTGGTCACCTGCGTTCTCGTTCTCTCTCTCTCTCTCTCTCTCAGGAAGATATGAAAATGGAATCTCTCTGAAACCCCCTTATTTTACTTATTTCTATTTAATTTACTAATAATTTACTTTATACATGAATGGACCATAGTTAAATCCTTTATGTTGAATTGCATGGTTAGATAAATAAATAAATAACATGGCTTTACAATCAAACTTAAGCACTTAGTAGCATACTACATGAGTTCACAGTTCTTTTATTCCTTTCTTCATTAGATGTGTTTGCACACATTGTTGTGTGTGTTTGATGAAGCATAACTTAGAGCTCAGTTTTCAGATGCCCCAGCAATTGCTCTTGGACTTCCACTACAATTGAGTTTGGAGTAGGCTTTCAGTTTGTACGATGCATGAAGGAACATATTAAGTTAGCGTTTGTATTAATCATAGAGATTAGGTTAAAAAACACACCACCACCCTATTGTGTAGAATAGGAGTATAACTGTATAACACTACTGTGATTCATTTATTGTAGACATAATGTGTTTAAAGAAGATCTTATCAAGTGTCCTGATAATGCAGACGATAGTTAGCGAGTCATCCCACAGCGTTGTTGCATGTTCGATTCTGATTGGTCAGAAGGTTATACAGTATGGTTCATATTAATGCACAAATTCTGACACAATATTGTTTTTAAAGTAAAAGCTAATCCTGGGATTTGTATGCTGGAAGCTTCACATGAACAAACAAATACACAGTTGGTGACACTGTGAAATTCTCTGTGAGGAGATATCCAACAATTATGAAAGGAGTCTCCAAGGTCCGAGCATTGTAATAGTCAAGAAGTGAAGCCGCAGATTCATGTTTTCCATGTAGGACAGACAGCTTTGCAGTTTATGAAGGCTAGCATTGGTAAACTGCTGTGGTAGAGAGAAATGCTTTGCCATGTGCTACGTCTGGTCATTTTTATATAACAGCGAGTTCCATTTGTGTTTTACTTCTGATCTGTCATTGCTTTCTGTCAGTATTTATTTCATTTTTTTTGAGAGTTTCGGTGCTTTGTGTGAGATCCATTTAAAAAAAAAAAAAAAGAAAGAAAGAAAGAAAAAACGCCCTGGAGACATTAGGTGTGAGCTACATTGTTTAATCTTCTTCCGTGCCAAGTCATTTAACAGGAAGAGAGAAGGATTACTGTGTGTATATCTGCTCTTGCTCCACACTGACTTGACAAACGGCTTGACTTAACGCTCCCTCAGAGTGCGCATGACAAGTGTGAGAGTGTGTATATGTGGTCATTCTCTCAATCTGAACATGGATATTGTTCTAATACAGACACACATACAGTTTATGGCCATGAAACTATTCGCATTTAATCTAATCTGATGAGAGCTAGCCTGTGACCTTGGGTTTGCCAGTGACCTCATTTTTATTTTATTTTATTTTATTTTTTTAGTGCTTTTATTTATTGTAACTCCGTAATGGATTAGCAATTGTAAGTGCTTTTCTGTTTTAGCGTCTTCATGTTTAGTGTGAGGATGTGGCTTTAGGGCTGTGGTCCTAATGGAAGCGTGGTCAGTGTGATTGCAGGGATAATGGTGTGCTGTTGCTTTTGTCATTCGTCAAATGGGCTTCATTAGGGGTTGAAGGCGATCAGCACTGGACTAATAGTTAGCAGTGGTAGACTACATTAGCTTGTAATCAGGTTTTTGTTTTTTCCCTTTGTTTAGAGACACAACCATTCTCTGTTCTCTTTCTGCCTCTCTTGTCACACGCGCGCGCACACACACACACACACACACACACACACACACACACTAGGGATAGAAATGACAAGTCAACACCCGATACGATATCACAATACCTAGGGGCCGCTTCCCGACTTAAATCCTTAAAATTGAGATGCTGTGGCATGACCTTAAACAGGCTGTTCATGCTTGAAAATCCAGTGTGACAATTCCGAAAAGAAGAGCGGGACAAAATTAGCAATGTGAAAGACAGTGCCAGTTATCGCAAATGTTTGATTGTAGGAGTTATTGGATTTGGAGGGCACTTACTTTTTTACATAGGGCCAGGCAGGTTTGGACAGCTTTTTTTTTGCCTAATTAATAAAATCATCATTTAAAAATTGCATTTTGTATTTACTTGGGTTACCCTGTTTTTAATATAAAAATTACCATTTAAGTGTGACAAATGTAGGGGAAAAATCAGGCAAGGGCAAATACGCTTTCACAGCACTGTAGCCTGATTCTAGATTATATTCTTTCTGATTTTTTACAACTTTAAGACCTTGAAACTTAAAGTTGACATAATTTGAAACCTTGGCATTATTCAAAAGCTTTACAACTGAATTGAATAAAATGAGTAATTAAATGTAGCCCAATTCTTTATAGCAGCATTTAAACACCACAAACTAACTTCAAATACAACACTTTAACATTTAACTTGAAATGAAACAAAGAGCTATATTTTTAATGAGCAGCACGTATCGCAAATAATTGACTCCTAATCCACGGAGTGACAGTGTGGGAATAGTTTAGAGTGTACCACCTCTAGGATTATAAAGAAACTGATGTTTAATTGCGTCAAATGCCACCAAAGACTTGAGCATGTGTTGATCAGTTGTGAGCACATGGCCGCGTGCAGCTTCTAACACGCATGTTTTGAGACTGGTGTAAGAGTGTGCAGTGAGTGGGTTTTGAGGCTAATTCTAATTAAAAGTAGCAATCTGAGGCTTTTTAACACAGATAACTTTTGATAATGCAATGGCATAAAAATGGGATTCAGAAGCTCGTGCACAAACTCGGTTTTGTCCAACTGGTCATGGTCAAGCTGAAAAACAGCCAATTCCAAATCTGAATTCTGAATTGGCACACAAGTATCGCGAATCATAACCAAGTCGATTTATTTTTCCCTCCCCACATCTAATATCGACACACAAACACACACACATGCACACACACTTCCTTTCCTGTTTCAATTGACTGTTTTATGTCTAACGTGTGTTTTACACTCACTTTGATCCTTGTGTGACCTGTTGCTCTTTTCTGACTCACTTCTTGTTTCTTGTCCTTCGCTTACAACACTTTTTGTTTCCCTTTGATGCGTCGCTCCATCGTGGACAGCTGGTGCTCTTCAGTGCAGAACAGAAGGGCAACAGATAGAGAATATACAGTAGAGCAAAGAAAAGTCGTCATTCCTCCATTTGTATAAAACGACGACTTTTCTTTGTTCTTCATTGCAAGCGTGGGAAAACTTGCAGGAAATGCTTGGGTAGCTCTGCATTGCAATTTGTCCTGTGCCCTCTTAACCCATAACTAACCCTTAAATCCACCCAGTCTATTTTTCATACTGATCTGATGGAGGGACCAGATAATCCCGGTCAGCCGTACACTTTTGCCACTTTCTTTCTCTCTTTCTCTTTGTTCCGTATTCCTTCGTATTCTTCCTTTTTCTTTATGTAGAAAACTGCCAGGAAGTCTGGGGACTGATTCAGAGATTGAAAGTGACCGATTCAGAGATTGAACATAATATTTTGACAGGATGTCATTTTCAAAGGGACTTTTCCCTCTGTTATGAGAAAGGACATCATGGGTAAGTGAGCTGTAAAAGACATCGGAAATGTTTTGTGGGAGACATGAATCAGCCAGTTTGGATGAGGGCTTTGAATTAAATTCTGTAAGGTGTGTGTGTGTGTGTGTGTGTGTGTGTGTGTGTGTGTGTGTGTGTGTGTGTGTGTGTGTGTGTGTGTGTGTGTGTGTGTGTGTGTGTGTGTGAAAAGTGAGTGGCTCATGAACGGAAGTGGGATGAAGTAAAAGTGGTGCTGTTTCTAAACCATGTTTAACTTCATCTGTCTTTTTTTTTTTTTTTTAGTTTTAGAGAGATGGAAATGGTGAAAGGATTCAGACTATAGTGTGTAGTCAGTGCATCTGCAAACCTGAGTTTTAATATAAGAAATACTTGGAACCGTTTTTTTTTTTTTTTTACCACCATGTAACTACATGTGTACAGGCAGTACTTGAATTGAAAATAAGTGCTCCCTTTTTACTGTGGAAATGTACACTTATTGCTCACTTTATAAGCAACATCAGCAGATTGGCACACTGCACTTAATCTTGTAGACACCGGTCAAAAGCTTCAGTTATCTCTCACATCACAATAGGGGCAAAGGCACTGCCTGGCCAAAAAAAATTAAAAGCCACACACACTAAGATTTCACTCAGTCACCATGAGCTTTATTTACAGAACACAATGTGTGAAAATGGTTCCTCATGCTCCCAAAACCTCTGCAACCAAGTTTATTCCCCCAAGATTTTGATGCGTTTTTAACCCAGTTCCAGTAATTTCAAATCTCCTTAGTTGTTTTCTTTGCTTGATGCAGCATAGTAATTCGACCCCTATGAAATAAGTTTCTTTTTTACCAGGCAGTGTACAAGTCTATTGAATTATGGGGCTGCTTTGAGTATTTCAGGACCTGACAAAATTCTCCACTAAGCAGCAGGTTCAAGGAGAAGCGTCAGACAGATAGTACAGTAGTAGCTGGGTGGGTTAAGGCTCTGGATCACTGATCAGAAGGTCAACGGTTCAAGCCACAGCTCCACCAAGTTGCCACTGTTACGGCCTCGGAGCACTGTTTGGGCCTTCAACTCTCTGGTGCTCTGGGGGTACCATACCATATTATGGCTGACTCTACGCTCTCATCCCAACTTGATGAGATTTGTGAATACAAGTATTTCACTGTGCAATAATGTATATCTGACAAATAAATCAGGGTCAAGTGGTTAAGGCATTGGACTACGGTTCAGAAGGTACCAGGTTTAAATCCCATGAACACCATGTTGTCCCTGTTGGGCCTTTGAGCAAGATAGAAATGTAAGTCGCTCTGGGTAAGGTCGTCTGCCAAATACCTAAATGTAAATAAATCCTTAACATAACTTTTAACTTGAAAGTTTCTCCAATAATCAAATGAGCAAAAAAAAAAGAAAAAACATGTCAGAATGCACAACTTGCTTGACTATAATAACCTGAGATTACATCACATTCTGCAAGAATCTGAGGCTTCACAGAAACCAGACAGTTGAAAACCCTGTAGCTAGTTCTCCCTTATCGCACACAAGCTCACAGGCAGAGAGGATGAGGCCTAATGCATGCTTCCTCTGAGTAGCTCTTTTTTTTCCTCCTCAGTTAAGCACCAAATTTAATTTATGTGGATTGACACGGATGAAGTGAAGTCCTGTGTGAGGAGCTTACGTTCCATTAAGCAAAATTAAAATCCCAAAAGTGAATGTGTTAAGTGTTTGTTTTTTTAGTTAGTTAGTTTGTTTGTTTGTTTTTGTTTTTTAATCCTCACACAAGGCTGTTCGAATGTACTCGTTAAGGCTAATGTGTAGCTTGTTGAGTTAAGCAGAGGTGTATGGTAAGGAGTGTGTGTGAGACCTATTTTCCCCCTTTCTTCCAAAAAGTCAGTATGGTTAAAGTGATGAACCAGTCAATTAATATTTATTAGTATGCAAAGTCCTTCTGAATTCACTCTCTGAAGCCGACCGTTGCGCACTCAAATACAGGAAGTGTGTTTTTTGGCTTGATAATGTGAACATTTCCTCTCTGGTCTCTCTCCCTCGTTTTTTCTCTTCCCCAGAAGTGGACTTTCATTCCTGACATTGAATTCCTCTTTCTTTTCTTTTTTTTGGTTCTTTAATTTAAAGTCACATGAACACAAACACACGAAAACGCGTGCATGCGCACACACGCTCTCACTCATACACACACACACACACACACACACACACACACACACACTTGCTAATTAAAAGTCAACCTAATTAGAATTAAAGTTATAGTTTGATTTAATACTTGACTCGGCCTCAGTAACTAACAGCTATATGTCCGTATGCCGTGTGCACCCGGGTGGTTGGTCCAGGGCGATATTTTCCTCTCTTTTGCAGTGAAGGAATGATGAGTGTCTGGAACAATCCAACTCAAAATAACTAGATTATAAATACCGTGTGTACCACAAGTGCATGCATGTATAGTTTGTGCGGAATGAGAGGTATGTCTGTGAGGAAGGAATCAACACTGGTTTAATAATAATATAGCGATATTAAGATATTAATAGAGATGGTTAATGCAGAATCCTGGAAGGAAGAAAAGATGAGAAATGTAGGAGGGACGATGGGCGTTTTCCTTTCCTCGAGCCTTTCCATCTCTTCTTTTCCTCCTGTTATGTTTCCTCATCTTTACTCATTACTGTAGCTACACACTTCCTGTCATCTCCTCCCTCTCATCTGCAAACTAAATCAGGTCTAATTCTCTGACTTTCTCTCTGTCTCGCGCACACACACACACACACACACACACACACACACACACACACACACACACACACACACACACACACACACACCATCAGCTTTTGTTTCTGCTTCACGGGATAAACCTCTCCCCTTCTCTCTTTTAAATCCTTCTCCCTCTCTTATCTTTCCGTTTTCCCTCCTTTACTCCTCCTTGTTTTTCCTGTTAATTGCCTTGACATCCTAATTAACAATACTAGATAGAAGCAAATTACAAACAGTGCTGTTTAAATTAATGACTACTTTTCTTGCACTCAGGTAAAAACAGGAAAAGGCTTGATGTGGTTGTTAAATTTATCAAATAATAATTAATGTACATAACTTCATAATTTGTCTAGAAAACATCAGGGTTTCAGAGTATTCATTCATTCGTCATCAGCAAGTGTTTTATCCTGAGACACTGAAATGATTTTCTGAATGTGATTTTCATCACATGGCACTGTGCGTAAGCCCACACACACACACACACACACACACACACACACACACACACACACACACACACACACACACACACACAGTCCTATTTACAACTAGAGGCCCTTTCAAAGATGTTGGATGTTGGGAGGAAATTGACGCTAACACAGAGAGAGCATAAATAACCTAGAGAGCTGGGAGAAAACCAGAGACCCTGGAGCTGAGAGTGAGCCTTAAACCCATTTGTGAATATACAGTACAGTAGTTGCGGGCAATCTCATGTAAAAGTAAACCTTAACATGGGGGGAAATAATTGGTTTGTTTGATGCATTCTGCAGTAGATCTATGTTTGCTTATATTAACTCCACTTTTACTTTTAAATTAAACATTAAAGTTCCTTGCTCAGCATCGAATAACATAAAACTTACAATATGAGACCTATGAAAAAGTGAGGAAATGAAAGAGAAAGGAAAGTATACGAAAAAATGTCAGCAATAATCACATAACACCAGTTTATCCAAAATCGTTTATTTCAAACAACATTTCAACCTGTTGAAACAATTTCAGACCTCATCCAGGTTTGTCTGTTTAATGGCACATCCATAACGCTGGTGAAATGCTGCATATTTTTAGGATGTAAATGATTATCTGGATCTTTGAGGTTATGTTTGCACCTAAAGAGATTACATTAAATGTCATGCAAATTAGGTCACTGATACTTACAGTAGCATGTTCGCTCTCTGAGGCATCAAGTTTACCAGGATGACACTGTAAGCCTCATCCATGTCACTCGAACTACCTTTGAGCTCTTTTTAAATTCTATATATACAGTATGTGTGTGGTGTTGTTTTTTTCTTTAAAACAATCCATTTTCAGGCATCTGAGAAACATGAGAAATAAGGAAAAAAATATATTCCCTGGGCCAAAATGTCTGCTGTTTGTCTTTTTCTTTTTTTTTTTATGTCCAGTTGTTTTATTGTGTGTATGACAAAGAGCAGGTATGAGAGGGAGGATGTGCTGGAGGACAGATCCTTGCTTTCAGGAGTATAACATATCTACCATGCTGCCACACACACACACACACACACACACACACACACACACACACACACACACAGGGTGTAAAGCAAATCTTTCTCTGTTTTAGAAATGTCAAAACAACTCAAATAAAGGCCTGTAGGAGATGATTTACCACTGATACCAAATTTAGTAGAGCATTGATATTTAATTTAATAAGTAAATGTCGTACATGATTGATTTGTTTATCCTGCTTTCCCTTGATAAAAGGGTTATTTGGACTGAAATGTTTAGCAACCAGGTCACAGTGAATAACATGATATCTTTAAAATGTGAACATCTTGAACATGAAAATATTTTGAACATTGGATTAGTATTGGAACACTGAAATGGTCCTACTGGCAGCAGGATTCACAATTTGTTTCTTTCAATGAGCCCTGGACAAAAGGTCCAATCAGGGTCTCATGGGCAGAGGTCAGAGGTCAGAGATGAGCCTCAGGCTCCTAGAAAGAGGACATAACATTTGTCATTTAGGTTATTTACAGCATAGTACAACACTAGCACACAACAAACCTGTTTTGATCATACATGTATGTCCCTACACACACGCACAGGGTTGGAGCGAACAACTTCTTTTTTTTTTTGTTGTTGTTGTTGTTTTTTGTTAGAGCTCGTCATAGAGCAGATGGAGTTTCCCGTACTCCAATTTCACGAACCTCTCGCCGTTCCTGTTCCTCCGTGTCCACTCCCCCGTCCCACACTGAGCCAAAACAAGATTGAGAAAACCGGTTTGACTTCAGGAGCAGGAACGTCAGCACTTATCTTACAAAAGCACCTGTTTCATGTACAACGTCTCAGTTGGCAGTTTCATGTCAGTGTAATAATTTTTGAATTAATGTCTATGAAAAATTATGCACATTTGTTGCCCTTATGGTGGAAAGTGTTTTTTTTTTTTTTGTTTTTTTTTTTATGCAGTTCAAGCTTACAATTTACAGTCTCTGTTCTTCCAGCTGTTCTGCAGTGTGTGAGAACGCTCTGTGATAAATAGACTAGCAGATTGTTTGACTTCATGTCAAGGCGGTGTTCGTGATTGAAGAATACACACAGTGTGTGTGGAGTGGTTGTGCCATTGTGAAGCGGCTCGATGTAAAGGAAACCGCATTGCACTCTGAGAAGAAACATGCCATGGGAAAGAGAGGAACAAAAAAAAAAACACCCATTTGTGTGTGTGTGTGTGTGTGTGTCAGAAAGAGAGAGAGAGAGAAAGAGAGACCTGTACTTGTGCCTTTATGTGCTGTAAGTAGCTGACTTGTATTTATAGCTTTGCTGTGCAATTTTAGGAGACAAGAAGTCAAAAAGACAGATGCTTTAACATGCACACACACGCAGGATTGCTCAGCCTATGAAAAGTCCCAGGAAGATATGCGACAAGTCCAGACTCCTAAAAGCACTTGCGCAACAGTGGCTACTGTCATGAGTGGCATCAGTTAAACAGCTTGATTTTTAGCTTTGTTTCCTTCTGACGCGGATTGTTTGTGTCAGTGTTTAAAGCATTTTCTGATCTCTAATTGGCTGGTCCTGCTGGATGAAGAGCATGCCTCTGCAGAGAGCCATCATTAAAGAGGCGTGATAATAAAAGTGGCCCGATGCTGAAGATAATCTTGGCAATTTGCCATAATATTTTCATAATCTTCAGTCAGATTCTGAATTCCAAATACAGTAAAATTCTCAAGGCTGATCTAAATGCAATGAATTGCAAAAGACGTCTATGCTTGAAAACTCACTCGCTCCTTGTCTATACGGCCTCATCCTGTATACAGAGTCGCAGTGAGCCTGGAGCATATCCCAGGAAACTCGGGGCACAAGGTGGAGTACACTCTGGACAGAGTGCCAATCCAATGTAGGGCACAACTACACACACACACACACTCATTGACTATGGGCAATTTGGGAACGCCAATGAGCCTAATCTGCATGGACTGTGGGAGGAAACCAGAGTACCAGGACAAAACCCACCAAGCATGGGGAACATACGTGAACTTCATGCACACAGACCCCAGGTGGGAATCGAACCCGGGAAATGGAGGTGCAAGGCGACAGTGCTAATTAACAACTACATTAACCACTAAGCCAAATGTCAGGCAGCATATTCTCACTTTCTGCTGAAGCTAATATGATTTGAAGATTTCAAAATGCAAGCACAGGAAAAGAATACTTGGTTAAATCTCTGGATTCTAGTTTTGGTAATGTTGACTCTAATAGCAGAATTACCTTAATTATAAGCTTTCAGCTTTTAACCTCAACAAACATGTTACTGTTGGTTTTGAATTGTGTGTGTGTGTCTGTGAGGCTTGACAAGAATGACCTCATCGCCTCATGAGACTCGTGTCCTGGTATGAGGACATAATTTTCCCCCCAGCTATGTTGTGTGTATATCCTTGTAAGATCCTACTATGAGGACTGCTCAGTATTACTCTTGTACCAAACAATTTTTGATTAAAGACATTGACAAGCCTGGATAAAATGGGAGGGTTGTGTCAGGAAAGGCATTCGGCGTAAAACCAGTGCCAAGCTCGTATGTGCGGATCGGATTGTCCGCTGTGGCAACCCCTCAACAGGAGCAGCCGAAAGACCTAGAACAACAAAACTGAGTCAAATATTTATTGATTAAAAAAATTACCAGGTAGTAGAAGTCAGGTCTTGACAATGCTTGGCCTATTAGTAACGCATGACTTCATGCTAGTGGTCATCGGTGTAATGGATGTTACATTGCTTAGGACTTAACCTCTGGCAACCTACACGCATACACACCCAATCATATACACTCCATACATGTAAGTACTGGGAGAACATGCAAACATTAAAAATCAGCAGATTCAACAGTTAAATTCATAAAAAAGTAGGAGTTTTGATTAGGATTTAACTCTATATGTTTAAGCATTTTCTAGTATGGATTATATTATATGAGGACAATGGCCATTGCAAGAAAAACATAACCCAAAAAATTTATACAGTACAAGTTCCATTCCAGCCAATTCAGGACTTTTGATTGTGCAGAATAACAGAACACAGTTTTGCGAGTAAAAGTACGATTACTTCTCTATATAATTCCCCGCTACACTAATGCACTTATCCAAGCACTAGCGAAAGGTTGGAATACCATCAATATGAGGTCAGGTATGAAACACTGGCCTCCCAGGAACTCCTTTAAAGGCCCAAACTTGTGGTAATGGCTTGAAGTATGGGGTATGTGTCGATTAGTCCCAGCCAAACCCCAGTAATGTGCAAGTAATATTTGTGAATGATGGTGTGTGCAGTTCCTACAGAGAGATGCGTCACTTCCGCAAGTTGGCGACAAGTTATCCATCCATCTTCAAGAATCAGCCGTTCCACTTGCTGAATGTTCACAGGAATGACTACAGTGAGCCACCTCGGCCAGGATCATCATGTACAGTATGGACGTACAGGCTTCTTTAAAATGTTACTGCAGCTAAGAGTCTCATCACCATACTGTGCCTTGTTTTTACACCGTCAGTCACGCGAAATTGTATCAGTCCTGGTTAGAATTGGGGCACAGAAAGTAGGCGATGGTATGACTATGACAAGATAAACAGACACATGGATTGTTTTTTTCATTTACCAACAAGTTACAACAGATACCCGTTCACGTCTATTCACCTTTGTGCATGTTGGCTAATACTTCTTGAAGCTTTTCAACAGTGATGCTGGAGGTGGGCTACTTTTCTGCGGTTTATTTTGAGTCAGCAAACTAAATATATTAATGTAAATTGGCCAAAAAAAATCTATTCACATAAAATAGACCATAATCTTAAATAGAAATGGGAAACACCAAGGACCACCAATATCATGATACCTAGATACTGATTCGATTCTATAAATATTCCAGTTTAAAATTAAAACTTTTGTTTTTTCAATTAAAAAAAATCTTTTAAAAAATGTTAAAATACGAAAAGTTTCACCGCCTTGGTCGCAAAGCTATTTCAGTTATAAATTGATGAATTCCAAATGTTCCTGTGCTCCACTCATTGGTGAAGGTTTTGAAATGTTTATGGACACGACAGTGAATGTTTGCCAAAAGTCCTCAAGATGAACTCCCATTCTTGTTGTCGAGTGTTGTGTTCAGCTCAGTGTTTTCACATTAGCCATTTGGAGATACAGTTACACACTCTGTGTCATTACTGACTCAAGCACTCATGCTGATTGTTTCTTTAAGCTGTAAATGGGAAATAATTGCACATCATGCAATGACCAGAGAAAACATGCCTGAACCCACCGAGAATTGCGAATGACGTCACTTTTATATAAAATGATGTGGTGCAAAATGATTGATTTCGAGATCATACTCAATTTGTGATCTCATTTTCAAAACAAAATTTAATTAGATTTATAATGAGACATTGTATGTAGGGCTGTAATGTTTCTCTCTCTCTTTCTTTCTCTCACTGTCCATTGTGTGTTTTGTTCAATGGACCTACATCCATTTCAGTGCTGGCTTCATGTAGAGGTGCTTAGAGGGCACTCACGAGCACCACTGGACACTGTATGTCCTCATGAACCTCATATACAGTACATGCAAAATGAGGACTTTGAGCCCATAAATGTGCAACAGCAACAACTATTGACTAGCTCAATAATCTATTTAAAAAAAAAATAAATAAAAACCTCAGTACTGTGGTGTTAACCACAGTACTGAGGGTGTGCTATGTCAAATAAAACTGTAGCAGGCATTAATGCTTTTATGTGTTTGTCTTATACTATTTGTCAATCTGTCTCCTGGTAAACACTTAATTTGTGTGTACTTATCAATGCTAGTTCATCATGAGCTTTTTATTTTATTTCTGCATCATACATTCAAGCTTGTCAGCTGATATGATGCATTTAAAGAGAAACTCATGTACGCACAAGTGTGTGTCCATGGGATTGGAACACTTCCCTAGAGGATTCCTACCAGTAACTTCTAACCCGTCACACACTCTCGAGGGAGCAGTCAGCTTAACAACTTCATCATTACAGGAACAACAAGAGAATGTGAGCTATGCTGCCAAATAAGAGGGAAAAAAAGAAAAGCACAGAGAATAATGCATAGACCAGACAAAGAGGAGAGCATTCAGATGAAGAGGTCAAGAGAGAAAGGATGATACAAAGGCATGAAGGATGAAAGAGTAAAAGAGCAAAGCTCGTTAAACAGAGCAGTAGAGACAGAGAGTATTCTGCTTTGTTTTACCATGCCTGTTTATGAGCTGCTTTGTGTACAGAGCGTTGCGCTCTCTCTCTCTCTTTTAACCACTTCAGTTTATGATGTCATTCTGTACACCATGTATTTGTGCTGAAATCTGGATTATCAAGTAACCTGTGACATAACCTTTTGTATTTGAGGTCATTTTGTAGCGTGTTGTGTAATTATCAGTCATTGTTTAGCGAGTCTCTGTATGTCCGAGTCGTGTATGTATTTACGTCTGGATGTGATCTCGTTTCAGTGTAGGACTGCTGAGACCTAAAAGCCTGGGCTCATGCGCCACACATAATGACCTCGTCATGAGTCTGTTGTTGAAATCATCAGAGAAAAAAAACGTTTTCAAACCTCTGTGACCGTCTCTCCAGGTCTCATGCTGTCACTGTGAAATCAGGGTTAATATCTGGTCAGTCATTGCTCATTAATACCATTTTGTTATATCACGTTTGAGATTTCATCCCAAATTAACTTTTCCCCTGCTACAAGTCCTCATTAGATCCTGTGACAAAAATCTCATCTCCACTTTTCCAATGTAGAACTTTGCAGTTCAATAAGGATTATTTCACCTCACTTGCTACCTTCAGCAGAGCGGATCTGCACACAGGGCTCTGGGTTTTAACTAAAACTCGAATGTAAAGCTTTGTGGTTCACCGTCTCTCATACCTTGTTTTGCAAAACCAGGAAGATTTCAGAACTGCAAATGGTTCGAAAGTATGCTCATGCAGTTGTTTATAATGCTCTGTTTTCATTTCTCCTCAGGAGACCGAGATTGTGGACATCAGCCATATCAGAGACACCAGATATGGGAAGTTTGCCAAGCTGCCAAAGGTAGTGTGTGTGTGTGTGTGAGTGTGTGTGTGTGTGTGTGTGTGTGTGTGTGTGTGTGTGTGTGTGTGTGTGTGTGTGAGTGTGTGTGTGTGTGTGTGTGTGTGTGTGTGTGTGTGTGAGTGTGTGTGAGTGTGTGTGAGTGTGTGTGAGTGTGTGTGAGTGTGTGTGAGTGTGTGTGAGTGTGTGTGTGTGTGAGAGTGTGTGTGAGAGTGTGTGTGACAGTGTGTGTGTGTTTTTTGCATTAACTGTTTTATATATTTAATTTAATAAAAAAATATTTCTATATATGTGTGTGTGTGAGAGAGAGAGAGTATATAATTTTATAGCTTTAGTGTTTTTGGTCTTCTCTGTGAGTCGTGCTGTGCTATTTTAGGTCTGAACCTCAATAAATATGAGGCATATTTGCATTCCTTGATATACTAGCATAAGATTTCTGGAAGTTATAGTTCAGAGTCTTCATTCTTTGCAGTGCTCGATACCGTGCTCTTAGGAAGGTTTGTTGGCAGGCATTTCTAGATGATGTGCGTACGTTTGCAAGTTAGGACCTCCCTGTCTGACCCACAAAGCCCTGAGCCATGTTTTCTCAGGCCTACAGTAAAAGAGATCCATCACTACCCCATTAACTCTGCCAGTTCAGTTCATTTCATCAACACTTTAACATCTAGTTGGCCCGCCTTTATCTTTGGGTATGGCATGCATTCATCATGGCGATGTTTTATCAACCTTCTGCATCGTCCCAGATTTATTTCTGTCCAAAGTTGCATTCATATTTGAACGAACTCTTGTATTGATGTCGGGAGAGTCTAGCTACACAATGAAGTCTTTCCCAGAACATCCCAAAGACTTTTAATGGAGTTAAGGTTAGGATATCTTAACTCCATTGCAGGGCAATTTATGTGTGAAAATGATTCCTCATACCTCCAAAACCACTGTTGTGTCTGTGCCATCAGGGGAAAAAACTCCATAGGAGTAATAACTTGGAGTTCAGGACATTCAGGTCATCAGCTGACATTTCTTTTGCCACATAATGTTGCTGAGGCGGCACGGTGGTGTAGTGGTTAGCTCTGTTGCCTTGAACCTCCAGGGTTTGGGTTCGATTCCCGGCCAGGTTTGTTTCTCGCCTCTGTGTGCATGGAGTTTGCATGTTCTTCCCGTGCTTGGTGCGCTTTCTCCGGTTTCCTCCCACAGTCCAAAGACATGCAGGTTAGGTTAGTTGCTGTTCCCAAATTGCCCATAGTGTGTGAGAGTGTGTATTTGTGTGCCATGTGATTGGCACCATGTTCAGGCTGTACTCCTCCTGAGATAGACTCCAGGTTTATGCGGTATAGATAGTGAGTGAGAAAATGTTGCTGAGCCTCATTTTATTTTATTTTACAAAAGTCTGCCTCCAGAGGCTTCTACACTGGACCCCATGCATGATAATGGGTGCATCTTTTCATGTGCTTCTATTGTTATCCTGCGTTGCCCAACACACTGAAATAGAAATAATTTTTTTTTATTTCTTGAGTTTTTGTCTTTGCTTGATGCAGGCCAATAATTTGACCTTTCTGAAACACAGTAACATCTTTTTCGTAACCATCAATACATCTTCTGACATGATTGTTAAATAATGAGATGCTACTCACTACATCAGTTAGAGTTTAAAGAATGGTTGCTTGCTGAAACACATTAAACAGCAGTAATTATACAATCAGAAGCTATTAAGTGTTTGCTAATTTAAACGACATGCTATAAGAGTGGGATTTTGGTGATTACATTATGCTAGTACATGTGCAGAAGAGTAAATGTCTTAGTATAAGTCAGAGAGATCTAAGAACTTGAGAATTGGCCATAAACAGGTCAGCCCCAACACACACACACATACATACAAAAGCATGCATATTTATACCTACACAGTGGCCTTCTACTCTTATCATTGCTCCAGCGTTTGCTCAGAGGAAGCCACGTTGACTGCGGTGTAATGACAGGAAGCGTGGAGCGTCTCATGCACCCAGAGATGTAGAGTGACCAATTAACTGAAATCCAGAAACTAACTCTGTGTGTGTGTGTGTGTGTGTGTGTGTGTGTGTGTGTGTGTGTGTGTGTGTGTGTGTGTGTGTGTGTGTGTGTGAGAAGGACCAAAAACTACGCGAGCGTATGGGCTTGGGCAAAGGTGACGGTACCGAGGAGTCTATGCCAGTAACTATTGCCTACGGCAACGACCTGGTCAACCTCACCTTTCTTAACTTCATGGCCATTGAGGAGGGGCATGCCAAGGTAACCCTAGCAACCAAGCTCCAGACGCCCACTCTTTAAGATGGCTGTCTACTGTTTCTCTGTCATATCTGTCTCTCTGACTCTGTATCAACCAAAATAATCAGTAAGTAAAAAATGTAAGTCTTTTTTCATGCCCAAGGACAGTGGACTTAGGATTAGACAAAACACAAGACAATTACAGCTGCAGCAGAAACAATGATGATGTATGATGATGTAAAACTCATCAAGGAAAATACAGTAGATAAAATATAATGGAAATAAATTCCAGTGAAGCATATTTTAATGGAGTATCTTATTACATCTGTTTATTCGATTTGCTCATTGTGTGTGTGTGTGTGTGTGTGTGTGTGTGTGTGTGTGTGTGTGTGTGTGTGTGTGTGTGTGTGTGTGTGTTTACTGTATCTCCAGGTGTGGACTGAAGAGCTGTTAAAACTTGCCACAAACTTACTGTCCCTAAATGCCTCACGTCTCACCTTCTTACGCAAGGCGTGAGTATCGTGAGTGTGTGAACATGTGTACAGTCTCTGTGTGTTTGTCTCTGTATGTCCTGTTTTTGCATGTATGTAGGTGTGGAGCGATTTAAAGGTAGTTTTTATATTCCTGAAAATCAAGATAAATGATTGTTTTAATTGTTTTCTTTTACAAATTGATAAAATTGTAACTGATTAAATTGTAACAAACAAGAATAGATAGCCAGCATGGGGTAAAAACAATACAGCGACACACTGAGCAATTATATTCATTCAAAATAGCAAAATAAACCAAAATCTGGACAATTTATATTATCATTCATTCATTCATTCATTCATTCATTCATTCATTCATTCATTAAAACGTCCTCCATCCCAAAGAGAAATGGCTAGAATTAATAAATCCTTATATGTGTAAATATACTCAAAAAAGGAAAAAAAAAAACCTATAATGCATATGATACAAAAAACTGAAATATAGCTGTTATGAAGCTTTGATTTATATTTTCGAAGTTGTCGTACGTTTATATCCAGCTTTCTGGTGGGGAAATTAATATAAATGTAAATTTGATCATTCTAACAGCACATCAAGGCAATGTTCCCTCATTGGGTGTCTGTAACTATGTAGACATTACAAGCCACATTGCTCAATTTAATTTTTTTTGTTCAGATCACATTCATTCAATTACAGGCGACTCTTACCGGACTCTAACGCAGAAGCATCTGTTCTCTGAAACAGCACTCATGCATACACATAGTCGTCTTTGCACGTGACAACCGGGTTAAAACACATCTTTTGTGCGACCACTCCTTTATTTCAAAGAATGGATGTGATTTTAGCAAAAATAATATTTGTATTTGTTGAGGTCCAGAAGAAGAAAGTAGGCCAGACACGCCGCTTTAGCTGTTTTAGCAGCTATTGCTAGCGCTGCTTTAAAATCCCCGCATTGCTGGTCCTGACTGAGGTTAAGTCGCTTTAGGCTGGTAATGTGAATGTAGCCTTTATTGTAGTTGTTAAAATTTTTTATCATATAATGAATAAGGTAGTTGTTCCAAAACATTACAATGGTTCACAGTTGACATTGATTGATTGATTGATTGATTGATTGATTGATTGTTTCTTCTCCAACACAGATGGACCAAGCTAACACTTCACGCCACCCAAGATGGGAAAATCCCACTAAAGCAGTGAGTATGATTCTCACACGCACGCACGCACGCACGCACACACACACACACACACACACACACACACACAGGTGCACAGCTATATTAATTTTACCACATCTTGTTTCATAAATTTGGTTTTCCTTCCCCTGTTAACTTTTTTGTTTTCAGTTCTGCTGAGTGAAACCTAATAGCACATGGCTCTCAAAACAAAGTGTATATGGAAATTGGATAAACTGATTTTATATCGACACTCTCCGCTCTCTTTCTCAGTATTGTAAAGATGTTCTCTGACAAGAAGCGTGTGGAGGCAGCGCTGGATCAGTGCAGCCTCTTGCATAACAAGGTATTCCCTCATTAATCACTCACTTATCCCTGCAATTAGGGTTCATGTATTTTCCCTCTTTCCTTATAGCACGTACACTGTATAGCTTCCTCCTTTGGTGTGTGTATGTGCATGCATGGGTCTGGTAGTTGTGGTTGATTTTAGTATGCTTCTTTAAACATGCAATGCTTTGTGAATATATAAATCCAAGTAACTCCAGGATTCTATACTGGCAGTGCAGTAAGTTCAGGAGCAGTAGAGGTTTGTGTCCTATTCTTGCTCCTTTGCGGAAAATAAACTGGAAGTATTATTATGAAATGCAAAAATACAAATACAAAATGTCTTTCTAACATCCATACACAGAGAAATTAATTTTTAGATTTTCTGTATTTTGTACATGCATTTTTATAAGAAGAGAAAAGCCAGCGGCTGCTGGTTACTGCAATCCATTATGTTGTATCACGCTGCCCTCAGCTGGTGCGAATCAGAACTGCACTGTGTATGCTGAAATTATAGGGCAGGAGTTTCAAAACATATCCTGTAAGCCTTCATTTGTTTCAACGGTCTGTTTTTGTCTGACGGTTTTCTTCTGCTTGGTTGGAATGAAAAAGTGCAGCCACACAGACCAGTTAATTGGAGACTTCCGTTGTAGGGAATTGTATCAATCAGACCGTCTTGTAGTCTTCAGGTGTTCACTTGACGACTAGGGAGAGATGCGGTGCGTAATTAAAACATAAATTATATAATGAAGTTGCATCACTTTTTGCAAATTGCGAAATATAAAGGGTGAGAGCTGCCAAGGGTGGAGGCCGCTGCTCAATATTTCTAAACAGCTGACGAAGCAAGCCAGAATGTTGCTACACTGGAGTCATAAAGTAGGTGGAGGAACCAGAAAGTTTTATCTGGGCGTTCTGGCTGCTCTGGTACTAGTCAGTGACAGAAAGTACAAGTTCTAAGTGGTTAAATTGAGATATTAATGAACTGTATGTTCCAGTCTTCATGCTAAAGTGGTGTGTGTGATGTTTAGTGTCAAAACGTAAACTTCACCGTTTGGAAGAAAAAAAAAGACAGCAATAATGACAACAAAAAAAAACTAACAGTAGTGTAAAGTCTTTTCTCCAACTATGTGATTTAAGAACTATTAAATTTTTCAACCTGGGATTTTGGATTGTGCAGAATAACAGAACACAGTTATAAGAGTAAAAACCTTCTTGTTCTGGCCCCCTAGAAACTCCTTTAAATAACCTGAAAACCCCTCATGGAGTGCAAAGGCAGTAGCTTGCTTATGTTGAGAAAGATATTTTCAAAAGTTTGAGAAGTTAACATGGTGCATGTCCGTGTCTCCCTCAGGCAGACGGGATCAAGCTGGAGGACTTCACCTGGGAAAAGTTCCAGAGCTTCTTAAACAAACTGTCCCTGAGGTCTGAGATCGACCGCATCTTTGTGGAGCTGTGAGTGATGGACAAATGTTAAATGTTATTTAAAGTGATGTTTGATTCATTTCTTGAATAGACAATAAGGCAATAAGGAATGCTGCTGTTGCAAAATAATCAGTGATGGGGTGGTGTAATGGTCATACACTAGTGGTTTGTGTTTTCATGGAAATTGCTGGAAAATCACAGCAATTTTCCAGTTGTTAAATCATTTTTGTACTTCTGTTATCATTTATATTATAGCTGTTCTAAAGTAGCTTTAAAAGTTTTATGAATTCTTCCCTCACTTGTGTTACCCTCTGCAGAAAACTTCACCATATCAACATTTTTCTCTGTTAAATACTGTACAGGCCAGCGTGTTTTATCATTTTACTATAAAATGATATTAGAAAGAGCATATTTTCTAATGTAAATTGCATTAAAAGTAATAAGCGCCTAAGCACACCGCAATTTAACATTGCTGCTTTGAGATGACTTTTTCACACAAATACATTTGTGCATGGCACATTGTCATGTGGTGCAGGTGGTGCGTTAGTGGCACAAAATATTTGGCTGCATTGCTCAAGTGTTGGAAAGGTCAATAAAAGCACATAGGAACTGCTTTAGTGAGAGTCTCGTGTATGTGACATTATATCTTTAATACAATCTTTAATGTACACTGCACATATTTACAGAAGTGTGAAAGCAGGGGAGAAAATTATACAATGAGTAAATTAAGTAAGATCTATTTTACTGTTTTGTTCTTGAACCTAATAGATTGTGTGTGTGTGTGTGTGTGTGTGTGTGTGTGTGTGTGTGTGTGTGTGTGTGTGTGTGTGTGCGTGTGTGTATACTCAGTGGCTCTAAGGGGAAGCCCTTTCTATCCCTGGATCAGATGACGGACTTCCTTAACCATAAGCAGAGAGACCCACGGCTGAATGAGGTGCTTTACCCACCCCTCAAGCGAGAGCAGGTACGACAGCTCATGGAAAAATATGAAACTAACACCCGGCAGCTGGAAAGAGGTAATCACACACACACACACACACACACACACACACACACACACACACACACACACACAATAGGAGTTACAGTGGGAGGAAGATAATATGATAATCTAATGATAATTGTGTGCGTGTGGTGTGTATGTGTGTGGGTGTAGACCAAATCTCGCTGATGAGTTTCAGTAAATATCTGGAATCAGATGAAAATGCAGTGGTTCCTTCTGAGAGGTTCGACATCGTGGACGATATGACCCAGCCGCTGTCTCATTATTTTATCAACTCTTCACACAACACCTACCTCACAGGTTCGTCCACTTAATGCACAACATCCTGTTTCTGAAATACTGCCTTGATCATGATTGCAAACATTACAAATCCATGAGAAGGTTTCTTTATTTGCTGCAGAATAACACTTACACTTTGTCCTACTGCATTGTGTTGTGGACGTGACAGCAGTGTGGGAACACTTCAATCAGATTCTTTCATATTTCTCAAGTGGTTTCTTGTTGATTGTATCAGATGGTCTTACACATGTTTGAAAGCCATTTCTGTAATTATTATATCTGGAAAGCAGCCATATTATAGACTTTCTCTGGAAAATTTGTTCTTTTTTTGTGGGAATAAATGAGTCACAGAAGAACTATCTACTACATAGAAGAGTAGCTGCAGTGGCAAGTTTATACAGAGTGTCCTTTAAAGAGTGGAGTTAAATTTGTGTGTGTGTGTGTGTGTGTGTGTGTGTGTTTGCAGTGGGTCAGTTAACAGGCTTGTCCTCAGTGGAGATGTACAGACAGGTTTTGCTCACCGGATGTCGCTGTATCGAGCTGGACTGCTGGAAAGGTCGCCCACCTGAGGAAGAGCCCATCATCACTCACGGCTTCACCATGACAACCGAAATCCCCTTCAAGGTGCAGCTCATGTCTCCCCATTTTCACCTCCCTGAGACATTTTGTCTCTCTCTTCAACAATGTCCCGTGATCACTTGCCTACATGCAGCTGACATTTTCCCCTTTCTCTCTCTCTGTCTCTCTCTCTGCAGGACGTGATTGAAGCCATTGCTGAGAGTGCCTTTAAAGCCTCTCCTTACCCCCTCATTCTCTCCTTCGAAAATCATGTTGACTCGTAAGTCTAACTTTCAAACTGGATCTTTTGTTTCTCAGTATAATCACAGAAACATCGAGAATTAGCCAGTAGTGTAAGAAGTATTAATATTGATACAATTTTGGTGTCGTATACCACAGTGATTTTGAGCACACAAATCTCATTGATCAAAAGTTGTTGCAATTCTCCTGATATCTTAATCTAACACTTAGGGCAAGGTTTTAAACATTGCAGAATTTGATCTGAACCAGTAGGATCTCAAGATTGTAAAAGATCCAAAGGCCTCAATCAGAAAGTTTGTTACAATTCATTATGCAGTGATAGAAATTCTTCATGAGAGATTTTAGAGGCATAATTTAGCCATGCTTAAAATTTTGAACTATAACACTGATTTTAAGTAAAGCTGCAGCAAATAGTAGTGTCTTATTCCAAGGTGGATTATTGGTGGTTCAAAGACTTTTCTCTATGTTTTGCATCCAAAAATATGCTGTTTCCTTTCCAAATTTTACTTGTACAAACCTTTTGTACAGGGATACAGAGAAAATCTACTAAAATCCAAACCTGTACCCTAAACTGCTATATCAGATGCTGCACTGCCTATAGTGACACTTATTATGGTCTGGTCAGATATTTTTTATAGCTTCTCGCGTATCTAAACAACAGATCAGAGCGTTTTTGACCATCTACTGTATAACAAATTGAGAAACATAACTTTACTTTAACCGTTTGTTTACTTTAACTTTTTGACAGTTCAGCATTACCATGTTGTTTGGGTGATACAGTACAGGTGTTAGTAAGAACACACTTTTTGTCACAGAGTTGACCAGGAAACATCAGGAATTTCAACTTTAGACAATTTGTTGTGCTCTTTCAAAAAAAAAGGGAATGTAAACTCACTCACTCATCATCTATACCGCTTAATCCTGTATTCAGGGTCACGGGGGGGCCTGGACCCTATCCCAGGAGACTTGGGGCACATGGCAGGGTACACCCTGGACAGGGTGCCAAGCCATCACAGGACACAGACACACACACTCACTCATTCACACACTACGGGCAATTTGGGAACGCCAATTAGCCTAACCTACATGTCTTTGGACTGTGGGACGAAACCGGAGTACCCGGAGGAAACCCACCAAGCACGGGGGAACATGCAAACCATGCACACAGAAACGGGAATCGAGGCTGGGGGATCGAACCCGGACCCTGGCGGTGCAAGGCGACAGTGCTAACCACTACACCACCGTGCCGCCCGGGAATGTAAACTGATTTTTAAAACATTCTTTATTCAAAAAGTAAAAAAAGATGGGTATAATAACTAAAATTAACTAATATTTTATTAAGACATCTTTATTTAACATTTATTTAACATCTCCAGTGTGAGCACTGAAACTGAAACTTTTTCAAAATAAAGTCTTCAAGGTGGAGGATTTTGTATTATTTGAGTTTGTTTATTTTTATATAAGGGGGGAAAAGGCTGATAGGGGATTGCTATTAAATTAGTGATAACAAAAAACATTATTGATATGAATTTAAAAACTGGTGCATATCGGAGTGTGCTGTTGTTAGACTTTGGGGTGGTCTTTGATGAATTTCTGATCTCTGCATTCCCCATTATGATTTATGTCACACTCTTAGCTAAATAATTTGTTGCTCTTACAGTCATACACTTTATTGTCTTTTTTTCCCCAAGCATAGCTTATTTTAACGTCTCTGCACCTTCTCGTTACTTTATTTCAGCGCAGTGCAGCAGTCTAAGATGGCAGAATACTGTCGCTCCATATTCGGTGATGCGTTGCTCATCGATCCTTTGGAGAAGTACCCGGTAAGTGACACGTGAAAGGCTGGACTGCTCCCGGCTCATGCCATGCAAGCGGTGTAACTTTGCCATTAATTACCTCCCTATGGCTCATGTGCACGACGTTGCCCTAGTAAAGTGTTGTAAAGAATTGTTTGTTGCAGCATTAATAGTTCATCAGTGCTTTTTTGTAGATTTGTGTCCTTTGCTCTTTTTTCTGAGTGTGAATTAGTTTTTTAGCGTAACTAGTGTAATAAAGATGTATGGCATGTGTTTTGCTGCAGCTGCTCCCAGGTCAGCCATTGCCCAGTCCTAAGGATCTGATGGGAAAAATCCTAATAAAGAACAAGAAAAGACATCACCATGTCACGGCTAATGGAGGCAGCATCAGACGCAAGGAGGGAGCAGACGAGCAGGCCTCGTCTCTCAACGGTCAGCAAACACACTCAGATAGTAGATCCTTAGGTATAGGTTAAAGTTCTCCTTTTCACATTGCATGATCTAGTCTCATTCAGAAAGATGCATCCAAATCATTCTGCTCTTCAGCCATACTCCGTCCAAATCTTCCATCAAGTCACAAGCTCAGAAGCTTCCATGTGCATTTCATTTACAGAAAACATTGTTGCTCATAAATCGAGTTTTCTGCTTGATTGTGTCATGTATCCATTTCATATCCATTTCGTATCCATGCGTAATAAGATTTGTGTTTAGATGCTCCATTGCCTGAAGGGGAGACGAGTCAGATTGTGTCCAATGGGGGTGAGAAGCTTGCAGAGAAGATGAGCAAAGACATGCGCAAGTCTATTGGTGGGTTGGGGCATGATTGACGTCGTCTCCACCAATCACAATGCAGACTAAAGTCATTGTGTTGCCATTGTGCAGCAACATTAAAAAAGACTTTTAATGGTGTTTTAATTAATTAATTTTTTCTTATATTGATTCTGTTAATGTGGTGAAGATCGGGGAGATGGAGATAGTGAGGAAGAGGAAGAGGAAGAGCTAGTGACTGATCCCAAAAAGCACCATTCTGATGAGGTAAGTCAGTGTGTGCTCTCTCGCTCTTTTTCTCTCTCTCAAGTAAGAGGTTCAGAATTTTCCTCAGTCCAGTGGACTAGACAGCATGTTACTGTATATGGACACCAGTATTTTAGGTTAGGGGTATTAAGCATTTAAATATGCACAATATTTAGTTTAAGAAAGTATTTATTTTATGTTTAAACATCTCTAATCAACTTTTTTTTTTTTTTTTTTTTTTATAATTCGCCAAATTACTCTCTTCACTTTCACAAACACTAAAAATAACATCCACTACTTTGTCTAACAGACTTTTTTCACGTTTTAAAATTTGGATCGATATTTGCAGAAGACTCAAACGATTCAATGGAATGATTCAAACGTTTTAAAGAAGCCCGTACATCCATGAATGATGATCCCGGCCGAGGTCGCTCGCAGCCTACTGCTTTCTTTTCTGTGAATATTCAGTGAGTGGAGCATTCGGTCCTTGGAAATGGACAGATAACTTGTCCCCAATTTGCAAGAGACACATCTGTTTGTGGGAACTGTACAATTCTCAAACACCATGTGCACATTACAGGAACTCAGCTGGGAGTTATTGCCACATCCTCTGTACAGTCCCGATCTTGCTCCAAGCCGTTTCCACATGTTCAGGCCATTAAAGGCCTTCCTGGGAGGCCAGTGTTTCCGAAGTGAAGCAGGCAGTCCGATCATGACTCTGGCATACTGAGAAAACATTCAACCATGATGGTTTCCAAGTACTAGTGAAAAACTGGGATAAATGCATTAGTGTAGCAGGGGATTGTATAAAGAAATATGTTTCATACTCTCATAACGGTGTTGTTGTTTTTTTCACAATTAAAAGTCCCAGTTTAATTTTAATAAATTCAACTGCAGAGAAAGACAAGACAGACACGGTTTAATATTGAGGATGTTTCATCAAGAATATATATATATATTTTTTAAATTAGGTTCATTTACACTCAGTCTGTTCTCCTCTTCTTTTTCTTCTGTCCTACAGGGAACAGCATACAGTGAAGCCACGGCTACAGAAGAGATGTCCACACTGGTAAACTATATCGAACCAGTCAAATTCAGATCCTTCGAAGTGGCAGCCAGTGAGTACTGACCTGTGCTTGTGTGTCTGTATCTAATTTCATCTGTAATATGTAATGATGTGATGTTATTAATCATACATGTTTTTTTTTTCTTATGTGGTTAGTCAGGAAAAAGTATTTTGAAATGTCGTCATTTGTTGAGACCAAAGGCTTGGATGCCCTGAAGAGCGCCCCCATTGAATTTGTGGAGTATCCTTTCCATCTGTGCTTGAGTATATTAACTATGTCTCAATTTGGTTAGCTTTTGTTTATTTGTGCTAACGGTGCCAACCACAGCTAACCTGGTGAAAAAGTTGTCTGCTATTTGCGCCTGTCCTCAGGAATGGGGCTTCTCTTTGCATGAGATTCAGCCGTGTCTGTGGAGTAACTCATATTCAACTAATTTATTGAGTTAGATCATTCTTTGTGCATAACATCATGTCACTGTGAGCATGTGGTTCTGTTTTCCTGAACTCCATGTGTGTTCAGATACAATAAGAACCAGTTGAGTCGGATCTATCCCAAAGGCACGCGCGTGGACTCCAGTAATTACATGCCTCAGCTCTTCTGGAATGTGGGCTGCCAGATGGTGTCGCTAAATTTCCAAACTCTAGGTGAGTGCAGCTCTTGTATAGTCGTCAGGGTTATTCCCGGTTCTGTGAGAAGCACTTGATGGACCTGAAAATCAAACGCTTTCATATTTGTATGTAACAAGCTAAAGATTCTCTGTAAGAGGGAAGTGTTTAAAATCTAAAAGTGATTCTAAAAACCAACACATTTTATTCAGATTATACTGGGGTGTGAATGAAGATGGTTTTAGTAATGCATAAGGATATTTGTCATTGTCATGATACATGTTTCTATGATTATTTTATACCGTGTTTTCTAGAAAAATGTTATTTCCTATTCATTGTGGTGATGCTGTATCTCACTTCTGTTAACTCTCTTTCTTCAATCTTTCTCTTTTCACAGTGAAATATAAATGTAAATTAAATAACATGTGCATCTTTGTGGAACATAAGCAAATGAGCTAGTAGTTTATTTTTTGGGGGGATGTTCTGGTTGTTACTAGGCATAAACTGTGTCAAATAAGTTCTATTGCACTTAAAAAGCACTAAAGTTATCACTAATTAATTAATACAAAGATACAAAGTGACTTCTGTGTGTTGCTTCAGATCTGCCCATGCAGTTGAACTTGGGTGTGTTTGAGTATAACGGACGTAGCGGCTACTTACTCAAGCCTGAGTTTATGAGGCGTACAGATAAACACTTTGACCCCTTCACTGAGAAAATAGTGGATGGCATTGTGGCTAACACGGTCAAGATCAAGGTAATGTAGCGTGTGTCTGTATCTGTGTTTATGTAATACATCACATATTACGTGTCTGCTGATTTCTATACGCATTTGCTCTTTCTCTTATAACTAGATTGTGTCTGGTCAGTTTCTGTCTGATAAGAAGGTGGGGTCTTATGTCGAGGTGGACATGTTTGGACTGCCCACAGACACCAAGAGGAAGTATCGCACCAAAACCTCTAGCAACAACTCAATGGACCCAGTCTGGGAGGACGAGCCTTTCGTCTTTCTTAAGGTCACTACTCTGCAGATGTTATAAATATGCTTACATGTCTTACGAATTAGATCTGTACAATATAGCATTTCTTAATGTCACTATACTGTTGATCCTTACATGACTGCAAATCAGGAAAGTCCATAGTACTGTGTAAGGCTTTTGAGCCACGCCTCATTTCTTGGGATGATGTTTTGATGCCCATGCACCTAAACATGGTTGTGTAAGCTGTGCTCTTTTTGTGCCGTACATAGGGCTGAGTGGTCTTCCTGAACAATTAAACTTTTCCAGGTGTGCAAAGTACTGACTTTCAATTAGGTTTCATTGACGTAATAAATCTATAATTAGTCATTTCCTCCAGCACTGTAAGTGTTTAATGGGTGTGTTCAGTAAAAACACAATACATTATAATTGTCTGTGCATGTGGCGTTTATCTTATGTTGTGACTTAGATGAAGATCAGATCACATGTTATGGTAAATTAATGCAGTACACCAGTTAATGTCAGGGGGTTCACATACTTATTTGCCACTGTATCTAAATAAGACTCTCTATCTAATCCCTCTCTTGATAAATCTCTGTTTCTCACTGCAGGTGGTGTTACCTACACTAGCATCACTGAGAGTAGCTGTATTTGAAGAGAACGGGAAGTTCATAGGACATCGGATCTTACCAGTGGTGGCTTTACGCCCAGGTCAGTACCAGGTTTGGGACAAATGCATGAATAAAGTTCATCTCGCAAGTACTTGGGAGGGAGTTAAACTAATTATAACAATACCACGCTCACATACCTACAGTAATTTAATCTGCTTTTAATCTGTTCTACACAAGAAGACCACACATACTGTAGCTAGACACACTAAATCATGGTTATATTATGTGATTTCTGTGTTTGTGTGTGTGTGTTTGTGTGTTTGTGTGTTTGTGTGTTTGTGTGTTTGTGTGTTTGTGTGTTTGTGTGTTTGTGTGTTTGTGTGTGTGTGTGTGTGTGTGTGTGTTCTAGGATACCATTACATTAATCTGAAGAATGAGCTCAATCAGCCACTGCTTTTTGCCTCCCTCTTTGTATACATTGAAGTTCAGGACTTCATTCCCAATGAGCATCAAGGTGAGACAGCACATATGCCGAGAGCCCCATCAGGAAATGTCATATATATTTTCCAGACCATGTTATTGCAGATATGAAGCTGTTTTAGTGCTTTGTTATGGTCCTTAGTTGTTTTCTTCACTTGATGCAGCCCAATAATTTGACCCTTCTAAAATGGCACTATTTTTTTTTATTTTTTTTTTTTTTTTTTTTTTTTTTTGGTACTACCGGTATGTACAGTACAGACTATATGTACAGTCTTTCTTTCATTGGATACCGTACCCCTTCAAACACACCCCTCCTCCTCTTGCCTTCACATACAGTGTACACACCCACACACACACACACACACACACCCTCCTCTCGCCTTCACACACACACACACACACACACACCCTCCTCTCGCCTTCACACACACACACACACACACACACACATGCCTTCTTCTCTCGCCTTCACACACACACACACACACACATACACACACACACACACATACACTCTGACGGAAACACTACTCTGTTGTGATTCTTTTCAAAGGTAAAATTCGGGTTATTTTGTTTTATTTTTATTTTACAGCAGTGAGTCCGTTAATGCGTCCTCACTGAAGTGTCAGAGATGTTAATTTTCCAGATGAGACAGTGTTTTTGTTTGCGTGTGTGTGTGAGTTGTCTCGTGCTGTAGTTCCTCCCTCCTCTCAACTAACAGAGGAGGAAGGGTTACTGTGTAAGACGAGAAGAGGGAGAGGGTGTCGCACAAACACACACGCACACATACATAGCGCGTACGCGCACAAACGCACACATACACAGCGCTTGAGCGCATACACATATACAAATGCTAATGGAAACCCTTATCTGTCGGGATTTATTTGTACTTTTTTCAAAGGTAAAGTGCAGGTTAATCGGTTTTGTTTTGGGTTGTGGGACAAATAAACCATTATTTGTTATGGAGAAATTTGCTTTGATTTGCAAGTGTTTTTGATGTATGAACATGCCTTTGTAACGAATTATGCTCACAATCCAAGGTTTCACTGTATGAGTTTTATTATAGAGTTCTACATTATTGTTCATCTCAAAGCCAGTGCAATGGTGGACATTGTTTTCTGTGCCAACACCTCTGACTAAAGCATCATGTATTGAAGTGTGTGAGATTGTCTATGTCTGTCTGTGTTTAGAGTATGCAGAGGCTCTGACCAATCCAATCAAACATGTGATGGATCAGAGAGAGAAGCAGCTAGCTGTGTTCATGGAGGATAATAACGACACCAGTAAGGTGGGTAACAAAATGTAATGAACTATAACAAAGTATAACCCAAGTCCTTTCTAATCTTCCATGTGTTGTGTGTGTGTGTGTGTGTGTGTGTGTGTGTGTGTGTGTGTGTGTGTGTGTGTGTTTTCACAGCAAGTACTTGTAAAGCCAGATGAAAGAGAGAAACCAGATTTCAGCATTGTGTCTAATGAGCTTCCGTTCTCTTTGCCATCACCAACCCTCCCACCTGTGGTGGCTGAAGTACTGACTGCTCCAGGTAAAGAAACACTAACAATAAAACACATGGCTCCCTCTCATGCACATGTTTTGAGAAGAATCCATGTTTTGCATATGTGGGCGTGTCTGACATGACATCCCATCTCACCTCATGCTTGTATACTGAGTGACCTCCTTCTCATTGTGTGTAATACTTCAGCCCCGAAAGAGGACCTGGTCAGCAGTATATTAGCAGGTAAATCATCATCATCCTCATCCATCATCATTGTTGTCAAACTCACCGCACTGAGTTGAGTCAAATTTCTCTCGATGTGAACATATATGTTTGTATTTCAGTGATCGATCCCCAGTCCATTGAAGAGCTGAAGCAGGAGAAGTCTTATGTCAAGTTGATGAAGAAACAGTGCAAAGAACTGAAGGAGCTCCGCAAGAAGCACCTCAAAAAGGTACAAACACGAGTTTAAATTGTTTTTCATATGTCGTTTTTTATTATGCATTTTGTTTACAGCATTTATTGTGCATTTATTTTGCCCAGCAGTTATCTGTTAAACATCATCGTTCTGTGTGAAGGTCTAATAGGGCTATCTTTTTTTCTTTAGTATTATTAATCTTTAGATGTATTTGGATATTAATATTGTGTGTTAGGTTTATGTTAGTTTCAGTCTTGTATAACTTCCTATTTTGTATGTGTCCACTATAAAGTATGTACTGAATTCATGAAGATAACATAATGGTAGCATAGACACTACAAAGTGCACTGTATACCCAGTTTAAGGGCCTTTAATTGCCCCATATTTCACTGTTTCTTTAACAAGCTGACACAGAACTCCCCCAAAGTGTGTGTGTTAACGCCTCAGCTGAAATTCCCATCATTTCTTCTCCAAATTCAGTGTCTTTGCAAATGAGCCACTGCTGAGCAATGTCCATCTAAGGAACAGCAAAGCTGAGCAACAGGTCACGAGAGCTGATCTTCTTATGTGAGGTCACAATTGGGGCAAAAAAAACAACTGGTTTGTTTATATGACTTGCCATACAAAAATGGGAAAAGGACCAAAAAAGGGAGTTTTCCTCTTCACTTCGCATAAAGGTCCCGATAACATTTAGTCATTTAGTCATGTTTTCAATAACTAAATCTTTTTGGGAAATTGTTAATTATACACCAAACCCACCCCATTTTTTTAATGTTTAATCATGTCATCTTAAATATATGACTGAATATCCTTAATCTTATATGATACATCTTTGTTCCCAGTCACTTTCCTGTGCTAAAACACACGACACAATTAACTGAAAACCTGCAAACTGGTATCATAAGGTTAAAAGTAGAATATAGGAACAATCAGTGTATTTTTTTTATTTTGCGTTATTAAGGGTAAATATTTGGAATATCATTCAACAGTGAATTTTGTTCAGACCACCACATGGACAATTCCTACAGTATTGAACATGTACGTTGTGTGCGTGTTAGGTGTGGGCCCTCGGTAAGGAGCAGAAGACGAGGACTAACAAGCTGAACTCGGACATCCAGAGGCGCAAGAGTCAAGTGGAGAAAAAGCTGCGACTCAGCATGAAGAAAAAGTACGGGGAAATAAAGAAGGTGGAAGCTGTTTAACAGTAGTACTTCATGCAGTATTTACTCTGTGTGTGTGTGTTGACAGTGAGCCTGAGGAGAGTGTGAGGACTGAGCTGAATGCTCTGGAGATGGAGCTGGAGAAGAAGACAGTGCAGCTGAGAGAATGGCAGATGCGGGAGCTACTTGAACTGCGAACAAAACAACACAAGCTGGAAAGAGAAAAGAAGTTTGTTCATCTTGATGAGGTACTACACACACACTTCATATTTTAATTTACCGCATTTAGCAAGTCTGAAAAGTGCTTTGCAGTCTATCAAAAACAGATGCTCACGCTTGTACACTAGATCAGGGACAATCATTAAATGAAGTTAATACAGCACGAAAAGAAACAGATATTGAGTCAAGAGACGTGTAAACAGAATAACTTGTGCCTGGTGAATTGATGGTTATTTAGTCTTCATTTGAAGACATAGTCATTTATTTATTCAGATAGCTGGGAAAGTTTACTCCACCACTTGTGTACCAGTACAGAGAAGAGTCCTGATGTGTGCCATCCTTATACCTTGAGGCAAGGTGATTTCACCAGGGTGATATGGAATATTTAACTGTCATTTTCTCAGCCAAATGTAATTTTCAGAACTATATAAGTTTCACAAGTTTCCAATACTGCTACACGTATATGATAAAGTGCTTTTATTATGGAGAAGAACACACTATTTAGACAAACGTATTTGGCCAAACCTGCAATGACCTAAACAAATACATATATTTTTGGAGTTGGTCCCCCTAGCTGTATCAACTTCTACTCTTCTTGGAAGGCTGTCCGCAATATTTTGGAGTGTTTCTGTGGGAATCCATGACCATTAATTCTGTAGAGCGTTTATGAAGTCAGGCACTGATGGTGGACGTGAAGGTCTGGCTCACAATCTCCATTCCATTTTGAGGTCAGGGTTCTGTGCGGGCCAGTCAAGTTCTGGCTTTCCCCAAAGTAGGACATATTGCATTTTCCACGATGTCTTTATATACTGAAGCATTAAGATTGCCCTTCACTGGGAATAAGGGGCCTCAGTGAAATACTCAAATTCAGGAATTAACGGGTTTGTCCAAGTACTTTTGCCTATACAGTGGAACCTTGGATTACGAGCATAATTCATTTCCGAAGCAGGCTCGTATTCCAAAACACTTGTAAACCAAATCAAACCGTCCCATAAGAAATAATGAAAACTCAAATAATTTGTTCACAGCCCCCCAAAAAAATAAATACAGAAAAATGATTAACACAATATATAAAGTAAAAATAAAACAAACTAACCTGCACTTTACCTTTAAAAAAAAAGTTAAAATCCCAACAGATAAGTGTTTCCATTTGTGCGCGCAGGCGCCGTGTGTGTGTGTGGAATTAGCCCGTTCTCTTGCCTCGTCTTACACAGTAAAACTCCTCACTCCCGCCACCTCACTTTTTAAGTTTCACAACAAACACACACACAAAGGAAACACTGTTTTAACGGGAAAAAAATAAATCTCTCTAATGACACTCGTATGAGCGCACACTAACGGAATCACTGCTGTAAAGTAGGGCTGCAACAACTAATCGATAAAATCGATAATTATCGATAATGAAATTCGTTGTCAATGAATGCCATTATCGATTAGTTGGACTGCTCATGTTACTGAGGAGCGCGACCACAAGATGCACAAATACACAAAGATACACACAGATACACAGCCACTCAGATACACATAGCGCAATGGAGGTTACAGAAACGTCTGCAGGGAAAAGCGCGTGCCTATGGCGTTATATTCCTGCCACAATTCTGAGCGCGCGTTTGACATTTTGCGAGCAGACAAGGCACTCTATGCGACTTCTCGATTCTGTGCACGCTCCCCTGTTCGTTCAACATTCTCCGCGCACGTGCGACTTCTCGATTCTGTGCGTGCTCGACTCTACCTTCACGTGCAAGCAACATTTATTTTCTGTGCGCTCGACTCTGCCTGTACGCTCGCTCGACTTTGTCCAGGGTTAAAAAAACTGCCACAAAACCAGCCAATCACAAACTTCCACACACTACTTCTGATTGGCTGTTCCTTCTCTGTCAGCTGGCAATATCTGCGATTATTGTTAAAATGCTGTATTTTGCATACTCAAATAATGTTATTTATTTATTTCATTATTTATTTTTAGAAAGAGATAAGTGAGTTAATTAAAAAATGAAATAACAGATGCCATCCAATATAATGTATTTATATTTTGGATATTTAGAGGAGTTTTACTGTTCAAAAACAAACTTTGTGTTTAATTTAAGGTTTAAAATGTCAAAATTAAAGATCATTAAACTATGTGGCTTTACTATATGTGGCTTTTGCATTTTTTAAAGTTTAGTTTCATACATAACTAATACCCTGAATTATGGTTTTATATAGTTATAAGCAAAACATCAAATTAAAGAAGTGTTTAGTTTTTATCCGATTAATCGAAAAAATAATCGGCCAACTAATCGATTATCAAAATAATCGTTAGTTGCAGCCCTACTGTAAAGTAAAAACAAACAAACAAACAAATGAACCAGCACCTTACCTTTTAAAAAGAATCACGACAGAGAGCAGTGTGTGTGTGTCTGTGTGAAGAGGGGGTGTAAAGGCGAGAGATTGTGTGTTTGTGTGTGTCGGTGTCAAGAAACTCGGCACTCGTAAACCGTTTTTCAAGTCAAAATCTGAGGTTCCACTGTATAGTGTATATTGTTTCTAATATGAATAAAAAGTTATAAATATATAAATGAAGAATGAAAAATACCGGGGATTAAAATGTAATTGACTATAGGACTCTGTTGTCTTTTACAGTCATTTAAGAAATTAAAAGTAATTGCTGAGGAATGCCAGACAACACAGATCAAGAAACTCAAGGACGTATGTGACAGGTAAGATCTTCCCCTTTCTGTCTCTCTTTCTCTCACACACTTTCTCTGTTAGTTTGTACATGTGTAACTTTACCTCATATTTCCCTCTCCCTAGAGAGAAGAAGGAAATGCAGAGGATTTTAGACAGAAAAAGACAGAACAGCATCATTGAGGCCAGGAAGGGGGATAAAGAGAAAGCTGAGTCGTGAGTAAATTCTCCCTGAACTCCTCATCTACCTTTAAATCCATAATTTTAATTGATGGTATAAATTCAGGTGTAGGAGAAATGGTTTGTCATGTGTCCAAGGCTCAGTCTCACTGCAGGATGTTGCTACAGGGGTAGTGTGTGTTATGATAACTCTACCACCTCTCTTTCTCTCTCTCTCTCTCTCTCTCTTTCAAGGGAAGTGAATGAAATAAATAGAAAACATATTCAGGACTCTGTGAACTCACTGCGCAAGGTGAGTGTGTTTGACAGGAGACAAAATGTATTTTTGACCATTTATATTTTTATTTAGATATTTGATAAGCTCATGCATACATTTGTTTGAAAAACAAAAATCTGAAACTGACAATACAGAGACTCCTGACTCGAATTCATCCAGAGGTGCTGGTGACAACGCAAAACTAGCTAATGTTCTTTATATCCTATTTAGCTCCTAAGTCGTCACACTATTTCCTTTTGTCACAAAGGGGCATGGACGCATTGAGGCAGGACGCATGGGAAGACTGTTCTTTAATAAAGTGAGGTTTTTATATAAAAAAACAAACATGAAATCTAAACAGCTACATGAAAGCTATATAGCTGTTTCAGGGACAGAAAATATGGGCAAATGCTAAGGGTAATGACTAACAAAATCCATATAAATAAAAGAAAGCTTTTGTCTGTACAATAATCATTAAATTGTCTTTTAATTATATCTTTAGATTTCATACATGGCTGAACCATAAACCAGTTTCTGAAGATTTTCTGTCTGTCCAGCCAGATTTTGTCACAGCATCACCCAACTGTCTGGAAAGAATTTAATGCTTTTCCAGTCCTTGGGTATTTACCTGAAGTTAAACCAAATTAAATGAAATCAGAATGTTGAGTAGCAGAAAGTTTTATAAGCAGTTTAGTGCCAGATTTTAATGAAACATTTCCAGTCCTTACATATCTGCATGAAGTTAACCTGCATAAGTGAAATAAAAGTGTTGAGTAAAAGTGATGTTATGAAAAGTTATTAATCATTTCCTTAAAAAGAATCTACTCATAAGCTACTTGCTCAATATAAACAAACCCCTGCACCGGTAGATATTAATTAGAAAATCTAAATGTTTACCAGTCATTTCGAAGCGTTTAAGTGGTATAAGTCAATTTTAACCTGCTAAAGAGTCGTTTATCCTTTCTTTATCCTACTGTATATACTTTTCCAATTGCTGATCTGTGATTCACTCTTCGATTACCGAACAGGGAGTGTAAAAGAAGTACAACTTGGTGTAAATAACACAAAATGTACTCAACTTACAAAATTTTATTTCTTCGTGTTATAAAGTTACGCAGAAAGTTCTGCCGTACAGAAAGACAGGGAGACATGAACATGGGCTTCAACCTGAAATAATATCATCACTGATTACATTAAAGCTGATCAGCTTATCTTAAACTTTAACCTTTTAATTATTTCTCCAAACATAACACTAGTGCTAAGACAGAGCTACAACAAGATAGGTACAGTGACAATCACAGACACAGGACAAAGACCAAACTGAAACCCAGAATATTAAATAGATAAACCAGTTAAACTAAACAAGGTGCAGGTGAACCAAAATAGCATCATGTGATGTGACAGGTGAAGTGCAGTGGATTCTGGGAATGAGATTCTGAAAACTAGCATCAACATAGAACAGAATACGAAAGTCAAAAGAAACTCAAGTACAGGGGTGAATACGGAGAACATCATGACACCTAGCCAACTGTTTTGGTTTCCTTGTAAGAATTTGAGGAGCGTCGTCACTTTGTTTAGTTGTTATCTGAGTATGTTGCCTGATTTACCAAATCCCTAATCGCTCATGTGGTTATGAAGTAATGATGCCCAATGTGGTAGCACTTCTATAAAATTTATGCATTGACTGCTGCACCAATCCAATCACTATTTACAACACGACTCAAATTACCATTAAAGACACACATGTCGCATGTTGCAACCACACAGCTGAGTGTCACTTTTAAAGTAGTGCTTCAATGCATCTACTTGACGCTATACTGTACAAATTCTTAAAAGTCTTACACTCACTACAGCATGAATCTCATCTTCAATTTGCTCTCTTTCTTTCTCTTTCTCACTCTCTCTTTACAGTTGGATGAATCCCAGGAGAAACGCCAGGAGGGGCTGAAGACCCAGCATAAAGAAATCCTACAGAAAATAGACGAGGATCAACCACTGGTCTGTCCATCCTGCTGTTCTTTCATGCACACACACTCGTCACTTTCCTTTTCAGCTTATTTATGCCAATTTGTTTCTCGCTGCAGCAACGGCTACGTTTGGAGCGTGACTGCGACGCCGAGCTCGAGCGATTACCCGAGGAGATCCACCGCTACCTGCAGGGCGAGCTAGAGAGCAAAGGTCTGAGCAACGATGCCCTGTTCAGCCAACTGCCCAACAGCGACAGCTCTGGCTCAGGTCCACCCTCCAACTGCAGCACGCCCCTTTTTAACTCACCTAATCATAACTCGAGCCTGGACAACAGCACAGCCTCGCTCAACGACTCCTCATCCACAAGCACCATCACATCCGAATCGGAAGTCACGGCCATCTGATTCCTACCTTATCACTCTGTCCTGTCGTGACACTTTTTCACTGGATTATATAAATAGAAGTAGTATTACTGAAAGGTATTTTAATGTTTTTAAAGGATTTCAGTAACATTCTTGTTTTTCACACATCTCTTTTTAAGTCTTGTTTTTTTTTTTTTTTTTTATTACCAAAGTTGTGTTGAATTGTTCTCTTGCATTAACCATAAAATATACACCCATGTCTGTTTTAAGCACTTGTGGAATGGGGGGGAAAGGTTTTTTCCTTTCTTTTTCTCTTTTTTTTTATTATTAGGAGACTCTTATTTATTTCTGTGGTATGATATGAGGGAGATGAAAGCTTTAACTGTAGTGCTCTGCATTATCCTGCAGGTGGCAGTGTGGCTGTAGTGATGGCATGAGTAGAATGACTTGTAATCTGAATGGTACTTGTTTACAAAATAATGCACAGATGGGCAATCCTAGAAGCCAGGCCATCATCTCTTTTCCCTATGGGACTATAATGTTAATTCCCACTGTGTATTTCTGCAGCATCCGAAACACATCAACATAATTCATATTTTGTCTGTGTGTGTGTGTGTGTGGTGGCGAGAGAAAGATTATGGATGTGATGAATATTATTTTTTTCCATTAATGCATAGTTCCCCCTTCGACTGTCCGACTCGTTCTTTTTTTTTTTTTCAGATCATATATACACGTCACTTCTTCCCTACAGCTCTTTGTGCAGAAAGGCTCAATCTAATCCCTGCTCTAATTCTCTGTGTAATTGGTGCGCCAATTCCATGCACCACACTTCCAAAACCACTACTATTCAGGACATGGTTCCTGTTATTCATGTCGATTATTCGCACTCCTAATGTGTGTGCAGATTAACAAAATGTGAGTGTGTAGTATCAAAGAGTCAAGGTTAGCCATAATGTCATACAAACATACATGACCATATATGCTTTTACATTCGTGCCTCTCAAAAGTGTGTCTAATATTTCTGAGCCCTTAGTTCATCTTTATCAAGGATTCTTTGTTGGTGCCTGTAAACAAGGGCTGTGGATTGGCCAAATGTCTTATTACAATGGCATTTTAGACATGGTTAGGTTGTTTATTAAGGATAGCAACAGCTTATCTCGTAGGATACAGAATCCCAAAATCTCAAATGTGGAAGGAGGAAATATTGCAGCTTCAACATACATTTGGTATGTTTGAAAAACGAGGGATGCATCAATCTGACACGAGAGCTGACAGTATCGTGAACCCATGGATAAGTATTGAATCAGATTTGTCATCTTGTCTACTAGTATTTATATCGTGCTCCGTCACTATTCATTATTTTTTTCCCCCAGGAATTCAGTTGCCTTACTTAGAGCATGCTATTGTGGAATTGGTTAAACATTTACTTGAAAATGGAAGATCTCCATGCTTATGAAAAACATTTAGACAGGGTAAGCTAGCCAAAGGTCAAGCTTTGCTTTGCACTTTTTTCTTTTTTTTTTCGCATAGTGAAGCAAAAGTTTAAACTAAATCTGGAGTTTCTTTAGCACAGTGTATCTCAACCCTGGTCCTGCAGGGCCCACCTCTCCTCCACCTTTTAGGGTTAAAATAATCATTCAGAAAACGCTGTTAATTAGCTCATGGGTTAAAATAATGCATGCTGGGAGCTGAGAAACTACTAAAATATGCAGGGCAGGTGGTCCTCCAGGAGCAGAGTTGAGAACCATTCTCTGCACTAGCTGAGCCTCCTTTTCCAAACTGTGAGCTCATTCTCATTCTTCTAAAACCCTAAAATCTTATCTCTCGTATTTTCAGTTTTTATCTCTTGGTTTTTGGAAACCGTAAATGCAATCTGTTCTCCAGTGAGCTCTGGAGGCTGACACTTCCACTCAACTCTCTGGAAAAAAAAGAGGCAAAAACGTACAGCTTCATTGCTTTTTAATCACAATCTAATGAGTGACACACTGATTGCGATATGAGCCCTGATGGAGCACTCACACACTTGGTTGTAAGGAGAACGATCCTACATTGCAGGCTGCATGATTCTAAGCGGTAATGTGTGCGGTTAGTGTTAGTAGCTATTACCTGGTCCATTTGACTGGGATGGCGAATAATGTGGCTGCAGGCAAAGCAGAGGTGCTGATCACTTATCGGGAAGTAGAGTTGGGACAGTGCAGGCATTACCAGCTCACACTGAGAGGGGGTACACACTGAAATTTTGTCTTGTTGAAAACGCCGTCTTGTCGTACGCTTTGTGTGTTTGTGTGTGAGAGAGGATGTATGAGGATGCAATGAAGCTCTTGAGCTCTACAGACCCCCTGAGGTCTCTAACATGCTAGTATATAGGATTTAAAGCTTTAAAAAATTAAACAAGAGCAATGGTACTTCTTGTAAAGTGTTGTCTAATGATGTACGATGAGGATCTTTGTTGTACATGTGGATAATATCAAAAAAGGATTTGTGTATATGATATGGTCTAGACTTTGGTTTGATATGTCAGAATAGTGAAATATCAATGATTTCAGTATATCTGGATCATCTTAATTAGACCTCTGTGGTTTTATGTGTATTCTACTACTGACTAGAGTTGGAGTTGAGGGTAATGTCAGCTGTGTGTCTGTGTTTGTTGTTGCTCATGTCTTTTTATGCGTGATGGGATAAAGACGAGGTCGGATGTCTATGGGTTTCCACGCAGACACACACTCTGATCATTCCTCTGATCAACCTCTCAAACTGTCGTCTGCTGCCTGTCTGTCTGTCTGTCTGTCTAAGCAGTAAAATCCACCTCGTTATGAGCTCTTAAACATGCTCATTTACCTATTATTACTAAGTTTTATCCTACGCGTTTGTGACACAGCTGATATTGGTCCTCACTTCACCTCCACTCTGTATTTCACTATGCTAATGACACTAAAGTGATCATTTTTTCTTACAAAGTGAGGACCTTGTCAGACCTTTTTATATATTTCATGACCGTTCCCTAAAATCATTTATACTCGTATTTACATATTTACCCATGTCAGCATTGGTGCACTTTTATTTTCTTTTACTCTTCACACCTTTAATGTATTAGAAAGATATTACAAGCAGATTATTTTCTATCTATCCTTTAGATCAAGGTACAGTAGCTGGTACATTGTGTAAGTTAAAGTAAATAATAGAGTTTTCATTTTGCCCACTAATAATTTTGTGTTAAAGAGAGGTTAACTTTGTGTTCTATTCGCTAAACTCGGAGGTTAGTGCCGCAGCTCATATGGTGAATATAAACACTTTACCACGGGCTAATTTTATTCCACCTCAAGTCGTAGCTTTAACCAAGTATATGTGGTCTTTGTCTTTGTATTTGTCTTCTGCTTGTTTCTCTCTCTCTCTCTCTCTCACTGTTAGGCTTTTCTTTCGTTATCCTTCTTACTGAAACACTGTATGTAGACAAAGTACTGCTCTGCCTTGTGAAAGGGAAAATGATTACTCTGGATGTAATTTTTATTGCATTGATAAAATGATACACTTATCTGTACATTCAATAAATACAGAATTTTGTCAGGACATTTCGCACTCACTGCATGTCTTATTTCTTATTTTTCACCACAGAGTACGTTATTAAATTGCACAAGTTTCACTTCAGCAAACTGGAAGATCTGATTACATACCTGAGGCTTTGCCTTCCTCAGACTGTAGAGCTGTAATTACAGCACATCGCAGTCTGACGAACTTCATTCTTGTGGTAAATTATTCCAAGTTTTCATAATGTCAGCTGACTGACATCTTACTTAAAAGTTTCAAATTTAGATAACTTTGAGCCATTGAGAACGTGAAAATTCATGTCCTGCAAATCATGAAGATATCACTTTCTCTCATCCAACTGATGACTGGTTGCACTACACATCAACACAATAGGCTCCTGCACATTCTGTGCTTATTTGATTTTATTTGAATTCAAATTTAGTTGGAAGCAATCAATAAAATTCATGTCCTGGAGGGACACTGTGACACACCTTGTGCAAATTTGTCATGTGACCTTAATTGTATCATTTAAAAATACTTTGCTGCTTTTATAGTATAAATGCAAAAGTAGTACATTTTAAGTAGTCTGGATACTTTCACCTTTAGTAAGGTTTTTGACACATCTATAAATTCACTTTAAAATAATTACTCAATACGCTTTTGTATAGTTTCCATAGTTTTTAATTTTTCAGTTCTCTGTGATCTTCTATGGATCCAGACATTCCTCTCTCTTAGAAATAGTTTCTTATTAGTCTACTGAATAATTCATATTAGTTACTTCATATCATATTTAAAAAATAAAAATAAAACATGAATGATAAGCTATTTTTTTCTGAGGTGCACTGGTTCTTACAAGTTTTTCATCATAATGTAACTTCCCAGTCTTTTGCCATTTCCATTTATTACATACCAAATATAGTGCATGAGCTCCTGAGGCTTTAGTAAATATAAATAATGTGTGTATGTGTAACGTTTATTTTCTGACCTTTCCCAGTGTATTAAAGGAGTAAGAGTGTATGGTGTCGGGTCTTCTTGCCCTGATGGAACCGGACAATAGATAAGCTGATAAAAACAGATATAGATGAGATACAGAGATATAAAAAGGGTGAAAATGTTCCTGTAAATGATGCTCAGTTATAGTACATCTTCAGGGTGACACCTGTATTCTGTTACACTGGATTGTACCCAGTGTGGTTTTAAAAACGTCAGCAAGAAAACTGACCCTGTGTATTTGTCTGCATTATATATGCATGAAATCAATGTGTTCTCTTTCTGGGATAAGTATACAGAGCTATTTTTAACGAAACATTTTTTCCCCTTATTGATCCTGTTTAATGCCTAACAGTTGTTTTCTTATAATGAAACCTGGCTTTTAACAAACTCTACCTCATCACTGGATCTTAAGAGATTATTGTGATGCTTCTGAAAGCATCTGTTCCAAGTGTGCTGTTTAATAAACTTAAAACCTCAACAGTTAGATTTAAGGCAAGCTATTATAGATAGACAAGGCTAGAAATACATGCTTTTTCTACCAATCTTATTTATCCTCACTGATTAAAATGTGAACCCTCAAACCATTTTTTTCAATAAATAGGATGTACAATATAAACTGGGATTAAATTTCTTGTGGATGACCGAGAAAAAACATTTGATGTTTACAAAAGACTTCAAGCACAGTATGGTCATGAGACTCTTAGTCACAGTAAAACATTTGAATACATTTTACATTGTATTACTATCTCTAATTAGACCAATGTTACTGAAAAAGTTCTTGAATGTTGTATTTTATATGAAGGCTTTTTTATATCAATGCATGATTTTCTTTCAAGTAAATAATAAACCAATTGATAAGTACAGTATAATGATTGAGACTAAATGAAGAATTTAAATTCTCATCACTCACTTGCTTTTTGGTTTTAGTTTGTATGCAAATGTATGCTTTTTCTTAATTAAATAAAGCTCTGTTTGCATGAATAAATGTAAACATAAAAAAATGTCTCAGTACAAAAAAAAAAAAAGATTGATTGTAATATTTGATCCAGATTTGCCTTTAATGTAAAAGAGCTTTTTGACTGCACTCCTCTTCTGAATGTTTGTCTTCATTTGAAGCAGATAAATGATGTCTTGCTGTGGTTCAGGAGTAAGAGTACACATTAAAGCAATCACTGTGAAGGCCATGACCCTCACACAGAACTTAAATGGTGTTTCGGTTGTAGACGAGCACTCGAATGCGATGTGATGTGATGGCCCAGACAACAGACACGTTGCTTTGTTTTGCACCATTTCTAGACAAGCTGATGATCTGTGGCTCGGCTCAGAAATCTAATTTTCTCCAGTTTAGAGATTTGGGGAGAAAACGAGGTGTTGAAACAACAAAGATTTGCTCAAGTAGCGCAAATGTATAACAGCCTGCAGAGGCTTAGATTCTGTTTATTGATTTGCGTTAATCCAGCTGTGTTTCTTGATTCTTAATTAAATACATTAAGGCTGCCAGGACAATTCCAGCTGCAGCTCAAATCGTTTTTGCTTTTATTTGTTTCGTTACTCATTCAGTCCCTTTTTTCCCCTATCCTTTTTTTACTCCATCCTTCATTCATATGTTAAGCACAGAGCTTTCCTTCCACAAGGGACTATGTTTTCTATTTTTCTCTCTCTCTCTTTTCCCCATTTTCCTGTTTCTTTTCCAGTGAATGGATGGATGACAGAGTGACACGAGAATGCTCTCTGTAGAAACAAGCACACACTCTTTTCCCTCTCTTTTTAGAGCATTCTGGACAAAAGAAACAAAACAAAATGTTTTTTTTTCAAAGAAGCAATTGCTTCATGGAGTGTCCCAGCATTTTACGAGCCAATCTTCCCACATGTGCCAGTCTTACCAGCGCAGGGAAAAGCATGTTGAAATTCCTGTGTGTGGTGATCACACGTACACTACAGATGTGGTATATAGACACTAAACCTTCAGTGTTATACAAAACAGATGCGCATCCACAAATGACACTTCACATCATCGACATCAGGATGGCGTTCAAGTTTAATTTTGATTTCAAAGCAAAGAGATGATGTCTTTGTAAACAACTTTAATAACTCGCTCGTGATTAAAAATATCTTGAGATGACATTTTCTAAAAGCACACTCGAGGATGAACAAGGTTAAAGATGATGAAACATGCAAATGCTGCGAGCACACAAGGTCCCTGAATGACCTACACACATCCTGACACATACACACCGGCTCCCTCAAAGACCTGGATCTCTCTGGGGGGGGGGACACAGCAGCTCAAATTAAACAGGCAAACATGGAAGCAGAAAACAAAGGGATAAAATCTTAAGATCTAGTCAGATGAAAAGCACTTGCTGGGTCTTGGAAGGGAACACGCTGTGAATAAAAGCAAAGAGAAATGAATGAAATTTTAAGCAGAAGGAGGGAGCAGGTCAACGTGAAAAGACACAGGACTGGCTGATGAAATCAATCAGGGACACATAAACAGGCAGAGTCAATCCATGGACGCTACACACAGTCGCGTGCACACACACGCACGCACGCACATTGTGTGATATAATAGCTCCCTGGAGGCATTTGCCATTTGCTATTTTTGCTTCTTCTTTCTTTTTTTTCTTTTTTTTGGACATGCTCCACATGATTAAATCTAAACAAGTAAGAAACCCCACAGACCCACCTCCTCGTACATAAATAAATCAAATTAATTACCACGAAAAACAAATATGTACAAAAGACAAAACACACAAGAGGATGTTGCGAATGGACCGCTCATGTGTGGATGGAGATTGTCCAAGTGGTCCAACCTAGTCTACTGTCTATTATTCAATCAGCGCCACCTGCGACACGGTGTGTAGCGTAAGCGCTCCCGAATGAACGGAAGTCTGTGCGCGCGCGCTGTATCTGCGTGCGTGCGCGTGTCCGTGTGTGCGTGCGCGTGTACGTGCACTCGAGTGAGTGTATCCATGCGCGAAGGCAGAGACAGTGAGAGGAGGATGTTGAGAAACATGTCAAATGTGCCTCGAAATGATGTCTGAACTGCGCGAGGTTAACACCCTTATGAATACCTGTGTGTGTGTGTGTGTCCTTCGTTCTGTCTGCCAAACGAAGTAAAAGTGAAGAAGCCAGGAAGGAAGTAGCCACCAATAACCACTCATATATACTTTATAACTGTGGGTGTGTGTAAAACATAACTGCTCCAAGGCTACTTTCTCATAACTGGTCACTCCGTTTTTTTTTTATTTATATTAAATCACAAGCACCTCTCTCTCTCTCTCTCTCTCTCTCTCTGTATATGCAATGCAATTATAACACTTATTTTCTGCATCGGGATGGCGCTCCTATTTATTAAGAGAAACCAGACAGCCAGAAAGAAAAGTAGCTACCGTATAAGGCGCTCAACACACACACACACACACACACGAGACAATGACTCCGCGATGGTTGCCTAGCAACAGGCCTAGCTAAAAATACCCCACGCACGCATTCTATCACTCAAAACAATGGATCAGGCATCAGTAGCTACTTAGAATAGCTAAAGATCTGCACAAGTACTAAATCTGTCACACTCATTTATTTTTTCCCTCTCTGTCTCTGTTTCCTCTCTGGTCCTGGATGACTATTTCGAGCACAGAAATACAGGGGACTAAGATAGGAGGAGGACGGAGAGGAGGAGAAGGAGAGAAGGAGGAAAGGAGGAGGAAGTAGTCCTAACTTTCCCTGAATCTTTCTCCCTCTCCTATTTAATCACTACACGAATAGTCACGGACACTTCATCTTCACGGCACAGACTGAAGCCAGCTGTAATAAATACTGACTTGTGACAATGACTGATAACGTACAGTACAATTGGACTTGGACATCAACATTGAAGTTATTTATATAAAATAATAATAATAATAATAATAATAATAATAATAATTGTATGTAAAGTCTATAAGTTCATGTAGACACTCAAGCAATGACACAGCCTGTGTACATGCACTGGACACATATGGCAAAGGTTATTTCCTGTTTCGGTAACGCTTCTCCCCTTGCCATGTTGGAGGTGGTGGCCACGTTGTAAATGCCACCTCCCACTGCCCATACAGATCAGCCCAGCATCGACCGGCTCTTTCTTCTCCATGGCTTCTCCACACTTGAGATTCGGATCTTTTACCATTGCCAAAGAACAAGAATGCGTCCACGGACAAAATTAGCTTATTGTGCCAGCAGGACTTCTTCCCTTGAAATTCCTCTTTAGTGTGTGGCTGGGTGTCAGCAGGGTCTACGAATCCAGCTCATGGAGTTTAAAATAGTGTTCAATCGTCAACACCATCCAAAGCATTTTCGAACCTGCCTCCTGGTCTTTTTATCTTGCTTCTCCGAATCCAGACTGAGGATTTCCTCAGCGTGGGTCTTCCTTCAAAGAATCCGCTTATTATCCGTCCACATCCTCTGCTGTTTTCTTATGATCTTCTTCCATTTTCAAGTGTACTTTAACTTGTCAACATGTATCGCAAGTCTACCATTTTATCCACTTAGTCACTGACTGTCTGTCTGGCTGCAAATGTCCTTTTCAATATACCATACTGACAATTACACAATAACAATACTGACACTTGACGCCATTCAAAAATGTAGAAAAACATAATCAGGTCTCCTTCTATCTGAAAACGTTTGAATTGGCTCAAACAGGAAAGATGTGAAGAACAAGGCTCATTGGTTACTGAAAAAGACAAGTTCTTAGAGTAAGGCAAAGGGACAAAGGGATCCACAGTAAGGGAATTCTTCAGAGAACCAAGACGATTAAAGAGGGGGGTGGAGGGAGGGGGGTATTGTGGAACATGACACTCACAGTTTATTTAAGTACTAAAACGTTAATGAAGCTGTTTATCTAGTGTGAGAAGTGAATTCAGAGTGTTGTGTTTTCACATGCTTTATTTTTGTCTCAGAATCCAGGAATGTGGCAGTATGCTTCCAGGGAGGCCAATAAAATGTAAATAAGCCAAAGACCAAAGAAAAACAGCGACGTCACCAGCTTGCAAGTCCGTGGGCCACCCAGTTCTCCTCCGGCCACCGAGGAGCGCCGGCGATACAGCAGCACACTCACACACACCACACATAGCGCAGTGAAGAGTGTGACAGAGAATGCCAGAGAGCCTGGGTCCACGGAGAAGGTTTTGCCCTTGCTTTTCCAGTACACGGCGGCGATGGTCCACGCCACACCAATGCCCAGGAACACGTTTACTGCGTTGCTGCCCGTCACATTCCCAATGGAAGCGTCAGCATACTGGTCCTGAATGGCAGCTACCTTACTGGCAAAGGTGTCTGTGCAGGAGATGGAAACAAAGAGGGGAATAAAGTTTAATCAGACCTTTAATACATCAATTTATCCTGCTAACAGGATAAAGCACATGATGGAAAATATAGGTAATAAACTTAAACAAGGTGATGCTATATAAAAAACCCAAAACAGAAAGAGAAAGGAGAGAACTGAAGAGAATGATAAGATTAATTAACCTCCTGAGACCTGGATTCTACTGTTGTGCACATCGCAATTTCTTCTCGCTCCTTCTCTTTATTAGCACCTGAACTTTTCAAATTATACCTAGCGATGCTCATTTGAGGATTATACAAGGATATATAGACAAGAGAAAATTTAATGTTTTCTTATGAGGAGATTCAGAGCTCGAGAGATTAATGTTAGGAGGAAAAAGCGGGAGAAAAGCAGTTCAACTAACAAATGGGATATATTTTTAAAAATCTGACTGAAAAAAGCCATGTGTTTGAATCTCACACATTGATCAAGACGTTGCATAAATCAGTTTATAAATCAAACTGTGTGAAGTGCTTCTGCATCAGAGTCAGGAATAAATCTTTTGATGCAAATTCCTCATTTTTAGAGGTAACCAGATTTTAAAGTGCTAGAACTTGAGTTTTAGTTGATAGACATGCAAAAGAGAAACGGTTCACAGAAAACTGTCAGTTCAAGAAAGCGTGTATTTTTCAGAACTTCATGCCATAGAAAATTTCAGCATGAGAAGCCTGAAGCCTGTCGCAGGTGACGGGGTGCCAATCCATCGCAGATCACAAGCACACACTACGGGGAAGTTTGTAAACTCAAATTAGCCTAATACGCATGTCTTTGGACTATAGGGAGAAACCGGAGTACCCGGAGGAAAGACACCAAGCATGGGGAGAAGATGCAAACTCCATGCACACAGACCCGAAGGCAGGATTCAAACACTTTAACCTGGAGGTGCGTGACGACAGTGCTGACACTACTCCACCATGCAACCCTGGCATTAACCATTTATTAATTTATTTTATTTTAACCCTTGGTTTAAATCTTTTACTTGTAATTGTACATTGCAATGAAATAAATTAATAGTTCCTCAATTATGAACTCCAAAAATTGTTGTCAGCATAAAAATATTAGATACATATAATTAATAAACTATAAGTACATTCACATCAGTTACAAATCCGTCCCTTCATCGAGATTAATTCATTCATTTATAGACCTGGTACTGAGGTGCCGAGTGCTACAAACACCACGGCGGTAACGGAGTCCTTCAGTCCGATGGTGCAGCCGAAGTGGGAGGCCAGGTCACCCGTCACTGCTGTTAAGATGCCAATCAAAGAGATTGATACGATGAAACATGCCCAGCCATTCCAGTACTCGGTGGGAGGCACAAAGGCGAACAGAACCTTCCAGAAGACCGTAAGGAAGTGCATGATGTAGTCGAAGCAGGAAGGGAGGCGCTCTTCGCCACTTTCTTCCTCATCATCATCACCTAAAGGACCAGAGGGAAGTTTCAACTATGAGAAGCAGATCAACCATGAATATTTCATGTTGCATAACAGCTGTAAAAGGGCAGGGCAGAATAAATATGGATCAGCCCCTCATGTCATCAATCATCCCGCTAGGGACTGACGTGAGGTCACGCTGGATTAACCCGTTGTGTTTAGTAATTAGATCCCTCTAATTATCCATTTCCAGAGCATAAAAAGGCCACGTATATTTACATAATCTTAAAATAAACCTCAGACCTAGTGTCAGGCTGTAACTGACACCTGTTGCAGCCTACCTGCGCTCACGGTAACCGCGCTGACAAACTGCTCCCTCCAGCTGCTGCTTCCGACTACCAGAGCCAGATTGGTCTTTTTGATGAGCTTATCCACTGTACTCTACAGACACAAAGCATATTAAACATTAGTAATTCAAATAATGCAATAACATGGCAATTTAACAATAGGCCATTAAGCTATAAATATCTTGAAAGTAAATGTATAAGTGAACCTGAAAGCTGTAATGATGCAGATAAGACTTAGCTTGGATATTAGCTTTGGGCAAATGAGAAAAATCTTTAAAAGCTGGTTTACAGATTTTTTATGTAACATTTAAATATTTTGTGCATGGTTGCATGCAGAGGGATATTCTCTCCTCTCATATTTTATCTTCCTCTTCTTCTTAAATTGTATTCTCCTTTGAACTTGAGAAAACTACCACCTTCCTGATTTATTATACACCAATCAAACCTCTAGGGTGTGCTGTGGTGTCTGGCACCAAGACATTAGCCACTGATCTTTTGGGGATGTGGGTTACAGGGTGGGGCCTCCATGGATTGGATTGGTTTGTCTGGTGCTCGGTCAAATTGCAATCTGATGAATTTGGAGGGTGGATCAACAAACTTGAACTCTTTGCCTGCTAAGCCACATATGTGGCAGACTGCATGCAGTGGATGCTCTGATATCCTTCTTTTGTAGCCTGCACTGGCATTTTTCATCAATTCGTGCTATAGGCTTATTTGTGAGATCAAACACAACAAGCTTGCCTTTGTACCCCATAGGTATAGATGACCCTTGGTCGCCCATAATCCTGTCACCAAGGTACTGGCATATAATTGATACTCAATGTTTTTAAAATTTCCTGGCAGTGGTGTTAGGTCTGCAGCTGATCTGTGTATAAAGAAGAACTAATGCACATGTTGTGGAGTTGCCTAATTATGTGGAATTGCCTTATAATGCTGATGTGATTACCTCTACAAAAGGGCTCTTCAACTCCAGCCCTGGAAGGTTAGTGTCCAAAATAGTTTGTAATTCACCATCTCCTACAGTAAGTACACTTACTGAATCTAATATTTAACAAATTAGTTGAAACGGCTTTGTTTGAGAACAAAAATCACCAAACTGTGTTAGACACTGCCGCTCCAGGATTGGAGTTGAAGATCCTAATCGCAAAGTTGTAATACTGGGAACGCTCATTCTTTATGACACATTAGAAGTCAGCAGTAGTTCTTTCCTGCTAAAGCTACTGTACAGTATATCAATAATCCTACTGAGCCAGGATGACTGCATGGCTTCTGGAATAATACATGACAGAACACTGATGCAAAAAATTATACAAAATCAATAATGCTGTCAAAACCATAAAGTGGAGAAAGTCAATATTGTGAGTCAGAATCCTGCAGGCTACTGACATATGGTGGAGTTTTCTCAATATTTGATATTGTTACCTTAAACTCATAGGACTCCTCAATCACCACTTCCAGCCTGATGTGTTCTCCAAGACTGGGACATCCCATCTTAGCTACCTCTTCTTCCTCTGCCCCCACTGTGGGGTTATTCTCATTGGAGTCTCCTAAAGGGAGAGAGACATGGACTGACAATGACTGATAAGGACGGAATTGGCTAACAGAGAGGAAACCGAGCCAGCACAGTGGCTTAGTGGTTAGCGCCAGTGTTTTGCACCCTCTGAGCTGAGTAATCGAATCTCGCTTCTGGTCTGTGGAGTACTATGGTTTCCTCCCACAGTCCGAAGACATGCATTACGGACCGATTTTTTTTTTTCTTCAAATTGCCCGTAGTGTATGTGCGAGTGTGTGCAGGTCACCCCAGTGTGTGTATACTTGTGCCCTGAGTTCCTAGGGATAGCCCCCCCGCCGTGACCCTTCACAGGGCAAGTAGTACAAATGACAGATGTGTATAGAGGGACATATCTCCTTTTAGCTTCGAAAAGCACAAGTTAAATAAATCTCGGGAGAATATTGGTGTTAATTAAATAGCAGAATCATGTGTGGGAATGATGAAAAAGCGGCAATGTCAAGACAGGCTATGTAATTAACACTAAGGCAAAGTGGTAGCCTGAAGTCACTACACTTGCTCTAGCTGATCCTGTAGCAGCCAATTATTTCCCGGAGGTAACAAATTTCCCTTTGCCTAGGTAATTGCACCTAAAGCTGCACTATAAACAGTTTCTCTGAAGCCAAATCAGAAAGGTCATTTCCTTCTGTCAAAATTACTCACTTTATTTGATTTCTATAGCCTGCATAGTCTCTCTCTCTCTCTCTCTTTCTCTCTCACAGTCTGTGTATAAATCTTGCCTGTGTAGCTTGTGTTAAACAGAATGTAAGATCTAATGACCGTGGCTTCCTGTGAGTGTAAGCGATGCACACAAACTGTGGACAGGACAGTGACATCGATCCGTGTGACACTTCCTAAGCTAGATGTTAGCTAATGAGTGTCGTCTCATTAGGAAGGGTGCACGTGTAAAGGCTCGAGTGTGTGTGTCGGAGGCGATTCTATGAGAAGAGAATGAGCTAGCACGTCTGATAACTGAGTACAGTACGTACTGAGATGTGAAATATTGATATTGTGATATGCTGTAAAAAGCTGGTAAAAGTAATATTTTCATTTACACCACAGAGGTCCTCAATTCTGAGTGGTCAAAACTACTACAGCTCTAAAAGTAGTTGAATGTTGTGGAATATGTATAAATATGTATAATGTTTGTACAGTTGACGTTTGATGTAGTAAAGATCCAGCGGGCTCTGAAGAATAAAGCACCTCATGCTAAATACAGTAGATTGTTGTGTAGCAATTTCATTGCATGAAATATTAAATTATTCCGATTATCCTGATTGTCAGTAGTTCAAATATTTGAGAAACATTCACATTTGTCTCAATATTTTTGGCGACTCTACCACTGTATATATTGTCGATAAAAAAAGAATGACATTATATATAGTACAGACCAAAAGTTTGGACACACCTTCTCATTCAAAGAGGTTGAATTTGTATTATGGCAAGAAAAAAGCAGCTGAGTGAAGAAAAAAACGAGTGGCCATTATTACTTTAAGAAATGAAGGTCAGTCAGTCCGAAAAATTGGGAAAACTTTGAAAGTGTCCCCAAGTGCAGTCACAAAAACCATCAAGCGCTACAAAGAAACTGGCTCACATGCGGACCGCCCCAGGAAAGGAAGACCGAGAGTCACCTCTGCTGCGGGGAGGATAAGTTAATCCGAGTCACCAGCCTCAGAAATCGCAGGTTAACAGCAGCTCAGATCAGAGAGCAGGTCAATGCCACACAGAGTTCTAGCAGCAGACACATCTCTAGGACAACTGTTAAGAGGAGACTGTGTGAATCAGGCCTTCATGGTAGAATATCTGCTAGGAAACCACTGCTAAGGACAGGCAACAAGCAGAAGAGACTTGTTTGAGCTAAAGAACACAATAAAGATCACAGTAAAGAAAACTCTTTGAATGAGAAGGTGTGTCCAAACTTTTGGTCTGTACTGTAATTTGAAAAATACAATCAGCAAATTGCTGTGGTGTAAGGGGAATAAAACTCTCGGGCTGTGTTGTTTAACCCAGAGGTGTTGATGCCTTCCACATCACTTTGTGTAGGCGCTTTACACCACCTTGTTATTTTCATATAAAAACATGCCTCTTTATGCTTCATTCCTTTTTCAAATCACAACCTTGGTACTCAAGTGGCGTACACACACATACACACACATACATATTTTTTACCATGTTTCTGTCCAATCTCGAGGAGAACAGGCTCGCCTAGTTCAATAGTGAAGGTTTTGTTTTTCTCATACTCCTCATCATCAATGATCTTCACTTCAATGATCTTCCTGTAAACAGACAGAACAGAGCTCTTTTATGCATTTCATTTGCGTCTGTCTCAGTTATACAACAAACCTGAGTTAACAGTAACAATACACTCCACAAATCGATTGTAGAATGTATTCATGGATACCTTACCCCATCATTTGGTTCAGTATATTGCATCAAAGATCTACACACACACACACACACACACATGCACACACACACAAAGCAAAACTCTCAGAGGCATATGTGCACCAGGAAGCAGTCAACAGATTGAGAGCTACTTAAGGAGAGTGAAGAATAGATAATGACTGAGTGAAAGACAGAAACGGGTTCATGGGGGAAAGTGTGGAGCTCAGCGCTCGAGATCCACTAGTCATGAGATAAAGAGAAAACCGATTAAATGAGTAAAAGAGAGAGTCCGAAAGCAAAGAATTGAGGACAAGATTGAGTGACAGGACTTTTACGGGGTTTATACACACACGTCCAATCACTCACACACACACACACACACACACACACACACACACACACACACACACACACACACATGCACAGAATAACAAGGAGAAGTGTGTGGAAGATGGCTACAAAAACTAGAACATAAACTTTGTCTACTGTTTCACAAAGAAAGTCGGGAATAAGGACAAAGGAATGAAAGTCAGGTGCAGAGGCTAATCAAGAATCTACAGTATCATGCTTTGTCTCTTACACACACACACATTCCTACAAACCTGACAGGAAAACTATTGACGGGAAAACAGCAATAAAGCAGCTGTCTATGTGTAGCGCCAGGACCTGCACAATGACATCTTCACTTATTCGATTGTGCCGCTGCTATCGCTGTGGTACCTCGTCATTAATCCATACTCAATTACAATCAGGCTAGAAAACAGACTCAGAGAAGCTTTCTCAACAGATGGGATTGAGGGAACTGGGGTGAAAATAGTTTTTCCAAGGATTTTCTGAGCATTATAACCTCACCAGGTTTGTGTAGGAACTCCTGAAAATGACTGAAAGTGACCCCATCAGGTATGTTCGAATGCTGGGGAAAGGCTTCAGAGTGTCTGCATTGTTATACTGTATATAAGCAATTACAAAGCTAAGAAAATGCATATTAACTCCCAAGCAGACATTAACCTACACTGCTCCCTGCAAAGAGGATCATGCTATTGCTAACAGGTTGTCCTGCTGCCTCTGCTGCCTTTCAAAACAGTAATATATCACAGCCTGGAGTACAAGCAGACAATTGACTGGAGTGTGACTTTAACCTTAGGCAGTCAGTATTATAATGCAAATAAATGCAACAAAAAAAGGCAAACAAGGGGAGAAGAGGACAATGACATAAACACCACTTTGAATAATGTCCAGAATTGTAAAAAAAAAAAAAAACCATATGTCTGCATCCAAACTTACAGTATGTTAAGTCAATACTTTTGCTTTAAACCTTGTGTTCTCTTGCTCCTGCTTATGGTCTCGATTATATTTCTAGTGCCTGGGTTAAGGTTTTTTGCTTATTGCATGGGATGGGATGTCACCTGCCTTCTGCCTGTTTCTTGACTGTGATTCTACGACACATTTTGGATGCAGAACAGACGCATCGCTCTTTGTGAACTGTACACACAACCATTCACTAACACCACTTGTACATTACAGGAACTCGGCTGGGAGTTCTAACGTTCTAGCTGTAATGTACTGTATAGTAGCAGTTGTGAAACTCTGAGATAAGTGCATTAGTGAAGAAGGGGATTATACACAGGAGAGAGTTTTTACTCTCTTAACTGTGTTCAATCATAAGTCCCTACACAAGCATACAAGATGGCAAAGAAAATGTTACGTTTCATTATATTATATTAATTATATTATTGCTTTGTGTATTTAATTTGATGCATTTTTATTTTTCATTAATTGAAGCATTTTATTAATGCATCATTACCTAGTGTTTTCTTCTTTTACACCCTGAATCTTGATCTTATTGCTGCTATTGTGTTTATGAGATCCTGTTGACTTGTTGAGTCATTCCCTCAGCCCTCGAAGGGTCATCTAGCAAACTTCACTTGAAACAACAGAGTAATGGATACGGCTTCGGAGACGTGAGTCGGTGAGGTTATGTTAAAAAGAGTATTAAAAAACAAAGTCATAAAGCAAATTTGTTTTCTGCTTTTTTATACAATGATTTCTTTCCCTCAAGCAATAATATGACACTTCTGATAAATGTTATTTATTGTATTGCTTTTGTTCCATTATTGAAGGTTCTTCCTCTCTCCAGGTACAGTGTCTCTCATATTCATACAGCATCCTGTGTAATGTTTACTGTATGTTTTTCCCCTTTTTTACTTCCAGTCTGGCATGTTATTGCTTCATATTATTTATGTGCTCTAATTGAAAATGTATTCTCCTTCTATCACACACGTGGTCTCTTTCCTTGCACTTTTATTGCACTTGTTTTCTCCCTTTCATTGTTTCTCACTTCCCCCACCCGCTCCCTCCTCTCCGCTCGTCTCTTATTCGATTTTCCTGCTCGCCTTCTTGAAAACAATCCAGCTGCACAATTAAGATCTTGTCTGCTCTGTCTTTATCCTTTATCCACTCTCTGTCTGACACACACACTTACAAACACAGACAGAAAAAAAGGCTGCAGAGATTTCATCACAGGGTGTGGTGGCTGTAAAGAGCATATGGCCTGTGATTTATGACTACGCACGGCCACGCGAACTCGAACAGCTCCTGCTGGTCAGAAGCGCACATCGTGCGTCTCTTAAAGCACCAGTGACAAACGTTTCTCATTTCTCTGAGTGTTTTGCATCGAATGGAAGGCATTTTCAAAAGTCATCCACTTAGAGCGGCATTAAATCAAACCCAAGGCCCTGAAAGTAGCAGGGGTAACAAGCTCTCGCTTAAGGGTGCCAATGTAGAATCAATTCCTCTGCTGGAGACAGAGGGAGAGTGAAAGCCTCCTGACAGTGCACGCAAACAGGGGGCTTGCAACATGCACACACACGCACGCACGCACGCACGCACGCACGCACGCACACACACACACACACACACACGCTACACACACAAAAGTTAACTTTAAGCATAGTCTCTTATCTCTGAAATTGTTTGACTGATACTGCCACTGAAAAGCTACTAGAGGCTGAAGTATTTAGTCACATCTCTCTCCCTCGCTCTCACATACATACACATGTGGGCACGGCGAAGTGCTTAGGACCGTCATTTCTAAACAGCATTAATCACCTAATCATGCAAATGTATATATAATCATGCAAATGTAAATCTTCTTATTCTGCCTGATCCATTAATAACCACAAATCTAGGAAGTGTGTGTGCTTGTGTGTATAAACAGCTCACGGACGATCTGACGAAACTGCAGAAGAAACCACGGATTCGTTTTTATGTGCATGTATATGGACAGAGAGGGTGATTAGACTTTATCCAAGTAAAGGGTCTGAGAAATCCATCATTTATGAGCTGCTCAAGTTCTCCAGAATTCGCCACCTGCTCCCCCTACATGCACACACGCACACACACACACACAGAATCTGATCTCCTTAAGGGATTAAATAAAACAAACACTCATTGTCCCTCTCCATAGTGTGGCATGGTGAAGGTAGAAATAGATGTTTATGAGATTTTAGGTTGCCTCGGTATGACACGTCTCCGATGTACAACATATTGGCAAAATGCAGAGGAATGTTATTCCTCCGTGAGCCACTGTGTGACTGCGTTTTATCATTCCTGTTGTTTGTAGAGTAAATTCAATTCGCTGCATTATTCATTTGTTTCCTTCTGCTTCACCTGCGGGAGTTGTGGTGGTAATGGGCTGAGAAGGTCATCCAAGACATTTCCATCCCTGGCTAAAGATTCAAGCTTCAACTGGCAGATCCACACATGTTCATAAGTCATAACTATGAGGACTCGTGTGCCAACAGGTCCTGGGTTTGTCCATGAAAGCAAGCCAAGGGGCATCCTCAAATGTTTCCTGACATTTGGCTGGCGCTCCAAGCGCTAAACTCCTCACCTTATAATGGAGCAAAAGTTCATCAACACTTGCCAAGGCACCTCATTACTCACATTCCTTTTTTTTTTTGGGATGAATAGTGTGTGTGGGATTAACCAGAGCTTCTGCTTCACCTTCACAGTCTAGTACATCAACTGTTGTCGTTATATGTTTGTCAATCTCATGCAGTCTTTTTTCACCTGAATGAATGAATAAGATCACAATATACTTTTACACGAAAGGGTCAAGGGCTTTCTAACATCTGACAATTTTATATCAGACCACAAACGTAATAAACCACAAACCTTCAGCTTTTAATGTAATAATCCCACAAACATAATCGACTTTCAGAGAAACCGTGGGTTTTATACAGATTTCAAAACTATAATAATGTCACAGTTATATTTTTCTTCCACAAACACAACTTATTATATTTGTAAAATTATTTAATTAACATTTGTATGATTTGTGGTTGATTACACAGCTTTCCCTTCATCTCAGGGAATAATAATCTTTTCTGGGAGAGAGCCTTCTCCTTGGTGCTGAATTGCATCCTTAGTTCAAAATACTTTGAACTAAGTGATAAGGTCGAGTGTGCAAAGGTGATTCAGTAAAGATGATGCCAAAAGAACCTCAAATTCAAATAACATGGATGTTACCTTTAGCCCTCCCCTCATACTTATATAGATCTCCATTCTTAACTATGTTGTTCATCAAAGTATTCAAAGACTCATCAGAGTCTTACAGTAAGTACCTCATCCTCCTGCCTCCAGTGTTCTTCTCCATTATAAAATTTAAAGAAAGAGGAAAAGCAAAACACAGACAGAGAGCAAAAAAAAAAACAAAAAAAAACTGAGCAAAACTGAAGAACTGAAACATCTAAAAAGAAAGCTCTAGTAAAGTGTGAACGCCAAGCACGCAGTCCTGTGGAGTTTAAGATGCTTAATGAACGCCTTAAGCAGTGCAGCATGATTATATTTATATGCAATGCAGTTGTCTCAAATTTCTTTCCCCCATTCCATTGATTCTCTCCTCTATATTTTACACCGTTATTTCTAAGACTCTTATAGACTTTAATTTAGTCAATCTGTAAATAAATCAGGACTTAAAAGTGCCCAAGTTATAGATTTGCTATTGAAAATAAAATGATGAAGCAGAGATCATGGTGGAGAGCATGATGAAAAAAAAAACAATATTGAAATTAGAAACAGTGGTGTTAAACAAAACTAGCTGGAGAAATTCGCAGTCAGTTTGGCTTATAGAGCGATGTTCATACACCAAAATGAAACATACAGTATGCCCTATAACTATACTTGACAACATGCAGAAACCTATGTGAACATTAACACAGTATGAAGCCTTTTCCATCAGGAGTCAGTGGTCAAAAACATTTCTGGCATGCTGATATTCCAGTTATTAAAGTGCACTAGATTTTCTGTTGGTGATAAAGTCAGGTATAACACCAAAATGATTCATGTTTATGATAACTGACATTTAGTTTACTGTTCAACAGTCATGAAGTGACATTACTATCCAAGAGAATTTCATTGGAATATACTTAATTTACTGGATTAATTATAGTACACTACAAAGTCAGTTGTCATGATGCATCATAACCTTATCTTAACATAAAATCTGTCACTTAAAATATGTTTTAAATATATGTATTATCAGGTCTTAGATATCATGTATCAAATTTACAAAAGCATTTATGACATTTGTTGGAATGAGAATTGACAAATCAGTAATAAGATTGTATAAATTTTCCCTTTGGAAACGATAACCTCTCTCTCTCGTTTTTTTCCCCACCTTATTGTTTTAGTATTAGTAAAAAGTTGAAGTCTAAAGTGAGAGAGAGTGGTGGGAGAGCAGGTTGGGTGGGAGAATATCTACTTTGCTGGGCTGAACAAAGTGGTGGTGGTTTTCCCCACAAAGAGAAACCTAGGGAGTGCACTAATCACTCACTCACTCATCATCTATACTGCTTTATCCTGTATTAAGGGAGGCGAGGGCCCTGGAGTCTATCCCAGAAGACTTAGGGGATGATGTGGGGTACACTCTGGACAGGGTGGCAATCCTTTGCAGGGCATACACACATTCACACACTACGGGCAACTAGCCTAATCTGCATGTCTTTGGACTATAGGAGGAAACCGGAGTACCCGGAGGAAACCCTCTAAACACGGCGTGCAAAGCGACAGGGCCATCCACTACACCACCGTGCCGCCAGGGAGTTCACTAATAAAGAGCGGAATATGTGTGAGAGGATCTACAGTGCAAGTTACCAATCTGTCTGCGACCCTGCGATCCGAGTGGTAATCTCAAATGTACGAGATAATCACAAGGGAGCTGACCCGCTTCGGGAAGTTCATCGACCCCATAAGAGCTATCCCGCTCGGGTGCAAAAAGCTTCAGCGTGAGACACGTCCTGTCCATCTGCCGAGAGATTTTAATGATTTTAAATAACCTGGAAGAAACACTTAACCTGAACTTCAAGTATAAAGAGGGGAAGAACAGCTATATTGTTTTTTTGCCACCGAGGATCGGCTGAGGCGCTTTCAGTGTGGTGTAGGACATAAAAGGATGAGCTGTTCACATGGAGCTATGCAACCAGGGAGCTCGTGGGGCGACTCGGCCGGGATACAGCAGCAGCAGCAGCGCGAGGACAGCCAGCGGGAAAACACAGGGGAGCTCGAGTCTGCTGTGGGACTCATCGACCACCAGGGCAGTGACACAAAAGTCAGTCCTGAGCACACAGACACCACAGAGACATGAGACAAACACCGCCATCACTGTAAACAGCGCGAGTATAAAACCCAACACAAGTACAGTAATCAGCGCTGACAGAGACCTCGCCCCTAACACTGACCGCGCCCCTAACATCTGCACCGGAGAGGTACAGGAGCCACAGATCTGCGCACCACCTCCAACACCGAAAGAAAGCACTGCAGCTAAACCCAGGAGAAAAACATAGGAGACGCCCACCAAAGAACCCATCACCAAACGGAAAACCAGCAGTCGAACTCTGAGCGCCGCAACACAGGAGAATGAAGTAGCAGGGTGCAGCACTGCACACACACAGGGAGAACCGCAAAGAGACGTGAAGGAAGAAATAAACCAGTTTTTACAGCTGACCGAAAGAGAAAAGAGACAGGTGGTCAATAAACTTTTTCCAGGAAACAGTAAAATGCTCAAAACCCTCGCATCAGCTAACAAGAAACTGAAACCTGCTCCCAGCAAGGAAGAAATACAGGCCATGGAGACGGACAGTAGCCGGGGTCAGAGTAACACAATGAAAACACCTACACACTCATGACTCAGACTATAAACTGGACTATGAAATGTAATAGAGCGAATGAACTAAATAAATAAAAAAATAGTGAACTAAGGCTTTAAAATAGGTTGTGGTTATTGGTGGGGTGGAGGGTCACAAGGGTTTTCTGTTGAAAATAATTCTAAATATTAATATGTTTTGTATGTGCATGTGTATGTGTGTACGCATGTGTGAGTGTATTTGTGCACATGTACGTGTGTGTGTGTGCATGTGTGTGAGTGTACGTGAGCATGTGTGAGTGTACGTGTGTGTGTGCATGTATGTGTGTGTGTGCATGTGTGCGCGTGTACGTGTGCATGTGTGAGTGTATGTGTGTGTGCATGTACAGTATGTGTGTGTGTGTGCATGTGTATGTGTGTGTGTGTGTGTGTGTGTGTGTGTGTGTGTGTGTACGGGGAGTATGTGTATATGTACAGTATGAATGCTTGTATTTATGTATATATACTGTAAATATGTATATAAAGTAAAAATGTAAATAGCCTCTTCCCTTAAATCGTTTCACAATAAGGTGTGTATAAAACTATCTCTCTCTCTCTATCTTTGTGAGTGTGTGTGTGTGTGTGTGTGTGTGTGTGTGTGTGTGTGTGTGTGTGTGTGTGCGTGTGTGTGCGTGCGTGTGTCTACTGTATCTATACAGTATGTTTACAGTTCCCTTCACTGACATTATCACATTTGTTGACCTGAACAAATCCTGAATGTTGGAATTTACAAATCTTGAATGTTTGGAACACCACAAGTGATGTTACCAAAATAACTTTTAATGTTTTAATTTTCCATAATAAATAAAAATGAAACTAGATTTACAGTGACCAATATCAACCAAAAAAAAACTTTTGTCATCTGCCATTCCCACCTACCAGGTAGCTCTCCTTTATTATATAACCACCACCCGGGTGAGTGAAGGCTAAAGCCTGATTTATGCTTCTGCGTCAAGTCTGTGCAAAGCCTACTTAAGCCTGTGAGTATTTATACTTGTGTGCTGGTGTGTCAATGTCACTCTGCAAGTACACTGCCAAACTGCTAGTTGACAGTGGAGTTTCTATGCCACTGTGCTGAACCTCTTCCCCACTCTCCGGTGAGTGTTATTGGTGTAATACAAACAACGGCAAATGAAACTGAGAGGATTTTGCTGGAGTTGGAGCTAATAAACGTGAAGCAAAAGTTACATTTTCTGAAGTTACTGCTACGCTGAAACAAGAGAAGACATCGGAAGATGACGTTCAGAAATAGAAGCGTAGAAGAAGCCGGAGATGTGTTGCTACCAAGTGAGCTGGGGAGGTAAAAGCCAGGTTACGCTATAGGGGTATGTGGCTATGCCAGGATTATGATGTGGCCTTGATGCAGAAGCATAAATCAGCATTAACACATTGCTTCCTCTGAGACACATGAAGCCCACCATCCACATCTTTTGGAGCTCCTACTTAGACTCTATCACAGCACAATGTAACACATCATCCATCTATCCACCAGCTTCTGCAAACAGGAGAACATACTCTACGTACACCAACAAATTGTCATGCTGATTGACACAGGAGGAGTATGACGACCGTATATGCAGGGAGTATGGCTACTTTTGGTCCCTTGGCTCCAAGCCATAGATGGGTGTGGCACCAGTGAGGGATTGCAGCATTCAAATCATGGAAATGCTACATTTAGCTGAATCAGTTCTCTGGGCGAACGCCTTTGAAGATCAATATTTTTTTATATAGTTTAATATTAATCTGGAGATCAGAGTTTTCAACAGTTATTATATAATACATTTTTCCCCAATTTAATTGTACCTAATTTTTAATCGCAAATTGAATAATCATTTGCATATAGTGCCTTATAAAAGTATCCATACCCCTTGAACTTTTCTTGAACTCCACATTACATTTGTCACATTACAACCACAAACATAAATGTACAGTGGAACCTCGGATTGCGAGTAACGTGGTTTACGAGTGTTCCGCAAACCGAGCAAAGATTTTTAATAAATTTTTAATCGGAAACTGAGCAAGTACTAGTTTACGAGCGCCGAGTTTCATGTATCACGCATACGACTCTTATTTTGTCACCGAGCGTCACTCTCTCACCTTTTCACTTCCCACACAAACCCCCCACAAGGCTTTGCAAACACACAGAAACTCTGCTCGTCTCACACACACACGCACAGACGCTCTTTCACCTTTTCTCCCCCTCCCCGGCTTCATAAACACACAGAAACTCTGCTCTGTCGCGATTCTTTTCAAAGGTAAGGTGCTGGTTCATTTTTTTTTTTTTTTACTTTACAACAGTGATTCCCTTAGTATGCACTCACGGCAGGTCAGAGAGATTTCTTTTTTTCCTGTTAAAACGGTGTTTCCGTTGTGTGTGTGTGTGTGTGTGTGTGTTGTGAAACTTAAAAAGCGAGGTGAGGAGAGGGAGGAGGAGTGTTACTGTGTAAAACGAGGTGAGGGAAGGGGCTAATTCCACACACACAACACACACACACACATGGCGCCTGCGCGCACCAACGGAAACACTTATCTGTTGGGATTTATTTGTACGTTTTTTTAAAGGTAAAGTGCAGATTAATTTATTTTATTTTCATTTTATAGATTGTATTAATTATTTTTATGTATTTATTTTTTGTGGCTGTGGAATGAATAATTTGAATTTTCATTATTTCTTATGGGAAATGATGATTTGGTTTATGAGTGTTTTGGAACATGAGCCCACTTCCGGAACGAATTATGCTCGTAATCCAAGGTTCCACTGTATTTTATTGCGATTATATGTGATAGACCAACACAATGTGGCACATAATTGTGGAAGGAAAATGATAAATGTTATTCAAAATTCCTTACAAATAAAAATCTGAAAAGTGTGCCATGCATTTGTGTTCAGACCCATTTACTCTATACCTAACTTAAACGAATGGTAAACCCCAAACTAAATCACAGAAATCCAGTGGAATCAATTCCCTTCAGAAGGCAACTGATTAGTAAATAAAGTTCACCTGTGTGTAATTTGATCCCAGTATGAATACAGCTGTTCTGTCAAGGCCACAGTTTGTTAAAGAACCTTAGCAAACAAACTGCATCATGAAGTCCAAGGAACACACCAGACAGGTCAGGGATAAAGTTGTGGAAAAGTTTAAAGCTAGGGTTAGGTTTTTTAAAAAATATATCTCAAGCTTTGAACATCTCACAGAGCACTGTTCAATCTCATCTAGTCATCTAATAATGAAAAGAGTATGGCACTGCAAACCTGCCAAGACACAGCTGTCAACTTAAACTGACAGGCCAGGCAAGGAGAGCATTAATTAGAGAAGCAGCCAAGGGGTCAATGGTAACTCTGGAGGAGCTGGGAAACTCTGGTGGGACAATCTGTCCACAGGACAGCTATTAGTTGTGCACTAAAACAAATCTGACATTCATGGAAAAGTGGCAAGAAGAAAGGCATAAGAAGTCCCATTTGCAATTCCACATGGCTTGTTACAAACTGCAAACGGGACTTCTATCTATCATATACAAATCCCAATAAAATACATTAACATTTGTGGTTGTAACATGACAAAATGTGGAAAAGGTCAAGGGGCATGAATAGTTTTTGCAAGGCACTGTAAGGCATTAAAACAGTTTAGACTTGTGTGTGTGTACCTTTTTAAAGTGCTTCTTGCAGAGCTCCTTCAGTTCTTTGCACTGTTTCTTCAACAACTTGGGGCATGAATACTTTTGCAAGGTACTATATAAAATGAGGACCAGATGTTCAGAATACACCCTCATACAAGTAAACAGTTTGATCATGCAGCTCAGCAGTTCAAGGTCAGTGGCTCTCTGGCTGATAATCTTATTATCACACCTTGAAACCTCACCTCCACACATACACACACTAAGAGGAATACATACTGTATTCACACTGTGTCACCAACACCACAGGAAAGAGTTTGTACTGAACTGAACTGGATGGAAACAGTGTTATGTGAGCTGAGTTAAATAGAAAGAGGTTTCCTAAAATAAATCACCTATTACAAATTTCTGTATCTTTATCTGAAACTTTTTTTGTGGTTCCCATGGTGGCTGTATGGCTTCTCTTGATTACAGCACAACTCTAACCAACACAGACAATGCAACTGAATTTGACTGAAATATGCATTTATGCAAGCATATCATTCATAATCCTACAACCTTTTAAACCTTTCATAAAATTCGGATCATACAGTACAAATGGCTGTGAATTTGCAAATGGGAGACAAGATGGTCAGAAACATATCCGTAAAGACAGTCATTTATATTTTAGAAAACCCAGAAATATGATTAGTATGGAGATTTTTTTTTTCTTTTGTCATTTTCTTTTCTGTTTTCATTAAACATTTATACCGGTTTATCCATCTTCCTTTCATTTTATGAGAAACTAGTTTGCTCTTCCTCACTCGCCATCTATAATATACCCGATTCTTTCTTGTGTCTTCATGTATGTTTAAACAACCACATCACTCTCTCTCTCTTTTGCCCTTTCACTTTTTTTTCCTTCTCATTACCTATTCATCCCTTCTTGCTTATAAATGTTTTATGAGATGAAAAATATTTTGCAGGGCTGGCAGTCTGACCCAAACCTCTCGCACGCTACGTATTTCATAGAGATCTCTCATCAGGAGTTGAAGGTGAAGGTGTGATTGACTGAGGTCACATTCGTAGCAGCGTCTTGCGAAGTGCCAAGCTGTCAGCTGAGTCCACTGAAAATCTTACTTACCATGCCAGCACTTGGCCTGAGCATCGGCTTTCCTCTCGCAGCTCTCTCGTTATCTTTAGCGCTCATCGATTTTAATCGCACCAACCCTCCGGTCTTGCTGTTTACTTACACCTCATTCTTTGTCTAGCTCTGTCACACATATAAACACATGTATAGACACACACAAACAGCTTCACGTAGGACTTGATCCCTTGTTGAGTTTCTGTCGACTTTATTGATTTAGCACACAATAGCAGGAACGATTCGATAAGCACAATCCACCACCTTGTCACTACATGAGTACAGCTGCATACACACGTGGACAAAATTGTTGGAACACTTCCATGTAAGAAAAACTCACAATGGTCACAGAAATAACTTTAATCTGACAAAAGTAATAATAAATAAGAAGTCTATGAATGTTAACCAATGAAAGTCAGACATTGCTTTTCAACCATGTTTCAACAGAATTATTTTAAAAAATGAACTCATGGAACAGGCCTGGACAAAAATGATGGTACCCCTAGAAAATACTGAAAATAATGTGACCAAAGGGACATGTTAATTCAAGGTGTGTCCACTAATTAGCATCACAGGTGTCTACAATCTTGTAATCAGTCAGTGGGCCTATATATAGGGCTCCAGGTAGTCACTGTGTTGTCTGGTGACATGGTATGTACCACACTCAACATGGACCAGAGGAAGCGAAGGAAAGAGTTGTCTCAGGAGATTCGAAAGAAAATTATAGACAAGCATGTTAAAGGTAAAGGTTATAAGACCATTTCCAAGCAGCTAGATGTTCCTGTGACTACAGTTGCACATATTATTTAGAAATTTAAGATCCATGGGACTGTAGCCAACCTCACTGGACGTGGCCAAGGGAGGAAAATTCATGACAAATCAAAGAGACGTATAATCCCAATGGTAACAAAAGAGCCCAAAAAGACTTCTAAAGAGTCGTTTAGACTTCTAACTTCTCCGTCGTTGTTTGAGCCAAAGTGGACTACATGGGAGACGACCAAGGAGGACACCATTGTTGAAAACAAATCATAAAAAAGTCAGACTGGAATATGCCAAACTACATGTTGACAAGCCACAAAGCTTCTGGGAGAATGTCCTATGGACAGATGAGACAAAAATGGAACTTTTTGACAAGGCACATCAGCTCTATGTTCACAGATGGAAAAATTAAGCATATCAAGAAAAGAACACTGTCCCCATGGAGGAGGCTCTGTTATGTTCTGGGGCTGCTTTGCTGCATCTGGCACGGGGTGTCCTGAATCTGTTAAAAACACCCAAGAATGGCTAAGAGGAAAACATTGGACTATTCTAAAGTGGCCTTCTATGAGCCCTGACCTCAATCCTATTGAGCATCTTTGGAAGGAGCTGAAACATGCTGTCTGGAAAAGGCACCCTTCAAACCGGAAACAACTGGAGCAGCTTGCTCATGAGGAGTGGGCCAAAATACCTGCAGAGAGGTGCAGAAGTCTCATTGACAGTTACAGGAATCGTTTGATTGCAGTGATTGCCTCAAAAGGTTGTGCAACAAACTATTAAGTTAGGGGTACCATCATTTTTGTCCAGGCCTGTTCCATGAGTTTATTTTTTAAAATAATTCTGTTGAAGCATGGTTGAAAAGCAATGTCTGACTTTCATTGGTTAACATTCATAGAAATTTTTTTTATTATTACTTTTGTCAGATTAAAGTTATTTCTGTGACCATTGTGAGTTTTTCTTTCATTGACAGAAGGGTACCAACAATTTTGTCCACGTGTGTACGTTGTTCGCCGGCTCTCTAGCAGTCTTTTCTTGAAATTTTCATGCTTTTCAAGATCATTTCTTAAATATTAACATAACGTGAAGCTTTTCTTCACTTCAGCAGTGGCACAATTCCTATTTCAACGTAGCATTTAGAACCGCAGACTGTCACATGAGCAATATATTTAAATACTCATTGTGATTGTCCCGTGGCTAAAATTAACATACAGCACAGGCAAGGACAATTTAAGGAAAAGTTAAACATAGCTTAGCAGCAGCCTAACGCTCTCGAGCAAAGTCACAACAAAATCAAAATGACATGCCGTTCTACTTGGCTGCGCACAGCAAGGAAATTCGGCACCCTCCCATCGCCTACAAGCACATTTTTCACGTAGTCCAATGAGAAACTAAGAAATAAGGTGGTTCGAATGTGACTGTTGCTGCAAACACTTATTCTCCCAGTGCAGAACACTTCAAAAAGTTTTCAGACGTGCTGAGTGATCTCAAGTGTTTTTGTCGAGTTTTTTCCTTTTTTTTTTCTCCATCAAATTAATCAGGTCACAGCTCAAGTGAAAAGATGGAGAGAAAAATGTAGGTAGAATTATTAATCTTGTTCATGAGCATGTGTTGCTGGATACATCAATCCATTTATATATACAGTGTAAATCAAAGCCAGTATCAATTTTTGGTAAATACAGTACAGTAAAGTCTTGAGCCAAACCTCATTTCTTTATAATAAATGTAATTAAATTATGTAAATTAAATGAAATAAATTGGAACATTTTACTGTCACAGGCTGCAAAGTGCCTAAAGATACAATTTAATAATTGGGTGTGTATATAACAACCTCGGCAGCGTTCAGTATCACTGGTATAATGTTGATTCATACATACTGTACATGTGATCTTGTTTCTGAAGGACACAGATTCACTTGCATGTATTTCCAATGCATGTAAACAGACCAGTCAGTTTACTTGGGGGAGTTTAAGTAGTATCCCATGATTTCATGTCAAAAGCCTGAGCATAAATCTCTGTTTTTTTTTTCACTCAGATTTTCCTTTTGTATGCTCAAACTCACTTGCTTGTGCTAAAATTAGATTAACGCTCGCTCAAATTGTATTTCCACTCGCTCTGTCCTGTGCGCGATCAATATCTCAACTCTTTCAAAGCTAGCCAATCAGAGGCTATACGTGGGACAATACCAGCCAATCAGAACCAGGACAGGGGTACGACCTGTTTCTGATTGGCTCCTTTTGTAGTCATATGTCAAAACATTATATTTTCTTCTGTTTAGCGTTTAGGAGCTAGTAGATTCTTTATCGTTACATGCATGCATTCATTTATATCATTATTATTTTTATCAGCATACTGATGTGCACATACACAAAGCAAAAATGTATACTGCTGTTCTATTTCACATCAACACAATGAAGATTATTTGTAAAGTTGACAGTTTTACCCAAACGTAAAGTTTCTGAAGTCAAAATCCCCCAGGAAGCTATTTTTTGAAAGTGTGACTACAAAACACTGATTTCAAGGCTGTCTGCTTGTATTTATGTGAAACGTACGCCCCCTTTGTCGAGAATGCTTTTAGCTAATTAGGCAGGGGAAATGATAGTTACATCAGCTTCCTACCTGATAAAGTGTTACAGCTCTATCAAGCATACGTTGTTTCTCTCGTTGTTTCTCTTCATATACAAGTTTGTTTTCAGTGTAGCCACCATGTTTTAAATTGCATGGAGCAGTTAATGAATATTATCCAGCATAACTGTTGAAATCTGTACTTATTGTATTGGTTAGAAGGTGAATAAAACATGTTGTTTAACAAAGAAAACATATTGAAGCTTACTATAAGGAAACATTTATTAACACCTTGCTTATACAATTACTAAAACTTCAGGGGATAACGTACCAGAACACAGCACTCCATTCTGGTAAGTCATTAAACGATAATACCACGCTATGCCATGGTTTATTCCCAATCCAGTTTCACAAGACAATGCATATGCATTTAATTTGCAACACATAATCATACCAAGTATTCATTCTAATGCACTGTAGTACCAACCTAATTTAGTCAATCCTATCTCTACCACTTGTCTATGTAAATACTGTAATATCAATACTGCATGTAATGCTTACTTCTTATTTTATGAACAGTTATTTGAAGAGACAGGATCACAAACAACCATACCATTCCTAACATAAGGATCAAGGCAGAAGCATGGGTTTCAAAGAAAGGTAAACTAGATTAAGTGGAAAGTGGAAAATGCATGACACCACCCACAATCTAGACATTCATTAAACCTACAAAACTGCTGAAGAAGGCACTTGGTCAGAGAGGCTACCAGGAACCTCTTTAAAAGATCAACAGGATTTCAACAGGAAAATACACCCACACGCCAGTATCAAAGCTAGTGCATGCATCTGGCATATGTAAGACAGTCTTTAAAAATCTAGCTTCAAGTTTGTACAAAGATATTTTGTTTAAAAAATGGTGATGGTTTAGCGGTTAAATTACCAAAAAGTAGTTTTTTTTTGTCATGAAGTCCAACGTGGCCCTCACCAAAACAACACCACCCTAACTGTATGGCAGTGTTGGTTAGTTGGTAGTTAATCTCAATGGAGTTGCTAAATACTCAGGCTCTCTTTATTCAACTGTGTGGGATATTCAATTACCACTTTAGGAGTTAATTCAATGAATATGAAAATGGTGTTTATTCAGTTTTTATCTGCTGAACACAAAAGTATTTTTCATGGGTTTCCAAAAAACACACACACACACACACAAATGACTCACATAAATGTCATAGCACCATTAATATCCCAATACATTCCTCTGCACATTCTTGCTCTATTTCTGTCACTCTCCTAATCTACAGCGTCACTCTCGCCTTTTATCCCTGCTTCTGCCTGCATCCACTGTCTGTTTGAATCCAGCTCACCCCAAACACACATCTACACACTCACTCTCCCCTGTATGCAAAGGTTTGCCTTTAAAAATATAGAACCTTGCTTCAACAATACTTGTTTCTTTCATTCTAATTAAGCTACTTTCTGTTCATGATAAAAAGGAACTCAGTATAAGTGATGAAAGCGCAGTAAAGGCTTAAAATATAATCTGCCATATATAATGCTACTGTAAACATACAGCTCTGCAGGCACACCCTAAACCACAGACAGAATGTTATGTTCAAACCAGTATGGTTCCCTACTAAAGCCCAGTTCCAAGAGCTTTCACTATTTTTATTCCATGAAACATTACTATAATTTGCTGCGTTTCGTGATGAGCTTTAGGCATCGGTGGACTGGGCATTGTAAGTGCTTCTCATGCTCCCAGTGGGCCACTGGACAATTGGGACAATAAAACACATGGCACTGTTTAATATCATTGGCTAAGGTCTACAAAATAGTTTTACATATCTCTACCTAGTTTAGCTTGGTCCATGTACCCACAACCCACTTCACATCTTCTGTTGTCAGACACTCCATTAGTGGTATCATTACGAGCTTTAGCCCAGAATATTTTAAGCTTCACCTTGAGGTGGAGGTGTTTTATAGCAAAGCATCAGATAGCCTTGGAGAGTTACGGAGCAGTACTAGCAGTCAGTGTCCGAGGCAGGAAAGGGGGAGGTACAAAGAGCTGCATGCAAAAGAAGCTTTCACCCAGACGTCAAGGCAATCTAACTTTCGGCGCTATTTCAAGAACAAATATCAAGGTAAGAAATTGATTTCTCCAAAGAGCCATAAACTCACTTAATCAGTCCATTAATTGGTTGTGTCCATTAAAATTTTTGCATTTACAATTATAACTTCCTTGCACTACTACTAAATGTAAATTTTACACCAGAATCATGATATGTAAAAAGACAGCATATTTTAATTAATTTATTATATGTGGCATTTAATAATACTATAATTTTTTTACTATGTCTACCTAACTCACCTAAAAGTCCACCCATGACTACTACTAGGTCTAGTAATAATAATTAATAAAGAGTATTAATGCCACACCATTATTTATTCATATTAATATTTAATTTACTAATATTTTATTGATAGTATCATGGTTGAGTAGTATTTTAGGATCCTAAGCTTAATAACCCTAGGCTTATCTAGGCCGATCCTGAGGATGATCCTGCTGTTGACAGGGATACCTGATAATTAAATTATTGTTCTCAGGTGAGGTGACTACATGAGGAGAGTTAGGTAAACACTGACTGCACTATACCCTTCAACCCCCTTTCCCCACCCCCATCCCCAGAAGTGGGCCAAACCAAGGCCAAATCCCAGGGCTGATTGTTTCTTGGTTCTAGTGACCATCACTGTGAGTAGTCACATGGAGTTAGCAAGGTGTGTCAGGGGGACATAATGACTTGCACCTTTTGCTATTGTAGCACAAATTTCTACAATAGCAAAAGCAAAAAATTGCTTAATAGGTTAATGCTGGTTCTCGTAGAAAATTCAGAACACAGTGCATTTCTGCATTGTATGAATTTACAGTATGAACTTATTAGTCTATCACATTTTTGTGAAGGAATTTTGGTCCATTATTCTTTAAAGCATTACTTCATTTTTATGAGGTTTTGTGCATTTGTTAATGGACAGCCTCTTTTAAGGTCCACAGCAGCTCAATCAGTCACAGCAGATCTGGGCTTTGACATGGACAGTCTATAAAACCATGATTCTTGCCTTGTTCACCATTCTGATGCAGACGTACTGGTGTGCTTTGGATCGCTTTTCTGTTACACAGTCATCATCATCCATTGACCCAATTTCGAACAAGCTTTAGCAGTGGGACAGATGGCTCACAATCGCTATTAGAATACTCAAGTATACAGAGGAGCTCATAGTCGACACATAGTCATGTGCTGCAAAACAAGCTCCAACAATCACCCCTCCACTGCTGTGAGGGGTGATAAAATCGCTGCTTTACAGTGGGCATTAAGGCCAAATAACTCCACATTGGTCTCAACTGTCCATAGGAAGTCTTGTGGTTTGTTCAGATGCAGAATGACAAAATTGGCTTTCTTGTGGCAACACTTCCAAACACGCCATACTTGTTCAGTCTTCTTCTAATTGTGCTGTCTTAGACTTTAACATTTAACAGGCTCAGTGAGGGCTGTAGGGTCTGAGATGGGTTTTTTTGTTTGTTTTTTTGTTTTTTGTTTTTTCTGTGAGCATTGTGTGTTCTGAGCTTGGGGGTGCATGTGCTGTGACATCCACTCCTGGGAAGACTGACAACTGTCTTGAATACTTTCCACTATTACTCACTATAGAATCTTGAACTCAAAATTGTCAGACTGATGTGCAGCAACAATTTGTTCTCTAAGACCATTCCTTATATTTTTCCCTATTTAAATTGTGTTAACGAATACCTGAATGCTCCAGACCCGTAAACTGCCGAACCTTCAGCTTTTATAGAGGTCCCCACACCTGCTGATGATCAATTAATCAAGGGATGTTGGCATCTTACCCTCCTAATTCACGTGGAAGCAGTAAAGGGGACGTAGTATTGCCCCTTTTTCCTTTTTAGCTTAATTTTTGCTAAATGAATAATTCTACAGTGAAAAGGGTTGTATTCGCCTAATACTAACACCAACTATGATCAGAAAAGTTGTATTATGTTTTTACACAAAACTACACTACACTTTGCTACACTGTTGCTAATGACTTCAAACTGTGTTGGGACCACGTAACTACAGCAATTAGTCAAATTTGCGAAAGTATGAACTGGACTTAAAGCAAGGGGCAGCAACTACTCACAGACTGAAACAGAAAAATAACTACAATGTCAGCCACAATCAAATAAAGAGTAACTAGATAATTAAAAGGTTGGCTGATAGATACTAAAACTGGCAGGATATGTATTTTACCTTGGTAGGGCAGCATGTTTCTGGTGACTAACCATACATCTTGTATTTCTCTTTCTGTCATTGTTGAGGTCAGGTTTTCTGTTGCAATGGTGCACAATTCTGCCTAAGTACCAAAATCTCAGCAGACCTTGCCGTATACTTCAAATCCTTGCTGTCTGTCTAAGGGATGACAAGGGACCTGCTAGAAGGTGCCTCGCTTCCATGACAGCATTTCAAACCCTGGAACTTACTTCCTGCCCGCCCACTGCTCTGTGCCACGGTTGCGCTTACCTGATTGTGTCATTTACACACAAGTGTCATCATTCAGCTGAGTACAGTTTCAGTCCCACAAGAGTCACAGGTTTCGCTCAAGGGCACAATGGCAGTGGCTGTACATCTTTTGTGCTGGACACATAAATTACAGTGGTAATGTTTAGCTATACCTTTCTGTTCTTTCAAACAGACCCCTGAGCTATATACTGTATGACGATTGTATAGCATACAAGCTTGAGCCAGTGTTATTCTCAATGAGTTACAAGTACTTTGCAAAGAGTACTTGTAAAAAAACACATTTTCACTTATGCAATAATTTACATATTTGGCAGATGGTATTATATGCAGCAACTTTTAATAGGGTTGAACTGTGAAAGGCAAGGGCCATCCTCAAGGGTCCAATAATGGCATCTTGGCAGTATTAGGATTCAAATTCACAAACAGCTGATCAGTAAGCCAGAGCCATAACTACTGAGCCACCACTGCCCCAGTCAGTAGTTTGCTACTGCAGCCACAACAGTCTCTGGTGTATAAATTTGCAGAGCTTTAAACTATGAAACTATAGCTTAAAGTGAGCATGTGATTGGCTGAGGCAGTGGAATGTCACTTTCCCTGCTGTTGTCAAACTGCCAGCTCCATCCACTGACCATACTGGGTATAGTAGATTAGCCATGAATAAAAGTTAATGGACTGGTATTAATGCCACCAGCATTGTACTGTAAATAACCCCTCACCTCTCTTATGGACTTTTCACCTGTTTCTCATTTGGCAAAAGGAACCAAAGCATCTATGCCACCAAAACAAGACTCACTGAGTCAGTTAAACAATAAACAATTATTGTATGCATCTTTTTAATTAACATCAGCAATACTGTGTAAACCCTACTGTAATTGTTCTGCATTCCTAAATGATATGGTCCAACATCACAATAAAATGAACAATATGCTTGGGAGTTTCAAACAAATAGTTGCAGACGGCGGCATGCCCATTTAACCCTCGATTGTTTAGATTAGATGGCTATAGAAACTAATAAAATCTATTTTTGCAGTAGATGTTTTAATTAGCCATACTGATACCGTTTTAAAGCCAAAAATATGTTTTTATATTCTTATGTTAAGGCTTAATGTTGCACACAGACATCCCTTTCATTTTAGGGTATTTGGTTCATTTCAACTAGAGAGCTGTGTAATATCAGCTAGTACCTGTATACTGCTCATCAGCATGGCTGTAGGAGTCAAAAAGAGATATTATAAGCTGATAGACAACTGTGGTTGTGTTAAACAAAGTGTGAAGTATGAATAACCAATCTCAGCTCTTGACATGTCAACAGTATGACTTATAGCTTCAGAATTTCCATTTCCAAGTGGCTTTAGCATCCGTAAAGATCTCTTTACATTAGATCACATAAGTGTTCATTTTAGCTTATTTGTCAAATAATATGAACACTACAGCACTGAAATATATCCATACAAATAACAGATTTTTATATTAAAACTGCAACACAAATATATACTTCATATACACTTATGTTGCATATAAATTAGAATGAACAATTTTCATTTTACATGACAATGCCATGGAATTGTGCCACCTCAAAAATTTAATGCCACTGACATCACTAGAAAGTTTCTTTCAAACATAAGTTAAGGTCAAAAACAACAAACAGATAAATGTGGTAGATCAGATTGTAAATACACTTCTGTTGCTCATAAAAATAAAAAAAAACCTTAAACCTCAGAAATGTGTTTGAACAACACTTGGCCAAACTTGATTTGACTTGGATAAAGAAAAAACTCTCAAACCCATAACCAGAAATGCTGCAGTTTAGAAACAAATCGATAAGAGAAGTTCCTGGCAGTTTTTCTTTATCGAGGTAGAAACATGATCGTCACCTTCTATAAACTCCATGAGAAAACATTTTCACTGTGTTTCTTCTGTAATCTAAAATCAATGCTACTGGCATATGTGACATATATCACGTATGCTGCGTCAAGCTAAAATTGTCTCCTAGACCCAGTGATCGAGTTCCCCTTTTCAGTATTGGTTCCTTTTAGGGGCTTTTTCTTATTGCAATTCAAAGACGTTTTTCCTTTCTCCCGCAGCTGCTGACTTGCACAATGACCCCATAGTCCAAAAAATGGCTTTGTGACAAAAACTATTACGAAAAGCACTCTCCAAATACAGTACATTTCCCACACAGACATGCACAGGTTAAAGTGAACAGAGCAAATGAACAGAAAGAGATGATGAGCTTCTCAGCTTAGTGCCACAGAGCGGTGAGACCATCGTAGAGCTCAAGGGATTGGCCCAGGACCTGACTTTACTCCTAATTAAAGACAAAGAGAGTGAAAATGAGGGAGAAATAAAAAGGGACTGAGAGATCGAGATATAATAGGATATAACAAGATATAATAAGAATAAGATGAGGAACATGATTAATTATTACACATCTCACTTGTCTTACAAGAAGATAAGACTCTTAATCACACACCTCGCGACGGCACCATCGCAAGCGAAGCAAGATAATAAGTAAGAAACAAAGGAAGAAGGAAAGTGCACTCATATCCTGCTGCTACATATAAACTCATGGTGTGTGAGCTATTAACAGCTCTTTGCATCATATTCTCTCTCTCTCACTCTGTGCCTCCTGTACACCAAAACCAAACGCTAATGCATTCACTTAACAAAGTACCACTGGACTCATTGCTATGGCAACACACGCTGACGTTCAGTCATCTTCTGTCCTGCAAGAGAGCTGCAATTCAAACCTTGTTCTTTGTCCGATACATCACATCCTCTCAAAACCATTCTTATAGCCGACTCCAATCACTCGCTTTCCTTAGGGCTGCAGTTCCATGGTTGCCTAATCAGATTTCCCATAACTGGACTATAAATCATATTTAAGCACAACATTAGTCTAAAACCCGAAGGACTAAGTGGAAAAGCACTCAGACATGTCTGAGAAGCAGCACACGGCCACACAGATCAACCACGTGAAGCTACAGGTTTGGCTATTAATATATGAGTAAGAGATATGTCCTTCAAAATCAGTACATGTCCATAACGCACCCACAAGCCATTTCATTTTCGCACAATTTCCCCCCTAATGTTAATACATTTCCTAACATCAATACCATCATACCAACAGCTAGATTTGTCCCATCCAGCTTTAGCTTACATTAATCAGTTTGTAATTAGGTGTTACTTCACAAACTGCAAATAATGTACAGTAAATTATGGGCTACATTTTATGAAAGAGAGTGAGCGGTTAAATTAGGATTTAAACCATTTGTTTAAAAAAAAATTGGTTTAAAGCATTTATCCTAAGGTGGTCCCACTTTGCAATTGCTCAATTTAAAATAATTACTGTGCAATAAATGTATTTTTGAAAAATCAATGTGTGTAAAATGAGCTTAGTGTATGAAATATTTCATTTAGCTACTGTACAAGCTTATGCATGACATATACTTTACCTGGCTGTCCACAGCAGGTGAACCTGTTACCAGTGCATCATTGGAATTACTTTGATTAATGTTACAATGTGGGGCAGGGCTAGCTCGGTGGTTTAGTATTGGACTGCTTTGCGTGAGGTAGCTGTCGCCCGATGTGCTGGGTGTCACATAGATGTACATCTTTCACCCTTCACAGTTGAAATCAGCTATAAACATACCATGCCAAAAACTGAGGAATCATGGAAAACAGGTAACAGGTCATGGATGATCATGTAAATAACAATTGTCTAGACACTTGTCTGTCAGTGTGATTTATCTCATTGAATATTTGAATAGATTTCATAAAGATTTTACTAGAAATTATTTACATTTTTATTAGATGATAGCCTGAGCCAAACAGAATAAACACTGGAAGGCTGCAACAACTGCAACATTGCTTGTTTTACAGTACAAAAGAATTCTGTCACTATCCAACTTTAATCCAAATTTAATATAATGGTCACATGATTTCTCCCTAGTAGTGTTGTGTTTTCTGCTTAGATTGCTAGACTTTATAAGTTAATGTTGATAGAGATACGTTTATCAAATTTTTGATCCTCAAAAAATCAACTATGACGCATTCACTCATACATCTGTTAAAGTTACATCTTTGCTCTAGGGAACAATATTTTACATATATAGTCTGTTACTAGTGTTAGCCCTACAGCGTGATATATTATCCTTATGCTTGCTGTATACTATCTTGGCTTTCTTTTCTTATATTTAATCTAGTTGTGTATTCTAAATCTCTATTGTCATGGTGCACTACTTCACCATAGGAGGAGTTCAGAACTGACTTGACATCACTTGACCATTAGTGAACGCCATATGTTGATCTTACACTCTTAATGTGGTGGGCTAATGACCAGTTTGCGTGTACGCCCTTGGAGACTGCTGTCTGGAACCAGACAGGGCAGAATGATGACAGTGAGTCCAGCGTCAGGGCTTTAATCATGTGAGCAACCGGCAGCATGTGACCTCCATGTCCCTACCTCCCAGTTCTCTAATTAGAGCTTTGCATAGGGTGTGTACACATACATGTACTTGTGTGTATCTAATGACATCTTGTAGATTTATATTCATTCTAGTGGGGAAAAGGCATAATTAAAAATTATTGATTTTAATGGATATTGATGGGAGTGGAGTCTGAGAAAGAGCAAGCGAATGAAAAGCAAATGGTTAGCACATACAAGGCTTTTTTTACTAAATTGCTTCCATTTGCAGTAAAAAAAAAATTTCAGATGAAGTATGAGTCTGTAACATCTACTGTACTTGCAAATTACAACTGCGTCAGAAAGCCTTTTAAATCTGTAACTGCAATAAACATAAATTCATGTTTGATAAACACATACACACAGTAAAAATCACAAACTACGCAGCCCATTTATTTGTGCAGCTTCCTCAATTAGAGGAAACATTCAACTACAATTGATCAAAAGCACATGTAAATAAACTAGTCTAGATTTTTCATGTCGGTTGAGGCACAAGGTAGTGTATTACGATTGAAAAGTTTATTAATTCATCCATGCCCTTATCCTGCGTGGGGTAGCAGGGGGCCTGGAGTCTATTACAGGGAACTCAAGGTGCACGCTGGACGGGGTACCAACCCATCATGGTGCACGGTTGCACATGAACAATCGTACACCTGCTACTGTGCCGCAGAGCTACATATTACTACCATTAATAAGGATGCTTGAAAGGTGTCTTGCATTTTTAAAACAATTAAAACCCACACTATGCATATACTTTGCCTGTTAAACAAATTAGAGAACAACATTATACTTTTAGCCTCAGATTGTGCAGGCTAAGCTACAGTAGCTAATGTGATTAGGTAATATATGTCTTTAAAGCTCTGCTGGAGAGTAACTAGCTTGCTAGCTACATGAGCTAAAAGGAAGAAAAGAGGGACTATGCTAACGCTACTCAAATTGTTTGTGATGGTTTAAAATGGCATGTTCTCTGGTACTTATAACAGCTTGATTATTCAAAGCTTCGTCAGCCAAAAAAGCTTTCATTTGTCTTGTCATGCTAATACTTTAATCTGAATAAGTGCATTAATGCGAGACCCTCAACACTGACTCTTTTCTCTTATGCATAAAAATGCAAAACCTTACTTCATACTAAATTATTCTTTTGCATGGTGACTGTTAATTCCTGAACTCAGATACCAAACATTAGTCCTGTTGAGTCATTCCAACATGAATAGAGCATTTTGTCTCTTGAGAGCCATTACCGCGCTTACATGACACACTCTTCCACAGAGCATGATGGTACTTATACATTTGCGAGAGACGCACAAGCTCAGAAACATAATGTAGAGATAGATAGAGTGACAAGAAAGGTGGGTGGTCCTGTTTTTGTTTTTTGTTGTTGTTGTTTTTAAGCCTAGGTTTAAAGCTGCTACAATGTGCTGTGCCTTTTAGGTGTTCGTACACTTTTTTTTTTTTTTTAAGATCAGTAGGTGGCATTTGATAAGATATAAAATGCTCAAATCACAGGTCTCAAATAAGAAACTTACACTTTGTGCATGTGTGTGTGTTTGTTTACTGGGTCAGGCTGTAGATGGTGAACAGGTTGCTGAGCAGTTTGGAGCAGGAGGAGCCTCCCCATCATGAAGCATCACCCGAGGGGCCATGCTCTACTTTTACACACGCATACACACACACGCACGCACACAAAACTTCACAGACTTCTAAGCTCTATGGGTATTTCTGGTGTGGATTTAGGCTTGGCTTGGGGAGTGCTTTCTGGGTCACTCTGAAGAAAAGCGAGGACTGCAGAACTAAAGAGTCTGTTTGGTTTTTCATGTGCAGAGGAAGATAAACAAGTAGAGATGCAGTTTTCATATGATACTATAATTATTATCTGAGAATCAAGTACAAATATGTGCTTTTGTCACCTGAATAATTGCAAACCTATTTAAAATGTATCGTTGTATGCCTCATCTCATCTTATCTCATCTCATTATAGTCTATACCACTTTATCCTGTGTACAGGGTCACGGGGACCTGGAGCTTATCTAAGGAGACTTGGGGCACACAGCCGGGTACACCGTGGGCAGCGTGCCAATCTATCGCAGGGACACATACACACACACTCACATGCTCATTCACACACTACAAAGAAGCTGGGAATGCCATTTAGTCTATTCTGCATGTCTTCGGACTGTGGGAGGAAACCGGAATACCAGGAAACCCACCAAGAACCAATGCACAATCAAAATCCCGGACACTGGAGGTGCAAGGCAGCAGTGATTAGTATGCCACTTTGCTGCCTGTTACTGTATGCATTTACGTTAATTTCCTGTTACTTCAGATAGTAGATAATACATTGAGCTAAGCCACTTGATCTCGCATATAGACAGGAAGTAAGAACAACAAGAAATGTCCTGAAAGAGTAGGAAGTTTACTATACTGTATGTCAAAATCAATGTATTGATCTAAAAACAAGTTCAAATCCTGATAATGCTATAGCAAAGTCTACAACACAGTCCCTTCACAGTATAATTGGGCATGCTCTATGCTCTTGTGTGAGAAAGATGGATTTTCTTTGTCTGCTTTTGCTCTCTGAAGAACAGAGTGGCGTAAACCATTCACGGCCGTCTGTGAACTTATGTACACGGAAGCCAAGTGTGTTCAGCTCGCTTATGATGTTGCATGAGTGACAGTTCAAAAAGACGCCATGGCTAGGTTCACATGTCTCAAAGAAAGCAGGAGATAGCCGTCATCCACCCTGGGGATGCAACAGACGAGATCTAGATACTGTGCTGAATTTAGAAATTATTAAAATACAAGAAAACAGGGTCAAAATGTAAAAAGCTTTATATTAAAATACTGGATTTGACAGCTAAATATGAATTCTATCTTAATAGCAAGATCTCTGCATACTTAATGTGCAAACAGTATGAGGAGAGAGAGCGATCCTGACTGTGAGACAACATGTAATCAAATAAAAACTGAAAAAAAAGAGGAGAAAGTACAAAATAACCAAGAAGCAGCTCGCACAAAAAGGTGTCTGTGTGTAAATTGGTATAGCTGAGAATTTAGCGTGAAAGCTACTGCTGGGGATCAGAGAAATTAAGCGATGGAAGAGGAAAGAAGTGTGTGCACTTCAGTGTGTGTGTGCATTTCTAAAAATTCTCCATGATGTAAGTGTGCTAAATTGCATGGAATGAGGGATTTACTCCTAAGCCTGATTTTAAATCTGCCATGGGTGTGAAGGACAGAAGGACATTTTCTACCACTGAAAACGTTTCTAGATCGTCCACTCCTCTACTTCCCATTTCATTCTGTCAACACTGTAGAGTTCCACTGAGACTAGACAAATCAACAATCTCTCACACATACACACACACTAGATGGACTTTTTCAGCCTAGCCACACACAATTACAGACAGCAATACACACACCTGCACCAGTCTATCTACAAGTTTCAAAAGGTGATGAGGAGTGTGAGAGACCAGAGTCTGAGGAAAAGCAAGTGTTAATAAAAAGAGGAAGAAGAGGCGGGAGTTTGGATACAGATGGCAATGAAGGGAGAGATCTGGCTTACTGTATATATCGTTAAACCTCATTTAAGAGTGCAGAGAGCAGAAACATGCAGGAGAGACAGGAAAATTAAGAATGAATGAAAGACAGGGCAGAGAGAGAGAGAGACAGAGAGCTAAGGCAGGGGGTTGATGAAGGCCTGCGGGAGGATAATGAAAGACAGGACTGAAAGCACCATCATGTCCATCACTAGGGAAATGTGGAAAGAGGTAAGCAGAGGAAGACTGCATTTGATAGAAAGAGGAAAGAAGTATGAAGTGAGGAAGCTGGAGAAAAAAAGGGAGCAGAAGAAAGGGAAAGTATAAAAGTAGGCAGACATATACAGTGACAGTCAAAAATACAAAGTAATGACTGTAATCTTCAGATCGGTCCCTGTCTTTCTCTGCCTAATCAGTCTCGAGCTGCTTAAAAGGACGCTGCTACAAAGATCTCTCTCTCTCTCTCTTTCTCTTGCCTCCTTGGAATTCGCTCACTATGTTTTTATTTATTTATAATATTTTTTGTTCCAGCAACTTCTGTAATGGCCCCATCAGTAGGGACATGTTGGTTGGGACACAGAGATTTTATGAAATGATTACACTGCTGTTAATTAATTAATTAATTAATTAATTAATGTGACTATAACAAGTACACGGAACAAGTATTTATTAGCTTGCTTGCTCTTAAATCTTATTTACTGGACCATTTCTGTAGAAATGCCTACTTCACAGAGACTGATTATACTTAATGTTGCCTAAGAAAAAGAAAAAAACTATAACTGTTTAAAATCCTACTGTAACCATAATTAAATTAGTGCAGAGTTAGTGCAAAGTTAATTTCTTCACTGTTAGCTAGCTAGTTCAAAAAGGTAGGAAATGAGAATACTGCAACCCGGAAAACCACAGATGCCCAGAGCAAGTTTGTTTTTTGTATACCGTGTCTCTGAATTTGATAAAGAACCAGATGCAGTACTTTTTGTATGACCAATGAAGAAAATTTAGGTATATAAAATGCTTTATATTTTCAGGGCGGAGAAGCTAGCTATCAAGTTTTATGTTGAAAATAATCAAAGGGAAATTTATTAACTATTGTAAAAGTAATGTTATTGTGGCAAACAATAGTGTATTTATGGCAAACACCTCGAGCAAGGTATAGTAGACAATGCACAGATTCTTGTTAATTTAACTTAAAGTTAATTTTACTGCCATGTGTAACTTGCTAACTATCGCAGACTAGCTAGTGTTTATAATGTTTATGCACTAAATGACTACACACTCAGATATGACACACTTGGATAATACAGATTTTGTACTGATCAGTATAGTCAGCAATGAAGAGCAACAAAACCAATTAATGCTACAGGGACATATATAGCTAACTTAATCTATCGATTTAACTACATACAATCTTTTAAGTGGATCTTAACTCAATTCTGTGCATGTAACATACTCTGTCCTCTTACTGTCTACTGTAAGTTATTGCTATGGGTAGTTCCCATATCTTGGTGCTTAGCCCTCTTGTCTTTCTTTCACATCTGTTCACTGATAATTTGGCTGGGTGGGGTGTCAAAAGCAATATGGCTAACGTGGTCTGGGTCATTTTTATCTAAAGTTACTTTTAACAAAGTACTGTATGTGTACACACGACTTTATACTGTTTTTAACAAACGTCTACTAGCAAACATGCACACATGCTATATTGCTACTAACACCTTACTGAATCTCCTACCTGTGTCTCTGAATCTGCTGTTTATCTAAACAACTACATGGTCTACACCTTTCGATGAGAACAAACATTACTCACAGAGACATATTCATAGACACACACACACACACACACACTATCTCTAAAAATAACCCAAACCCTTGTGCCACAGTGTCTTGGCTCAAAAGCAATTCTGGCAGATGCTTGAGAAGCCCAACCACACACACAAATAAACACACCTATAAACCAAAACACACACACAGAGTAAACAGACCAAAGAATAAGCCATGAGAATATTTCGAAGGTCTGTCAACTAAAAAATGTAAAATTACATATAAAGACACAAATAATATCCTACTTACATAGTCTCATCATTTTTGAATTCCAGTTTTCCAGAAGTTTCCTCATAGTCTTCTCCACCACGAGCTGTACCATCAACAGTGCGGAAAGGGACAGCGACAAGACCCCGGGCGCCAGACGTCCTCTGGACCTTGACTTGCATGATGCCCACGCTCTCGCTGACCCGTGTCGATTCACTCTCAAATGTGAAGATGCCAGCATGGTCATCATCATAGATGGTCACCGTGGCAGTGTGAGCCTCTCCCAGAGCTGCCTTCAGAGACGGGGTGCTCCCATCTGCCAGGTAGTTTTCCGTCCCGCCCACAATGCGCGGGTTGCTCAGGTGCACGTAGAAGTACTCATCTTCTTCAAAGATGTCATCGTCGATTATGCCCACAGTGACTTCTTTGAGAGTCTCTCCAGGCTTAAAGACCAGAGTGCCTTCAGCAAATTCATAATCAGAGCCAGCGTTGGCAGTGCCATCCTCTGTTCGAAAATCAACCTAAGGTGTTACAGAGGTCAGAGGTTAATGGGAGAAAGAGAAACAGTTGTTCTAGTGATACCTACAAGCAATTCGAAAGTAAGTGGATGGTTGGGCTCGAATGAGGATTCTGTGGACCTGATCAGTAACCAGTGACTTATTGTCTGCAGTATATGTTTATGAAAAATTGTTTATGATTCAGGTGGCAATAAAAGCTTTACTTTGACCTGCAAATGTACAATCAGTTTGTTGCAAAGTACATTTCCTGAAAAGGGTTCAAAATAAAGTTACCTTTACAGTGCAGCCTGCATCTCCCCCATGCCTTGCCACTGTGAGTTTCAATAAGCCGCAGTTTTCAAAGCACTGGTAGAGTGCTGGCTCAAACTCTAGGCGTGTGGTATAGGGGTCGTCCTCCTGCTCCCGTGCCTCTCCACTGCTCACCACTTTTCGGGCCTGATCGGCTGCATGTTTCTTCAAAATGTTTCCTGCTCCAGTCATCATCCGTGTTGCCTGAATACGGTAAAATGCGCGGCTCTTCTGCTGCTGCATCAGCACCTGAAAGTAAGACCATGAAATAACATACTGTTATTTCATATGGGGTCAGAAATATAGTTAGAAAAATGCAAACACACTGAGAAAATCAATCTATTTATTGTGGATTGACTTGTTGTTTGCCCTATGTAGAATCTTCATCTCTTTACCCACTTGTATAGAACCCACCTGCAATGCCACTGGATTAAAGTCTACTTTGAACTCAGCCATACCTGATAGTTGGCCATCTCTATAAGCTGCTCCATATCTTTATCTGGGTGTCTCTGTTTGAGCTCCTTCAGTGTCCTGGCCATGTCTCTCCTGGCCTCGTCCTCATGATCACGTCCTCCAAGTCCATCCTCTCCCCCCAGCATTCCATCCAAGTGGGCTGCCATGCCGTCCAGCTCCAACATGTCTATCTTGTTGAAGGCTGTCTCCTTCACCACTTCTTCTCCTCCTTCTGTCTCCACCACAATGCCATGGCTCTTGTCGGCACGGTAGTGCTTGCGATTGTACTTATAGATGAAGAGGCGGCGGTCAGCGACCCATGCTTGCACCACGCACACTGGGAAAAAGAGGAAGGTCAGCACAGCTTCCCAGACCTCCACCACACCAGGGGATAACACACAGAGGATAACATAGAGCCACACATAGGCAAAGATACTCCATGCTGCTGTCACAAAGAAGACTCGCAGGTGCTTGACCTTCCTGGTCTCTCCATCAGGTACCACATAGACGCAGAGGCCAATGATGACAAACATGTTGAAGGCAGCACTGCCCACGATGGTGCTTGGGCCAAGATCTCCAGCCTCAAAATGGTGCCCACACACCTCAATGACTGAAAGCAGAATCTCAGGAGCTGAAGACCCAAGAGCCATAAGGGTTAAGTTGGAGACGGTCTCATTCCAGATGCGCACTGTAGCTGTGCAGGTTTCCCCGTTGGGTCTCTTGATGGTGATCTCCTTTTCTTGGGAGGTGATCACCTCAATGGAAGACATAAAGCGATCTGCAATGATCGACATTCCTAAGAACATATATACTAAGGCCACAAAGTAGACAATAGCACGGGCCACCTTGTCTCCCACTGAAGGATTCTGAGGATTCCATACTGGTAAGATCACACCCTCAGAGCAGACATCACCCTGGGAACAGTTGGCACTGGATGAGGGAAGGTCGTAGGAGTCAGCATTTGAGGGGATAGAGAAAGAGATAAGAAAAAGTAAAGGGAAAATGAAATAAAGGGTTTGGTGGGTGAGATGCATGGTTCAAAATCTTCAGCCCTTTCCAGCAGTTGTACTGATCTCCTCTGTAGGTTTGAGCTATGAAGAGACAAAAAAGGAGAAAGTCTCAGTAAATGTATCATACAATTGGTTTGGAAACCATTAACCAGTACAATTTTGTTAGGCAATTATTTGTTACAGTTAGTGATGACACTGGCCATAAAACTGTCAGTTCTGATCTTGCCACATCAGCATTCTCCCATCTGAAATGGTAATTATGGAATTAATTGCAGTCCTTTGTTTAATAAATCTTAGTTGGGTTTTCCCTTACATCTGGTTGGAAGGTCACCAAACCTCACAGCAATGTTTCTACCCTTGGATATTTCCAAACTTTATAATGTGATATTTAAAGAACTTGGGGAAGGTTTCTGGCCTTTTCTTCATCTGCTGCAATTCATTTCCCAAGAGTCATCCTCACTTCACTTACCTGCCATACTCCTGTCTCATCAACTTTGATCTCCCCAGCCCTTTAGTCACTGTCTCCCATATGTCAACACCTCTTTCCTTATTTTCCTGTTATATAATACTTCAAGTACAGTCAAGTTTCTTAAAATGTAATTGAAAAGACACTCCCTAATTCATCAGTGTCGGTGGGTGTACAAATACTTATCCATAATCCCAAGTAAAAAAGGAAAATCATTAAAATCTGAGGGACAGTTCTATGAACAACAAACAAAGAAAATGCCAAAACCACTGGGCTCTGTCTCTCTCTCTCTCTCTCTCTCTCTCTCTCACTCACACACACACACACACACACACACACACACACACACACACACACACACACACACACATCCGTGGGGTTCAACAGTGAAGATTTGACTCTTCCTGACAGAATGCTCACTGTCTGGCCATTCATGACAGTTCATGAGTCTGACATGACCACACTCACACACACACACACACACACACACACACACACACACACATGCACACACTTACTTACTATATCACCCAAGCACCTGCACTGTACTGCACTATTCAGCCTTTTATTTTTTGAACGGCGGTAGTATTTTCTAAAATTAAATTAAACTCTCTCTCTCCCTCCCTTTGTCTCCTTGGCTCCATTCTGCATGTTGTGGGTGGCTAAAAGCCTGTATGTGAGCATATTTATGAATATGTAAACAGATATATACACAGGTTAGGCAGAGGGTCAGCAGCAGGATACATCATTTCAGCATTGTGTGTCAGTATTTGTGTGTGTGTGTGTGTGTGTGTGTGTGTGTGTGTGTGTGTGTGTGTGTGTGTGTGTGTGCGTGCGTGCGTGCGTGCGTGCGTGCGTGCGTGCGTGCGTGCGTGCGTGTGTGTGTTTGTATGTTTGTATGAGTGGAAACACAACTGGGTCTGTTTCCTGCTAAAGCCACTTAAATACAGAACAGCTCATATAGAAAGAAAAACAAGGATGGTTTAATTTCTCAAAAACTCCCCCAATACTCCTTACCTGATTATCTATCATTATCTATAGCAGTTTTCCATTAACTGCTGTTAGTTTTAGGACCATGGATCATTTAGGATCGTTTTAGGATCATAATAAAAATAAAATCATACATGTTATCTTAAGGATGTTATCTTCCTGGCATGTCTTATCTACTGTACGATGTTTGTATATTATATTGTATATCTTTATTACTTATTGCACCATCTGTCTGTTAATTACTTTTACCCCTGTACATATGCACCCGTTTCCTTGTTTACCACATTTTTAATTATTTTAACTTGTGCACTTCTGGTTAGATGCTAACTGCATTGCATTGGCTCTGTACAGTACTTTGCCAAATGGCAAAAGAAAAAAAGTTAAATCTAATATAATCTAAATTCTTTTTCTAATCAAATTTCTTGAAAATCACTATATATATATATATAAAATGTTTATTTTTTATTTTTTTAATTATTATTTTAAGAACAGGCAAAGCACGTGCAGTGTCTCCACTGCGTGCTCAACAGCTCAATTCCGCGCATGCAGCGTCTCCCCTGCTCGCTCAACATGTTCTCCGCGCGCGCTCGACTCTTCCTGCACACGCTCAACTCTGCCTGTACGCTCGGTCAACTTTGTCCTGTGTTACAAAACTGCCACAAAACCAGCCAATCACAGACTTCCACACACGGCACAGAGTGCTTTGCCTGCTCTCAAAATGTCGAACCGCGCACTCAGAATTGTGGCAGGAATATAGCGCCATAGTGGGGAAATTAGGTTTTTGATTTACAGTATGAGTGCTTTGGATTACAAGCACATTCTGAAATGAATTATGCTCGCAATCCAAGGTTTAAATGCAAAAAAATAGTTTCTTGCATTTAAGAATCATGGTGCATTTTATTTTAATATTTACAAAAGAAAATTAGACAGAGAAATAACGCTACAACACTCAGGAGATGTGTGATCTCTATCTGTACAAGAGCCATGCTGTTTCTGATGCTGTTCCATGCTGTTTTCTGATTTCAGATGCACATGTTGTTTCTGGAAAGCTGTTTCGTTCACTACAGTTGGTTACGTCCCACTTTACATGCTATGTCCTACTCCTTATGCAGCGCATTTCTGTACTATGATAAGGTGCTGTAATCAATTACATTGTAAACAATTAATTAAGTGAAACTGAATTAAGTGACTGATGATGATGATGTTGTAAACTGAAGTTTGGGTATTGTTTTGAATGTTCGTCATGATCTTCAACAATCTTTGTAATTTAAAACACAACACATTTTATCTTGATTTAACGTGCTTCTGACTACAGAAATAATAATGAGTTTGATGAGTTTTATAGTACTGTACACAAGCAAATAACTCCTGCTGGGCAAAGAGATCAAAAATGTATACATTAAACAATACCATAAAATGCAGGAAACAGTCATTTAAAAAGAAAAAAGTTAATAATTGGTGTGCCAACCCTTTGCTTAAAATATAATCTCAAGTGCAATAGATATTTTTTTGTAATATTTATTTCTTTTTTTTTGCCATTTTGCTAGAATATTAATGTTTGGAAATGAGAAACATTTTGTACTGACTTTTGTACTGACTTAATAATTAAGTTATATATCACAGAAACACAACTGCAGGGTGTTTTATGCATAGTGACAAAACTGTGGGTGGTGGAGTTATTGCATTTTGCAAAATTATACAAAATGCACAGGATTACAAAAAAAAAAAAAAAAAAAAAATTTGCAAAATACTCCACAACAGTTTGTAATACTTGTTTTTCTTAAAACTGACAAAATGGATTTAAAAAAAATATATTGTTTACTCATTTGCAGGAACCCTTAGTATTTCCCTGTCTGAGACTGTTCCAAGTGTAAGAAGCTTTGACCTTTATGAATGCTAAGAAACCCTTTTAAGAGTTATGGGAAGCATATGTTGTGTATGTATTATGTATGAGTGTGTGATCACACGTGCTGCAAAAGCACTCTGCACAGCACACATTCAGTCAATATCTTACTTTTTCTCACAACAGAAAACTCCTAACATTGATCTTCTTCCTGTTCTCATCTATCAGTAACAGCAATGTTTTAGCACACACATGCAACTGCACAGAAAGTACATTCATGTCTCTATATATGGTGAGCATTAAATTTAGTACCATTTGCCATTTAAAAATAGCAAATTCAATAAAGTGCTAGTAGTCTACTGCTAAACGATAATCAGCTTTGCACGGTGTATACTGATCCAATTCACTAAAAACGGGTATAATTGCATTTTCCTTCATAGAGTATATGAAGGTCATATAGTATATATATGACTACATATAATGTAGTCAGTCTATTGTGTAATCCATCCGGGTAAGGGGAAGTAAAAATTGCTGAAATGCTGGCCTAGTATAGGTTTCACTCATGCACAGATACTGTATGTATAAAATGCACAGTGATTATCTTAAATGTGTATAATTACATCTGGATGAAGTTCAGACATAAAATTTTGACCATAGCGGTGCACCAAATGTTTCAAACTGGAAGACCAACACCCAGTGCAGGACTCCTTGCAGATTTAAATGTAGACATCAATACAGTACAGAGTTATAATGCAAAAATCAGAATGTGCAGTAGGTAATAAGTATATACTGTACTGTAAATGAAGTAATTATTAATATTTCATGGCACAATGTTTACACATTGTAAACATGTAGCAGACATGAAGATAATATGCTCAAGAAGATAATATGCTCGAATATCTCTATAATGACGCTTTCTCATTTGACTGATGAAAAAAGAAAAAAAAGACCCATTATTATTTGAATATTTGTTAGTGTTTACATTTTCTATATGGAATTATTGCTGATATGTGCAAAAAAGTATAAGCACAAAAATGATGAAACAGTATGTTTCCAAGACCAAGATGCTCCAGAGCAGGCTGTGATTGTGTGAGAGTGGTGTCTCTATATATGTGTCTTTCTCTCTCTCACTGCCACACACACAGACACACACACACTCCCACATAGTGCTTGACATTTGTGCTTTGTCCACTCTATAATCCTTTTCACCAGCATCACTCTGTGTGTGCATGAAATTGCTCATCACACCAGAATTCAGATCCTTAATTGGTTCAATTAATTTGAGTCAGGACCACATCCTTTTGTCTCCCAAGGACACCGAGTGTCTCTGTAGAGACACCATGTGTGTGTCATGATTATCTGTAGTGAACGGGTTGATTGGGTGTGCTGTAGGTGCTTCACAGTCATATTTGTGTGTGTTTATGTGTGTGTTTCTTTATTCTGTCCTTATATATTTATATCTTTAGTGATACCCTTTCAGAATTCACTTCATTAACATTACACTCATCCTGCATGTGCCCTTCATAATCACACACATACTGAAGCACATAGCTGCTGGCAGACCTGTGCATTCTCTCTCTTATGCCCTCTGTCGAGAGGCTTCTAAGTCAAAGAAGTTGTTAATTCTCTGGAAACCCTTTTCAACCTTTTCAAACAGCACCATCTTTCATCTGGTCAGATATGCTGTTAAATCACAATCAGCGGTGACATATGTTCCTTCCATCCCTCTCTCACTCCACCCCTCCACAAGGAATGTCTTACAGGATGCTGTGTGGAACTAAAATGGCCAAATTTAGCACGTGGCAGTCTTTTACAGCATGTTGAGGAGAGGCTTCCTGCTAAACCTCAACCTGGCAATGGACTACCACACCAGCCCTTTTTAAAGCCCACCAAAGCCGGGTTACAAGATTCCCACACCCATAGGAGACGGTCGAGTTTTAATGAGTGGGTGCCAGGACTGAATTACACAGCCAGGATATGAAGAGAAGAAAGGAAATGTTGTAATAACTGGAGGCCTTGCTTTGTGAATACAGCTCAACAATAAGTGGATTTTCTTCTTCTTTTTTTTTTTTTTTTACAATGCATAATGCTGTGGCAAATAACTGATCCACACACAGTAGTTTGAGGGAAGTAAAAAAAAAAAAAAAGAAAAAAAAATTCTGCTGTTCAATGTAAAGATGAATGATATTTAATCCTAAGTATCAAAGCTAGAGATTTGTAAGTGCAACTCCTGATCAGTGTATTACAATGCACCTCAGCCTAGGTGGTCAGTACTGATGACATTTCCTAAAAAAAAAAAAAAGAAAAAGAAAAACAACCTTCAATACTCAAGGCCTGTTGTTGTGTTCAAACAGAGTTGTATTACAAAGCAAATTCCATAATAATTATAAATCCATATATAATTAGGTCCATAAGCTATTTTTATATATGGTACTATCCAGCTTGTTAAAGTTAAAGCTTTATTTTATTAAGACATATGCTATGTATAACTGAACTAAAACAATAAATCCTCTGAATGTAATGTAGTAATTTTTAATATCAACCCTTTGCAGTCTAACATCATCTGACCTTACCCATATAGATGCTCCACTGCTACCAGTTGATATTTAGTTGTGCTAGTCTAGCCTCTTGCTCTTGTGTGTCTCAGTCTATAGAAAAGCATGCACTGTTAAAAAAAAAGAGGGGGGTGGGGGGGGGGGGGGGGGGCTTGGATGGTGATCACCTAAAGGGATTCCGCATAAAACTTTTCTTAATAGTGTTTCCTGAAAACGGCACAGGAACATTTTAGGCCCTAGAGCTAACCTTTTCTTTGTAACAGTGTGCCCAGAGCTCATTGCATTTCATACAGGTATGTTCGTCATATAAAAAATCCTTAGTTAGACTTAACTAAATGTGAGTTTAGTTGTATTTTTCTCACATACCAGTAGTTACACACTACTGGTGAACAATCAAAAAGCAAAGCACTCTCACTTTTTTTTATTATGCCAATTTTGAGCAGCCTCAGAGCTTAGCTAGAGGTGCACATTTTTAAGAACATGGGCAGTTCTATGGACATGGCCTGATTGAGAGTCCTGTTAGTAGCAGGCAGACGTCTCTGAGGGCTGCCTGCACCAACCCCAATTTTAGCTCAGGGACTTGCATACTGCCTGGAGTTAAAACAAATGCATGAACATCCCTTTTTCCTCAGTAGTTTTACAGTATTTTGTAAAACTAGAGCAAGAGTAAAATGCTTATTATATAACATCCGACTATACTTGATGTTGTATAGTCTCTCCTAAGAAGGTCAAAAGAGACACCCACAGCTATCTGCCAGATAAGACAACCAATTACGACAACAAAGAATTTGTGTTGTTTTCCCATTCGGCCCTGCACTTATCACATGGGAAAGCATGCATGGCTGGAAAAAAGCATGCAATAATCAGAAGGTAAAGGCAGGCAGTCAGGTCTTGTCAGTGTAACGGCCTTAATGAAATAACTGGAAAGAAAATTGGCAATCAAAGGAGTCCTTCTGTTGACAGGAAGAGCCCCACAGGGCTAAGCATGTAATGAGGTTAGTCTTCAAGACAGAAAGGTAAAAATAAATATATAAATACATCTCAAAGACCACAGACAAAATAGAAACCAGTAGACAATATAAATTCTATTCACAGTGTTAGAGAGTGATAGGAAGGCTTTAGCTCATATCAGGAAATTTGCTCTTGCTGAAAGAGTCTCCTTATAGATATATTCATATTCTCTTACTGACAATAGGTAAATGTTGTAAATACTGTATGAACCTGACTGAAAAAGTGTGAAAATGACAATAATTTATCAATAAATAATCATGTTTATTTACTCTATATTACATATTCCATGTAGAACAATTCATCCAACTTGTATTGAACATAGCAAGTTTTTTAGACATTCCGATGGGTCTCCATGAAAACATTCCCAAAATACGTTGCCAGGACTTAAACAAGCAAATTATGTCCCCTTTTGTGACCTCACATAAGACAATCCCTTCCTCAATATTGTTCCTCAGTCCTGCTGTACTCACGAGGGGCATAGCGCAGCAGCAGCTCATTTCCAGAAACACTGAAATGGTGCATTTGGAAGAGGAGTGAAATGAGGGAGGTTTAAGAAATGAAAAAAAAAGCATGCAGGGTTATTCCAGTTGGAACCTTAACAGAAATACTGAGACCTGCGTTCACTGTAAAACACAGTACTTAACAGGAAATATATGGTTAAATAGATGTGCTGTGCAAAGACAGGCTCAACACACCTAATAACGCAAAAGTTCATACTAATCAGTGCTAAGGCATTACTGCTCTTTAGCAAGAACATTTTAATCAAGACTCTACTGATTGGGTGGGTTTCATTTTAATTACTCCAATAAAGGCAAAGGAATGGAGTACACTGCCATAATGAATGAAAATGCAAACTGGATTTGGAAGGGCGTGCTGGGAATCAGGCAGAGGCTGTGGTGTCTTTGGTTTTCCTGCTTCATTAATAGCAATTTTGTGTCAATTCTTTCTGTTATGCAATCAGATCCTAAAGAGGAGAAAGAGAGAGATCAAAGATGAAATGATTTACAAATTTTCCTGTTCTCTCTTTTAAATTCATACCTGTATTAGGCACTGATCCTGAATCCTAAATCCTGTACACTGTCAGGTAAGTCTCCTCTCACCTGCTGTGCTGAGCTTTGACAGCTCCCGGCAGTACCCAACACCAGCGCTATTCTGGGTGTGATATCTTGAGATGTGAGCAACACTCTCACAGTGAATATTCAGGTGTGAAAATTGTTAGTGCTGTTATATTGAAATGCTTGAGTTTTTTTTTTCTTCTTCTTGTTCTTCAAAAGCTGACAGTTGCTTGAGTGCTGGAAGAGAGTTCTTTGTTTAGTATTGCTGTGACAGCTGCTGGACATTTTTGCATACTTTATTATAAAGCACTATAGCCCTCCATAATCCCCTTGCTCTTTATCTATCAGAGCTCATACAGTTGTACACCCCCCCTCTCGTACACTTCACTCTTCCTCATTAAGGCTCCTCTTTACACACCATGTCAGCTTGACCAACATGGGCTCTAGAGCTTTTAACCACACTGCCCCGCAGCTCTGGAATTTTCTTCCAGAAAGCATCTGTACTGTAGACTCTCCAACCACTTTCAAATCACATCTAAAGTACCATTCATGCAGAAGCGCTTATCCCATTGCACTTAAGTCTTTCTATGACTTTATCTGTGTTTAGCTGATACTCTGCCATATTGTTTTACTGTAATTTACTATTTGACGTTATTCATTCCTTCTTTGTTTGTACATTTTTTTGGACAGTAAACAGAGTCAAATTTGCATTTTGTAGGTAGTGCAAGAAGCATTAGATATATACCATTCTCAAATAGCATGCTATCATGCTATCATTCAGAAACAAAAGAGTGTAACACCAAAAAAGTCTTACTGCCCATATATACAGTATGCATGCCATCGATCAAGGTTTGCCATCCATGACAGATGTGTTAGGTATGCCATCCAAAGCTATTGACTACGTCCATCTTCCTGCTGACTCCACAAGGCAAAACCAATGAGGCTGAACGATGGCTGGTATCCATCAAAGAAGCTGATGGGGACGATGAGTCTATCCATATTCACTTGACTAGGCATTCATATTATATACAGTAATGCTGAACAAAATTTCTATTCAATAAGAGTTAAGAGATGGTAGGTTCAAACAGAAAACGCGCTGTCAGCTACCCAGATATCTAGCTATCCTGAATTTTTAAAACACTTTGCAAGATTAAAAATTCACTACTTATGGCTGTTTACTGCTAGTTTTCATATCTTTGCTTGCTTTTCTTAAAAGGAACGTCAGGACTTTATCATAGCTTTTGCTTATCCTTATATGACAATTGAAAATATACTACACTACATGTTTATATACTTCATAGTATTAATGATAAATAGTGGATTTTAAAATAAACTAGCTATGTTTGTGACTGGAATTGTATTGACCTCAGATGAAAGAAAGGGGTCAAGCGAAACACTTAGACAACCCTTTGTGCATGTGCAACCTGCATGCCAGTACCTTCCCATAACCTCGAGTAGTGACATACCATATGACACCAATTAATACTGCCATTAGGCAGCCATCTTAAACCTTCTTAGCAGGTGCAATGTCATGAGGGACAGGAAAAGTGCTTAGAGATGACCACTGCACTCACACCACTGACAGACACAATGCTAACCTTGTAGAACACCTGCAAGGTGGAACCGCAGTGATGCCACATCACAGATATCATCATATGCTTGTTGTATGGTCACAACTACAATACCAACCTTTCATTTCAATGTGGCAAAAAAGAGTGATGAAAAACAATGAAATGAAAAAATGGCAATAACAAAAGAATGATCTGTGCAAAAGAATGATTATTGCAACCATTTTTAAAGCAGCACTATTGTGTAGATCTGAACAAACATCCTAAAGTTGAACAACACACTGTCATGTCAAGCAGTACAGTCATGTGTAAAACTTATTGCCCCATCTTTTAATTCTTTTTTTAAAAATTGTGTGTAAAAAAATTATCTGATTGTAATAGGTCTTAGAATTAGACAAATACAAACAACAAATAACTTTTTTCACCATTCCATTATTTATTTACCAAAAATCAGCACTATAGAAAAAAATCCTAATAATAATATATGGGCAATAAGAAGCATTCTATAACTTGTAGATCCACCTTTAGCCACAATAACATGACGTAATTGTTTCCTGGATGACTTCATCCGTCTCTCACAAGGTCTCTCTGTTTTTTTCTCCATTCCTTTTTACACCATTGCTTCAGTTTATTGAGTTTTTTGGGCATTCACTTATGCACACCCCTGTTAAGGTCCTGCCACAGCATTTCAATTGGGTGGAGATCTGAACTGTCTAGACTATTCCCAAACCTTGATTCTTTTCTTTTTTTTTTTAGCCATTCTGATGTAGATTTACTGGTGTGCTATGTATCATTGTGCTGTTGCATGAATCAATTTCCCCGTAGTATTGGTTGTCGGACAGATAGCTCCACATTTGCCTCTAGAATACTCTGGTATACAGAGATGTTCATGGTCAGCTCAATGAGTCCAAAGAGCCCAGGTCCTGTGGCTGCAAAAACAAGCGCAAATCATCCCCCCTCGACTCCTTGACATTAGGTATGGACTTTTCCTGCTGATATGCTGTTTTGTTTTTTGCCAAAAATAGAGCCGGGCATTAAGGCTAAACAACTCCAGTTTAGTCTCATCTGTCTATAAGACATTGTTTTAGAAGCCTTCTAAGCCTTCAGTCTATTCTAATCGTGCTGTTATGAACTTTACATTTTTCCAAACTGATGTGCATCAACAGTTGGTTCTCTAAGACCATTGCTCATGTCCTGGCATTGTGTTAACACATACCCGAATGCTCCATATCAGCAAAATTTTGCCAAATTTTCTAGACGGCTACACACCTGTTGATGATCCATTAATCAAGGGCTGATGATTAGCAGCGCCTGGCTGCAACTTACCCTCTTAAATTCTGGGGAAGCAGTAATGGGGTACTTACAGTAATATTGCTGACATATATATTCTTTGCCTTCATTTTTGTTAAATAAATAATGGCACTGTGAAAAAAAGTTATATTATGTGGTTTGTCTTAGTTTGTATTTGCCTAATACTAAGACCCACTATGATCAGATGATTTCTTTATGTTTTTACACAAAAATGCTTAACACATGATTAAAACTGTTACACATGACTGTCGACCCAGTAATAGTCCTAAAAATATGTGGAATAAACAATAGTGCTTCATCAATCACATTATTAAGGCAGATTAATTTATGTATATCAAAGTGATGACATCCAGCACCCAGTGGTCTCTGCATGTATTCTTCTTCCATGTCAGATAAGCAGTGGGTCTGAGGATCAGATGGCTGGGATCTGGACTATATAGTATTTTAGGGCACATATTATAGCAAAGATCATTCTGCACCCTTAAAATTACTGAAGGATGTAAGGTCAATCAACAGGTTCACAAAATTTGGCCTGGCATATTTCCAAAACATGAAATTGACTCAATATTTTCAATAAAACGATGACTGAAAGAAAACAGGCACGTTTCTGACCACCAGAAAACATAAATGCTAAAATGCTAATAAGTTATCAAATTAGTCAGAATACATCACGAAGTTTTGAAAGCTGTCACTAACACACACACACACACACACGCACACACACACACACACACACACACACACACACAAACCATGGCACCCTGGTGGAACATTTTCTTTTCAAATGTTGTGAGAAAGCATTCATTTAGTGCTGTGGATTGCATTTCACTATTGAGCCACTGACAGGGGTCAAACCTCCTCAGGTGCTGACAAGCTGAACAAAACATTGCAGTTCGGCAGGAATTATTATCAGCCTGTTCGAATCTCTCGGACATGACAGTGGTCATAACAAGTTTGAACTCATCTGATGGCTGAAACGTTAAAGGGGATGTTAAGAAAGGCTTTCTCAGGTTCTTCCTATGCTTATGGGTTATTATCAAACATGGAGGTTTGCAACTAGCAAGCTGTTTAGGTGGTGGGACTTGAGCCAGACCACAGCTGTCTCTGACTGTGAGCCAGTGCCGAAATCCGCCAGCCAAGCATGTTATACTGACATAGGCATCAGCGCGCAGTCAGCGCAGAGGATGTCAAAGTCAAACCCAGTGCCCTTAAGATGTTCAGTAATCACACAGCAAATAAAAGTGCATTGCATGTAATTGGGAACCCTCTTAACTATGTTAGCAGCATGGTAGACTTACTAGTTAGATAGCTAAATGGAGTTGTGTTGGAGAGAAACCAATGCAGTTGAGAAGAGACGCAAGGAAGCCCAGTAACAAAATACTAAAAGATATTAACAGGAAACTGTAGCCAGCTTTGAGGGACAGCTCACCTATTGCCTCATGGATAGTGCATAGCGTGCGTGAAATGTAAGACAGACACAGATGAGGAGAAGAAAAAGGAAAGTAGGCTGTATGATGGGAGTATTTATTCTGAGTACCACATCACAATATATATCAGTTGTTTAATTGTTCACAGTATGTGTGAGAATGTGTGCAATTAATTATCCACACTGCAAAATTCCCAGTGTTTATTTAACACCCCAAGCGTTTACATATGACCTAATGGTCACGAATGTACTCTGAAAGTGTTAAATCAACACTCTGGGTGTTCATTCAAGACTAAGGATTTTGCTGTGCAGGTATCCACTGGAAGTGAGGGATGGACAGAGTAATTAATGTTGCATGATGACAATAAGCTCTGTGCCTCCAATACTGCATTTGACTATACATGGAAAAACAATAGCTAAAAACCTGACGTAAATACTAACTAATCCTGCATCCTTTCTAATTTTTTTAGAATTAATTTATCGCATACTTACCAAGAAATTATGCTGGCGCTTGGCAGTGTTTAATGCAGTAATTAGCTGCAGATTTATAGATTTATAGTTAGTGAGCTCATGGGTCATGGTGCTTACACGTTTTCACATTTTACACTGTGTGTGTGTGTGTGTGTGTGTGTGTGTGTGTGTGTGTGTGTGTGTGTGTGTGTGTGTGTGTGTGTGAGTGTGGAGGAGTGAGTTCTGTCTGCTTCTTGAGTGTATGAAATTCACTCAAGGCAGGAAGTGCTAATGGTAGTCTACCTACACACACCATTACCAACACATGAGAAGAAAAATAAGATATGGAACGATAGAAGATAAGACAGACCAAAAGATAAATTAAAGGGAGGTCAATGTTAAGTAAATGAGAGCAGCACACAGCAATACAAATGGACAAAATGTTTAAAAAAACAAAAACAAAAAAAAAACAGGAACCATTAAGGAACCATAAAAAATTAAAGCATCCAAAAATTATAAGATTTTTTTCAGCATTAAGTCTATATTTTGTTTAAACTGCTTTCATGTTTTGAATTGTATTCAAACAGGCCTGAGGTCAGTGTCAGGATATCAGCAGGAATGACTCAGCCTTATTAATCTGGGCACCCACTGGTTAGAGAACAGCCACTGAAGTCAGCACTGCCAATGTGACCTTCATCAGGTGCTGATCCAGAGTATGTTTGGACAGGAAAAGAGAGCTATGGCCCAGACGACCCAGCGCTAACAAACAAGCAGGTGGCAGCGCAGCAGGAGAGAGAGACAGAAAAAACTACATGTGTATGTGTGTGTGTGTGTGTGTGTGTGTGTGTGTGTGTGTGTGTGTGTGTGTGTGTGTGTGTGTGTGTGTGCGTGTGCCCTTCTTACTGATGACAACAGGTATGTGAAGGAGCCTTAGCAATGAGCTATCATTAGAAAGTACAGGTACATCAGCAGCTCATGATTACCAACCCTCAGTGCAATCCTCAGGAACATTATACCAAATTCAGGCTCCTTATCCAGAGAGAGAGCGCAAAATTATTCTAACAAACTGACACTGCAATTCTACCCTGTCCCACAGAGTGCAGTAATGAGTATAACTACCCAAAGGCGTGAAAACCCGTTTATTCTATACTGTAGTACCTGTATAAAACATCCGACATAGTGCATGTGTCAATGTTCTGTATGTTGCCAAATGTCTGCATTATATCAACTCGCAAGGTAATAAAGTGCTAACATGTAAATTTTTTCTCATGTAGATCTTTTTCTGCTGAACTATGTATGAGCTCCACAATAACTAGACAATAACTGGTTAATAACATGCTCCATGAAGCCCTTGGCACTAATAAGACAAAACTGATCTGCTCTTTTCCTTCAGGCCTGAGCCAGACACAAGCCCAGACCATGTGGCTACCGTAGGTATTGATTACTATCCAACAGCACTGTGAACTGCTTCTTACTCTTACACAAAGTGCTAGTACGACTTTGTAAATGAGAGGAAGTAGACATTATTATTGTTACTACAGTGGAACTGTGAAAGAGGTAATAGTGACTGAGGGGGGGGGGGGACTATAATGCTCATGTTAAGCTGTAGGACTGGTATCATTATTATACTAATAATTACTTTTGTAAACTATACCAGGAATAGAAATTGTTTAAAAATGCTTTCAATTCCACAATGCAACAGAAAGATACTGTACATGTTATAGAAAGGCAGACTGTTTGAGCTGGATAGAACTAATAGCAAGAATTTACTGTATATAAAAATAAGAAAGATCATTCATTCATTCATCTTCTGCAGCGCTTATCCTGTGTACAGGGTCGTGGGGTGCCTGGAGCCTATCCCAGGAGAATTTGGGAGCACACACACACACACACACACACACACACACACACACACACACACACACACACACACAAACACACACTACGGGCAATTAACTTAACCCACATGTCTTTGGACTGTAGGAGGAAACCAGAGTAACCCAGAGGGAACCCACCAAGCACGGGGAGAACATGCAAAAATCCAGCTGACATATTTTGACAATTTGACATGTACATCAGTAGTAGATGCATTTCTTCTCAGATTCAGTGGTTAGGCTCCACAGCATGAAATACAGGACTCTTTCCTAAAATTCACTGACTTTAATCCAAATCAGGTTCATAACCCTTACAATACCCTTTAAAAGGGATAGGTTTGCACAGACATGTAGTAGTATTAAAACAGTGGAGGAAGAAGGGACAGAACCGAGATCAAGTGAAAGGGCAGGTGGTGAGTAGAGAAGGCACCAGTCATTTTATAGCTTTACTTTTTCCTAATTAATCTGCAAGAGGAAAAGTAAAGGTTACGTCTATCTTCTGTCCTTCAAGTAAATGCAGACACCATTCTCCATCTCTCTCCCTTTATTTTTTTTTTTCAAAAGGGAAAGGGCACGGTATTGGATCCTGCTGAAAATGAAATGACTTACTGCCACCACTGGCTCACCAGGCTCCAGAAGTAAATCTGTTCCATTACAGAACACTGCATATCACCGAGCCATACACTCAGTAATCATATCAGAAAAAAGCTTAACGGCAAGGCATTTGCTCCCTAATCACATCTCCTCAGCTTCAAAATTAGCTCTGAAAAATGCTCAACCATATCCTGGTTTACAACTGAAGCTCGGTGCAATATTGTACTGCAGGAAATAAAACTATTAGCTGTACAATAGTAAAACACTACAAAAATAGCTTCACTTACCAGTCAACTATATATTATAAAAAATACTCATTCAAAAAAACTCATTTTGAGGGAACAAAAGGTGCACCTTGAGGCCGGAAGCACACCTGGCTCACATTGCTTTTCTGATTTATATTAGATCCATGAAAATCATTCATTTTAAAACCCCCAAAGCCTTCTGAATAGTCAAATATGGCTGTTTTGAATAACTTTCAGAAGTGAAGCTGACTTGGAAGTTGGACTCCATGTATTGTAAATGAATTTTTGACCTCACTGTTACATATTCATAAGGCGGAGCCCTTGCTTCTACACAGTCCATACAGTCGATCAGCCATAACATTAACACCACAAATCATTAACACATTAACCCTGATTATTGCATACATACCCATACACTGGGTACAGGAACATGTGTACTCAAGGCTCACCTGTTCCCACAGGAACAAAGACCGTTCCATCTGGTCTGATACCACAGAAGAGCCAAAACAGCACAAATTACCAAAAAAATGCTGGTCACAGTAGAAAGGCACCAGATCACAAGTTCCCAGTGGTCTTGCGGAGCCACAGACACAAGCGGAACCTAAACAATACTGTGCATGTTTTGTGATCTACTGATCAATGTATATTTATGAGCAAAGTGCTATGTCCTACGTCACTAAGAACCACAAATGTAATACGAAGTAGACTAATTTATCTGTTCAGAAAAACTGACCTCCAACAGACTTCTCACTCACTCGGTACTCAGTCATTCTCTATAGCACTTATCCTGTTCAGGTTCACGGGAGGCCTGAAGCCTATCCCAAATGACTCTGGGCACTAAGGGCGCTACACCCTCGACAGGGTGCTAACCTTCACAGGGCAAAAGCTCACATTCACCCGCACACTCTCATACATTCTATGGGCATTTTATGTCTTTGCAGGAACATGTAAATGCCATGCACACAGACCCTAGGCAAAAATCGAAACCCAGCCCTGAAGGTACAGGGTCATTGAAATGAGATCCGGAAAGTTTGTTTTTATTATATTATTTATTTTAGTATATGCAATGATAATATGGTATAGGCAGCCTTATGTAGGCATGCACAGTTTTCAACAAAAAAAGTAGAGATCTTTCAACAAAAAACACACATCATGCAAGGGCATTTTAAAAATTATAAGAACATTACAAAATGCATACCACCAACAGGGGTACAGATACACAAATGAATAGAAAATACTGTGTGCAGTTCTTTCAATTCCTCTTTCAATATCCATGAGAACACCACTGTTGTATCCCTTAAAAGGGTCAAACAAAGTTTAATACAACATAGATCTTCGTGTCATTATTCTTCAAAATAAGTCATTTCGTGTCCCCTCCAAATTTTCTGATTAATACAGAAAACGCTTCAGACTGTAATCAAACTTTCTGCAAAGTGTATGCATACTCATTCTCAGGACAATTTCTACAAATGAAGAAATAAAAGCTGCAGGATCATGAACAAATAATAACCACAGAAATTCAATTAAAGAAAGATGTGGGGTATTATTTCTATGCAGAACACATAATCTATGTCTTCAGACACTAGGCTGCAGAGGGAAAAAACAGAGAGAGAGGGAGAGAGAACCAGAGAGAGCGAGCGAGCGAGAGAGACAGAGAAAGCAACTTCCTCTTTGAAAGCTATAATTGGAGCTCCTGATTGTGGAGCTGCCGGTGATGTGATAGCAACACACAGCGTTAAACGCTGCCTTTGATCATGCTAACCCTTGCGTTTGAAGCTGAGAAGCTCCCACCTGACAATCACATATGCACACATACACACGACCACAAATGTACACCAATTGTGCAGAGACATAATTGTTTTTGGCCAATAAAATTTAATCACTTATACGTATAGTATACGCTGCTAGCACAGACTGAACTGTTAAGTAAAGGGGCATGATTGCGTTTAAATAGCATTAGACTAGAATTATAGCAGAGCAGAATATGTCACCTGAGATCATTAAAGAAATACTCTTTACTGCATTTGTAGCATGTGGGCAATTACAGTGGACTGGAATTTTTTTACGTTTCAGTTAAAGCAGGAAAGAACAGAAAATTGAGACATAAGGGCTGTTTGTAAATTATGTTACATTTACATTTGACTCATCTTATGACCAAGATATATTTTGACACTAGCATCCATCTACTATTCTTCTCTGCCATAATCTATTTTTGTAAAGAATAAAAACATTTATAAAATCCTACTTATTTATGATTTTTTTTCTGCAGCACGTACTAAACTTGAGTTATATTATATCTAGATTATTTTAAGAAAGTTAGGTGAAAGCTGCAAGCATCGGCTACAAATCTCCGTCACTTCAAATCAATTTTTAAGACCCCGCCATGGTTTCCAATCATTAAACGTCACTGGCTAAAAGCCTCTCGTAAAGCAGGCAGGGTTTACAGACCCAAGATGAAACCCACCAGGACAATCATCATTCTCACTCGGTTGTGGTATCGTTCGTCCAGTGATGTATGTGTGTAGTGCTTTTATGCTGCTTCATGCAGTCATCATGAGCGAGCAAGCAAAGGGAAGGCTGGTCTGTCTCTTACGTATTCACATATACACACATACTCACACGCACAGAGGGCAGTGTGGCATTCAGCCAGGGGTACTCTGTGACACATGGGGGCTTTATCACTGGAATAGTGTTTACAGACTGCTACTGTCAAATAAAACATATGCTTTGGGGACTTGGAGTCTGTTCCTAATAATATCCTATTCTCTCTCATTCTCGCTCTGTGTCAGCCCCATGGCTTAGAGCAGTTTAACGGAGACTGGAAGTAAATTATCTCACTTTAACTGCTGTGACATTAGTTTTAGTTCTGGATGGTATAACCACATGGTATATATATATATATATATATATATATATATATATATATATATATATAGTCTCCACCACATTGCTGTCAGAGAACATGAGATGGAAGTAGAGGAATGCTGCAGTTCAGCTCCACACTTAGTTGAACTGACTTGGTGGAAATAATTAAAAGACCAGTGAGCTATTCAGACCGACCTGAATGAAACACGTCTGGCAGAAACATCCATCCGCCAGCCTTTCTTTTTCTTTCTTTTTCCACACTGTATTCCATAAAATCCTTTGCCTTATCTCACTCCACATAGTCCCTTTTTAATTCTGCTGTTCTGCTCTCTATCCGCCTCTACTTATTCATCTGTATAACACTATACACCTCACATCCAATCTTTCTTTGCCTCTGAAGCACTGTAATTCCAAGTTCTCTCCATCATTCTCTGTCAACCGTTTAAAAAATTCTCCCCTACCTTCAGTGGCTATCATTGCCTACTTTAATCATCAGCTCTTCTAGTCCTATTGACCAGACGTATTAGAAGGTATGTCTAGGTTGTGGGAGATTTCAGTTTACTGAAATCAGCAATGGTTCAAAGTTACATATGTTGTTGTTCTTTTGGTTGCTTCCACAGCTCACCAGATCTAGGCTTGGGACCGGTACTAAGAGTGTATATACTAAGGTATATACCTTAGTATATTGATTGATTGTTTAATTGATAAAAATATACTATATATTTAAAAAATATATATATTGGTAATTTTTTAGGCTGTCATACAAATCGGCATGGAAAATGTTTTTAGGACATTGAATTAAACTGTTTTACTGATTATGTTGTCTTTAGAGCTCGTTAACACCTATTATTTTAAATGACATACAGTTATACCTTAAAGAATTAACTAAGCACATTTATGCTGCTCTGCATGTTTAAGTGTGTAGTGAACCAAAGAATATGATTTTGCAGCATAATGATGGTTGCCTAATTGAAAGTCACTTTTCCACTCTTTTACTCTTATAATCAGCTCTACACTTTTTATCTGTGTGCTTATAAGTGAAAAATCAGGTAAATCAGGTAAATCTAGTTACAGAACAACTAAGAAGCTGTTTTGGTATCATAAAACATAGGCAAAGCAGTAATCTAGCTTAGTGCATATAGAAGGTTAATTTGTTGTCTACAGTAATTATTTTCCATATAAAATTTTGCATGTACAACTCAGGTTAGCATTTACATCGAGCAGGACGTGGACAGCATGCAGATAATAACACATGCTCTGAACGCAAAGTCCATATAATACTATAATACCATAATTCCTTTGATTGTGTAGAGCTGCCTTGCAACAATGACAATATTTAAAAGCGCTATACAAATAAAAGTGAATTGAATTGAATATATGGATAGAATTCTATTTTGACAAGATGTTGTTGATCTCAGTCACTAAAACACACCAGGTATATTTGTGCCACAAACTAGTAACATAATCGCCTAGTGATGCTACAGTGAGTATCTCTCTCGATCCTTAAGGTTAATACAGGAAAACATTTACTAATCAGTGAAAATACTAACACAGCTGCCTATTGCAGTGGATATCAATTGCAGCATGGTGGCATACTGGTTCGCACTGTGCCTTCACACCTCCAAAGTCGAGGGCCTTTTGTTCTCATTTGGCATTTGTGCATGGTGTTTGCATGTTAGGTGTGTTTTCTCCAAGGACTCTGGTTTCCTTCCATAGTCCAAAGGCATGCAGATTAGGCTAATTGGCATTTCCAAATTCATTGTAGTGTTTGAGTGTGTGTGCTTGTGTGCCCTCCCTAGTGCCTGCCTAGAAGAGTTTCCAGGCTTCTGGTGACACCCTCTACAGGATAAGCAGTATGGATAATCAGTGAGAGAGAGAGAGAGAGAGAGAGAGAGAGAGAGAGAAAGAGAGAGAGAGAGAGAGAGAGAATGATTATCACTTAAAAAACATTAAATTCCACATAAATACTAGATTTACCATAGTAAATCTACCATCCTATTTTTAGGATATGCAATGAGCTCCTTGGACTTTGCCATTGTACTTGTGTTAGTCAAATCAATGAGTGCTGAGAGTGCAAGAACACCATGATTTAGATTTAATACCAAGATATATTGGGTGAGAAGGAGTGTATCACTATACAAAACTATGTAAAACGAAGTAGCTGTGTAAAGACTGCTTAATAGATTTTCCTGTCTCTCAGCTGAATTAAACAGCCTTTTCTTTTTTAAATGTCCCAGTGTCCCCAGAAAAGAATAACATCCAAAAAATGTGGGAAAAGAAATTAGATGAAATATTTGCATGTAAGTCATTACAGATACTTGGTCCACATAGTCATTGATGGAGCAGTCTCTTTAAATACAGATGGAGCAAGGGGTAAATCCCACTAAGATGAAGTCCCATATATATGTCCCATTATATACTTATCTAAATGATATCAGGAAAATGCATGAATGCATCAATGTCTACTTAATTGGTAACCTTAGAATTTTACTGAGTGGTAGAAAGTGACTGCTACCTCACACAACGCTCTCTTGGTCCACTGCCTTAAATGATGTTTGAATGATGACAACTGCAGTCTTGACAAGTCATTCTGTAATGCAGGCCTTCCTTAGCCAGGCTCCATTTCCTTCTGCCATCTATTTTAATTACTCCTTTTCGCCCCTTCGGGCCAAATCAGAATGTGCATACATTTCCTGGCACTCTTGCCATATTAATGAAAATTTTGGCATTGACTAAAAAAAAAAATCTGCAACCCTTAAAATAAAAAGCTTAGCATGGAGAAGTCCACAAGTTAATTTCGAATCTGGCAAACAACTGATTTAAAAAAATGAATCTACTTGTTTTGGTATACAAGATTTTTTTTTTAAAATAGAGTATACCCGTACTCACAAACTATGGATACAGTTTAGGCTGAATGATAATTTGTGGTCCAGCATTTGGTATTGCTATGCAATTGTTTGTTCAGGTCTTTGTGCTCAATTCCCTTTGGAATGCTGAGGTGCCTGGATTTGTATCAAGGCCAAAGAGATCTGGAAAGTCATCCCTTTAATCCAGCCAAAAGAACGCTTCCAATTAACTCATAATTTTCACAATTGGCCAATCAGCAGCTTCTAAATGTCATTTCTGAAAACTGTTTAAAGGGCCAGTCATGTAAGTGTATATAAACTTTTGACCACTGGAACTTTGATACATCATCATTTATACCGCTTCATCCTATATGCAGGGTGACAGGACAGCCTATCCCAGAAGACTTAGGGCATGGCAGAGTACAGCCTGGATGAAGTGCCAATTCATCACATGGCACACATATATACACATTTATTCACACACTATGGGCAATTTGGGAACACCAATTAGCTTGCATATCTTTGGGCTGTGCCCACCAAGCATGGGGAGCACATGCACACAGACCCGAGGCGGGAATCAAACCCGGGTCCGAGAGGTGCGAGGTGACGGTGCTAACTTTGATATTGTGAATCTCAATTTGATTCCATAAAAATTACTTCTGTTACAAACAAAATTGATGTCCTAATTGAATTGCCAAAAAAATGTATAGGAACATGAAATGTGTGACATTTGTTCATGTTTTATATGTCCTCACTTCTCGCTTCTAGTTAAGGTTGCTTTACTGACATTACACAAATCTATAAAGACTAGGAGTCATGCATTGATTTTCTGAAAAAGCAGTACTCAAAGAATCTAGCCTGTTAACTACATCAGGATTAGTATGCTGTTAGCGTCTGACTAAAGCTACACTACAGAGAAACAATCAGCTTAGCTTCTTATTAAACATTTTGCTCTCACTAGGGTAAACTACAGCAAATGCCTAGTATGTTTTATTAAATAACTTAATAATCATAATCGTTTTGGCAGAATTTGTTATTTAATTTGTTATCTAGCTAAAATCTGCTAGCAATTATGGTGCTACTTATACTGTTGCTACCTGTAGTTAGAAATTCCCATTTAGAATACATGTTGCTAATAATATTTCATTACCACACTTTAAAAAATTTTAAATTCTCTTTTTTTTTCTGCCTTAGTGTGTTCGTGTTACATTTATTGGTATACAGAGATTAATTTTCCTGTTGATCAACATGAGAGATCATGAATAAACAGATTAAGCTTTTATGCATATGCAAAGTACTTGGCTGAAACCTATATAAAATTACAGTATGAAGGAAAAACAAGAGCAGGGAAAGAATGACACCAAAAAAGGACAGTTTTTACAGGTCATCCTCAATGAAGGTTATCTTATGATTTTTATCTTGATCTGATCCCTCAATAATCCAATTATTAAGACGGGATCTACTACAAACCCATTTGCCCATACAAACACACACACACACACATACACACACGCGCGCGAGCACCAATACACATATCAGCGTGCAGGTCTGCATGTGTCTTCCTAATACCATAGTCATCCATGTACCGTATTATGTAATGCAGGTCGGACTTCAATTCTGGTGTGGATTATGAAAATCTAAAGCAAGACACTGTGTAATAGACTGAGTGGAAACTGTTGCAGAGGTTGGACAGACAAGCAGAAAGGTAGAGAGGGGAAATATTTGGTGTCGGAAATAGATTTGGGTCATCAAATTTGAACAGCCTCATAACTGAGATGTGTGAACCTTGAAATAAATCCTTCACATAAAGTGAACGGGAGATTATCACCAGAGCATCTGGTTAAATAATTCCTATTCAAACTCAACACTTAGACATTTTACAGGTTCAATGAACAATGGGTCATTGTTAGTATAACATTTATTTTGTGCCTGACTGCGTAAGGTTTAAGTAAATGACACTGAAAACATCCATAGTGTGGTCGACTAATAGTTGATAAGTGCTAACTTTTAAGTTTTGGAATCTGTGTCCCAACCAACTATAAATCAATATAAAGAAAGAATCAGTTTACGGAGCAGAATGTCAGCTTTATTATTTGGGGAACGTGTGTTTGTGAAGGCCAGTTTTTTTTAATATATGCTCTTCACATTTCAAGGGACCAAATGTGTTTGTACAAAATTGTAATGTAATATTAAGTGCATTTCCAGTCTTGACTATTTGATTGCAAATCCTTAACAATCATTGCCTGCCTGAAGTCTGTGTTATTAAACTGTCACAGACATCACCAGTCTGATGCACTGCCATGCTTGTAATGAAACTATTTTCTCTTTAGTTTTTTTTTTCTTTTCGACATCTCGTATCCTTTTTGTCTTTGGTACTCTAAATAATTGGCCATGTTTTGGCCCTGTAGAGATTGTAGTTGTACTGTTCTGCACACCATCATAGAGAAGCACGACATGAGAATTTAGTGTGTCTTTGCACAGATCAGAATTCAACCTGCTTCTATCACTGGTAGCTTCATTATAAATACAGATAACTGAATTAGTTATCTTATCAGCCATACATAACATTTAGCAGAAATACAATGGTATGCTTTAGAGCAGTGGCTCTCAACCCTAGTCCTGGGGGACCCTCTGCACTGCATATTTTAGTGTTTTCTCAGCTCCCAGCACACCTGATTTAACTCATCACCTGATTAATAGCCATTTTCTGAACTGAACTGGATGCGACGGAGGAGGAAAAACATTTAAATGTACAGAGCAGGGGGGGTCCTCCAGGACCAGGGTTGAGAACCACTGCTTTAGATTATAAGCACTTCCCTTTTTATACATCATTTTCTCTTTTATGTATAACTTGGATAATGATGCACAATTACCATGAAAGACAGCCACTGTATAAAAGAACTATAATTCCTTTCTGTCTTCACTTTACTCATATGATTTATCCAATATTGTTAGTGTGTTACTGTTTAGTATATGTTTCCTTGTAAAAGACAGTAATCCTTACCCACTTTTGGTGACAGAAACCAAAGCTCCTCTACTAACAGGTAATGGCCTGTCTTCGTCTGTCTCTGCAGGGACTCTGGACCAGAATGCAGGTGCTAGGCAGTCATGGCTAGTACTTCTCACTCACTAGGTTAGCTTCTTCTTATCCTGCAACACACACCAATTAACATATTTGCTCCATTATTGGCTTGTAGAAAACAAACAGTTCTTTCTTTTTCATTTTCATCTGTCCTTGGTGGCAGTTGATAACCTATTTATAATCTATTTATAACATTATAATACTCAATAATATATATATATATATATATATATATATATTCTTAAAAAAGAGGCTTATTTGGCTTATCTTGTAGAATTGTTTGACCCTGTGAAATGAAAAACAAATACAATGAAGACATATAAAAAATGCATTTTTGTGCTGGACCTGTTGCTTTTCCACAAAAACGGAAATATCCCTGAAGAGCAATTTCTGCAAATTTATGTGAAATGCATAAAAATCACATGATCACCATTTTCAGAATCACATCGTTCACCGTCTTTTGACTGCTGTACTTTGATTTAAAATGTTTGGTGACATTTTAAGCTTCGTCTTTGCAGAAGTGTAGTGGTTGGCATTGTGGTCTCGCACCTCTAGAGTAAAGGATTTGATTCCTGCCTTTGGGTATGTGTGCATGGAGTTTTGGAGTTTGCCTGTTCTCCACATTCTTGGTGGGTTTCCTCCAAGTACTCCAGTTTCCTCCCACAGTCCAAAGACACACAGATTACGCTAATTGGTTGTTTCCAAATTGGTGTTTCCAAGTTCCAAATCGTATTATGTAAATGTGTCTGTGCTTGTGCCCTGTGATGGATTGACACCCCATCCAGGGTGAACACGCCTAATGCCCAAAGTTCCCTGGGATGGGCCCATGACCCTGAATATATATATTATATAATATATATATATATATATATATATATAGAGAAGAGAGAGAGAGAGATAGAGAGAGAGAGAGAGAGAGAGAGAGAGAATGAGGGAGTGAGAGAGTTCATATTTATTTTCAGCCATGCGTCAACCATCTTCCTCAATTTTTTCAACAATAAGATTAATGAAGAAGTATTACTTTCAGAAATGTTTGTGAAAAAACTGCTTATTATTAATATTTTAACACATATTTGGAGATATATGTTATGTTATACAAATTATTTTAACAAAATAAATATTTAATCGCTATTTTAACATCAAGTCATTAATATGATTATGATTTATTGAGATCCATTGTGGTAAAATGTAAGCTGTATAAATATTTAATTGTACACATTATCTTTTATAACTCTTTTTTCAAATTTGTTGTTTGGCACAAAACCACAGACTAAAGAACACATCTTAAAATTTACAAATTGTAGTGCAATCATGTGACAATCAGAGGTCCACCTGAGCCATCACCCCTAATTGCAACTTAACCCTCATAATGACACATCACGAAAACTGTTAGTGTTAACACTCAGAGTGCTGAATAGACACACACACACACACACACACACTGCCTGACAAAAAAAAATCATACACTTTAATTTTTTCTTTCAATCATGTGATTACAGCACACAATGTGGTGGCCAGTTAATGTGTGAAAGCGATTCCTTGTGCTCCCAGAACCACTCTTTCATAATTTGAGACCTGGAATATGCCGTGCAATCAGGGAAGAAAAACTGCACTGATGTGATACCTTGGTTATTCGGCACATTTAGGTCATCAGAACTGACCTACTGAAGCAACCCCAGATCATATCACTGCCAGCAGAGGCTTGTACTGTGGGCACTACGCATGTTGGGTGCATCACTTTATGCATTCCGCTACTTACCCTGATGCACCGATTGCTCTGGAATAGGGTCAATCCAGACTCACTAGATCACATGACCGTTTCCATTACTATCCATAAGTGCAATTTTTATGCTCCCTAGCAAAGTCAGGCCCATTTTTTTCTGATTAGTCTATAACGAAACGCTTTAACTTTCACTATTAAGCATAGCTATGATTTTTTCTGATGAATTTTTTTACAATGAAACTTCACCAGTGATATCAGTTAATTTTTTTTCTGACCACATTCCTTCCACAAAGTCGACAGTTCAGCATTATATTTACATATTTTGATCATGTGTGAAAGAGCTCTTTACCTAGTTCCAGGTATTTTGAATATCCTTAGTTGTTTTCTTTGCTTGATGCAGCCCGGTTGTTTGACCTTTCTGAAATGGCAGCTTTTTTTTTTTTTTTTTTGGCAGGCTGCATACACACACACACACACACACATATACATACATACATACATACATATACACACGCTTTTTTCAAAATACTAAAACTTGGCAAGTTGCCAAATTGCCACAGCTCGGCTTTCCAAAAATGTTAGCTCCTCTGCGAAAAAAAATAGCCAGAGGATGGATTTTTTTTTTTCTCTCTCTGTCCAGTTTTTTTTTTTTTCTTTTTCAATTGAAAGCCCTCTGTTCATATTTTCAGGGGGAAAAATACTAAACTAAAGTAAACTAAACTAATTAATTCTAAAGTAAAACATTCTTTTAAAATCTTAGTCACCATATTCACATTTAGGTTAGCATTCCGGATACACCGTCAGCCACAGAGCGAGGTAACCTTGCTAGTTAGTAAAAAAAAAAAAAAAAAAAAAAAATTCGTTTTGTTTTTCTGTTATTTTTTTCCTAAGCATTAAACACCTGTTTATGGATGTACGGAGAGTTTTACTGATCTCCTACTTGTCTATTGCCTGTGTGAAGCTTCTCCTTCTTGTGTGTAAATACACTAACGCTTATAGACTAAAATGCAAATATTTACAGCAGTCTATCATTTGACCTACCGACTGAATCGGGTCAGAGACGCAGCGGATATTCACAGGAGGGGTCCTCGGTGTGTGTGTGTGTGTGTGTGTGTGATGCACCTGTCTGTCGGTCCGCTTCCTGGCGTCTGACAGCGCGTTCTGCTGCCTTAGAGGAACAGCACGCTGCCTGGCTCCATGGCATTAGTTATGAATGACTGGAGGGTTTCTGGAGGCTTCGCGTAGTTTCCCGACCACTACAGTGAGAGCGGCAGGGCAAAAATGATTTCTCCTCCGCTGCAGGATCGATCGCTGCCCTCTCAAACCGGATCTTGCTCTCACCCTGTCTCCGTCATCCACAGCTCCGAGCTGAGAGAACGCTGCCGCCGCTCATTTATAGCCGATAATAACTTATGCAAATACCTGTGCGTCTGTGAGAGAGAGAGAGCTTCAAGCTCAGAGGAGAAGAGCTGAGGAGATAGAGGGAACTGAATCTGGGAGCGCGCGCTCATGTGTGTGTATGTGTGTGTGTGTGTGAGAGAGAGAGAGAGAGAGAGAGTGTGTGTGTGTGCTCCATCAGCATCAGTTTGCCTTGCTGAGTTAGGGAGGGAACTAAAGTTGCACTTTGCCTATTACTGTACACCGAACAGCCATAACACAATATTGAGTATGTGCCCGCTCTTTGCCATTGAAACACTCATACACTTTGTGTCCTGGCACCTTTCTATCACAACCATCATTTCCTTAACCTTTTCCTCAATTTGAGCAACAGTAGCTCTTCTATTGGGTCAGATTACCCAGTCCAGCCTTCACTCCCCATGTGCATCAGTGAGCCTTGGCCACCCATGACCCTGTTGTCAGTTCACCGGTTTTCCTTCCTTGGGCCACTCTTGGTATGTCTTGACCACTTCAGACTAGGAACATCCAACAAGAGCTGCAGTTTTGGAGTGGCACTGACTCAATTGTCTAGCCATGGGGGGGGGAGTTTATTATGCAGCAAGCGAACCGTTATTCCTGAAGTTGATGTGTTGAAAGCAGAATAAATGGCAAACATAAGGATTTGAGTGACTTTTACTATGGATAGGTCTGAGGACTGGGTCAGAGCAACTCCAAAACTGCTGGTCTTGTGGGATGTTCCTGGTCTGCAGTGGACAGGACATACCAAAAGTAATCCAAGAGGGGAAAACTGGTGAACTGGTGACTGGGTCATGGGTGGCCAAGGCTCACTGATGCACATGGGGAGTGAAGGCTGGTCTGCATAGTCTGAATCGCTAGTTTAAATCAAATTGAAGAAAAGGTTAATGCTGGTTGTGACAGAAAGGGGTCAGAACACACATTGCATCTATTATATAACAAATATGCAGTTTTTTGTTTGTTTGTTTTTTTTTTAGAAATTTGTACCGTAGACCACTTTGAGCAAATATTTTTTAATTAAGACACACAAGCCTGGTTGGACTATGGTGCTTACATGTATATGGTACCTCATGACAGCTGTGGTCACCTAACTGTATGTCTCGTTGGTTTTACTGTGGTATTTAATAGGAATTGTGGTTAGATAATGAACAGATTGATTTATCTTAAGTACTAACTGCTTTATCATGGTTATGGCATTGGGCTGAATCTGGCGCGCATCCAGGAAACTTTGGGTTAGATGTAGGAATACAAACTGGATGCAAGCACCATGAGCATGAGCATCACACACTTTCCAAATCTACTGTAGGAGTAATGGAGTTACCAACAGACTGATCAGGTGGAAGGAAACCAAAACAAAACAAAACAAAAAACTGGAGAAAATCCATCTGTATCATTTACCCCATTAAACATATTTATTTATTTATTTACTTAGCATTTTATCTTCTGTACCATTTATCTTGTAGAGGGAACTGGGGAGCCTGAAGTCTACACCAGGAGACTTTGGCATAAGGCGGGGTACTCCCTGGATGGAGTGCCAATCCATCTCAGGGCACACATAGACACAGACACACAATATGGGCAATCTGGGAACACCAATTAGCTTAATATGCATGTCTTTGGACTGTGGGAGTACCCAGAGGAAACCCACAAAGCACAGGGAGAACATGTAAACTCCACGCACAAGAATCCGAAACAGGAATCAAACCTGAACCCTGGAGGTGCAAGGTAAAACTGCTAACCACTGTGCCACTTTTTTTTCTTTTTTTTATTATTACTACGATTTCCTAAAACATCTATTTATTTGCCTGGCTAACTACATACAGTAGCAAGAACTAAAAAACTTCTTAATGTCGGGCTTACCAAGTGGCTTAAAACCAGTTTTTCTCATCCCTGGTCCTGGAGGAATCCTGCACATTGTCATGTTTTCCCTGCTCTGTTACACCCACTTCATTTTTAAAAAGGCTGTTAATTGGATGATTAGAAAAATAAGGACTGCTGGGAGCTGACAAAACAGTAAAATGTGCAGGGCAGATGGTCCTCCAGGAACCACTGCTTTAAAATCTCTCCATTGAGTGTAACTCTTTGCAGGATCGCTCACAAATACCCAAACTAGTCAGATAGATTATACTGTCTAGCTATCCAGATTAGTAACCAAAATTGTAGTGTTCACATCGTGAATGCTAAAGAGAGCAATAAATACTGTAGCCTTAAACTTACTAGTACAGCTTATAATGTACTTAAAATAAACTACATACAAGTCACATGTGACAATAATCTATAACAGGCTAAAATAAATGTTGTAGGTGACATACCATTTAATTTAATTTGTCAGTATGTGGTTTTGTATGTAGCCCAAATGAACATAGCAGATCCAGCCTGCAGTATAGCAGCTTGACTCCGTGGGGCATGTTTCCTGACCCTCTGATTTGAGTTGGCCATTATGACTCCATCCAGCTGGGAACATAATGGCCCAAACCTCAAGGTGCCCAAACCTCATGGGCGCATAGATCAGTGACAACCTGCTATTGTACACTGAATCGCTGGTTAAATATTGGCAAAGCTGTAAGATCAGTGACACTGATGCAAACTAAATCCTTAGCATTCACTTCTCTCCCTTTTTAATATTGACATATTGGACCAGTAGAATAAAGCAAAGTAAATCTTGTTGAATGTGTAATTATCACCTGTCAAACTGCGGTTGTTTTTAATAATATATCCTGACACAATAGCTAACACTTAAAATGTGGCTCTATCACAAAACAGTTATGTATTAACTGCCATTAAGTGCTGTGTTTTATATTAGATGCTGAAAAATTTGTTCAAATTGTGCTGATATTATGTTATGGGGTTAATTGTAAAGTGTGACCCATGTTGTTTGGGATCAATGACCTGGAAAGTCGTACCCTTATTCTGAAAGGTGTTTGGATCACATAATTAGTCCTAAGGTAATAACTTAAGAATCAATAATAAATGGATTCAATTATTGCCACTTTGACACACTTTGAACCACATATACACACACAGACACACACATACACGCACATTTTAAGAGGGGTGTAGTGATATGATGATTTTTAATGAATGCATTGATTTAATAGTCAATGATTGAAATGACTAGATGCAATCATGAATCATAATCATGAATCAGTTATTACTAATTATAAATTTATAAATACTGGGAAAAGGATGATTGTTCTGTAAATTATATATATATATATATATATATATATATATATATATATATATATATATATATATATATATATATATATATATATAAATTTTTTTTTTTTTTTTACAGAACAATCATCCCTTTCCCAGTATTTTTAATTAATAATAACTGATTCAAGATGTCATATATGCCTCGAGTCATATTTTTATTTTTTTGCAACTAATGTGTAAATAAATTAATGATGTGATTTGCCCATAACTCTGATACTTTGAAGTATTTTCCAATATCATCATCATCATCATCATCATCATCCACACATGAAAAGTAAGCTTAACCCAAATTCCGAAAAAGATTGTTAGATATCTATCAGGGGCCTCTATGTGCAATTCTATCACAGCAGACAGATAGTATCATTTACATATTGAATTATTGCCTTATGAATTGAAATCAAGTCATATTGTGTGGAAGTTCACACCCCAACTGTATAACTGCCATATTATGATGCCATAATAATATCAAATGCTGTACTAATTACATTCCATATTATATAGATTATATGATCCAGTGCAATGTACTGTCCACGTGTTTCCTCTCTATGTTTGTATTATCTAGGAATGACAGAAAGACAAACAGAGAAAGGATTTTGCTGGCCCCAAACTCCTATAAATGCAAATCCACCTGCCTGACAGGACAGCCTGTATCACTACATTTCATTTGGATGGCTAAAGATAGCATACCATCAGAGAAACATAGCATCAATGATGGTGAAATAACTCCCATCTAGCAATCTACCCGCCCTTTCATTACTGTTGGATGTGACAGTTAAATACACTCCACTGCACATGGGCCACATGTGATGATATGAAAACACATTACCACAGTAAAGGACACACCAAGGAAGGAGAAGATGGGAATAGAAAGAGGGCAGGTAATGACATAGGTTAGGACAGAAAGAATGAAAGAGCTCCAGAGATCTCCCTGTAATCTTACAAGAACATGCATGGAGGTCTGACTGGGTGGATCCTTACAGCTGCTTGAAAATTCAAACAAGCATTGGCAGTTTAGTCTGATGTGCCTAGTGTGCTGGATCTTATACTGGGTTAACTTTAAATGCATGAATTACTTATATCTTATAAGTCATTGATTAATCCAATCCTCAAGTGCATGTTTTAAATAATTCCATGATAGACATCTTTTGATGCATTCAACATCCAACTTGATACGTATTGAACGCAGCTTAACAGTTTTCTGCTCTAAGTGCATTTCACTAACAGAATGAAGCAGGTCAGATTTCACAGCTACCGTAAACATGGACTCAGCAGTAGGTTGGTCGTCTGCCACTGGATCTAGAAATATCTACGTTAAAGGCTACCCTTTGAAAGGGTGAGGCAAGCTGCGTATGTGTATAAATGCCTGATAATTGCATGTGTCTAAAAGCAGTGAACATGGCAAGCTTTGCGCTCAACCACAGACTGCAGACACATGAAAGAGAGAAGAGTGTTCCACCTCTGCAGCTCAAACTACATTAACTAAACCACAGGAACTAAAGTCTGTAGTTACAAAGAAAAAAATAGCATGTATTGGTTTAGACATGGGACAGCAGAGATTTGGAGAAAAGTATGAGGTGTGCAGCCAAGGGCATGAATAGTAAGTGGTTTAGTGTTCTTTAGGAGCCTGTGTCAAAGGAAGCAAGAAAATCCTCTTTTCCTGTTATTATAATAAGTTGCATATTGATTTTTTCACATATTAGCCATTATTTGTTTGTTCATTTTACTGTTTAAAAGGGTGAGAATGTGAAGTGTAAAGTGGGAGTGTTATGAAAAAAAATTTTTTTCAATTTAATTAAAATGTAGAGATAAAAAAGGATAAATAAAGTGATTTTTTTTTTAAGTAAGTGCTAATTCCACTAATGGTGACTGAAGAAGCCTAGGGTTAGGGTTAGTCCATTTATGTTGTTCATTTATGGGTAACAACTAAGAAGAGAAGTAACAGACTCTTGTTACATCAACTGTATTGTCCTGTAAATTGTATAGTGCTCCTTGTCATACAGTGACACCAAGTGGACACTGGGAAAATGAGGACCTATGTTACCTTTTTCCCAAACGCTGGGCATCCTTTACAGATACTTATAAGGTATTCTACAACTTTCTTATTAGTTGACTTAACTACCAGTGATTACCAGTTTGAATTATATAAAATATTTTCTATTAACCTTGCATGTGTATTATTTTCTTTCTTTCTTTCTTTCTTTTTTACCACAGCTGGTAGCTGGGCAGATTATAATGGCTGGGTGTCTATTTAAATCAGGTTATTCATATATGTGAGGATCATTAGCCATATTGCTTTCAGTCTGTGGAAGTCATTGAGGATCATCCCCATTGACTGTAGTGTTTTTGGCCAGTTGAAGGTATTGTGGATTGTCCCCAGCAGCCATATTGTTTTACCTGGTGGAGGGCACTGTGAATTATAATTACATTGGCAAAGGTGTTTTATTGTAAGAAACCTGCCAAAGCTTATTACTGTAATAGCTTTGACAAAAGTGTATTACTGTAACAACCTATCCAAAAGCATATTACTTAAATAATGTTTAGAGAAAGATTTTGTTTAGAGAAAAACATGTTTAGAGAAAGGGGTCATTTAGAGAAAGGGGTGATTTAGAAGAATTAGTCATTCAGAAAGAGAAGATGGATATTGGTGACTTAGGGGTAGGTTTCTCGCCTGCCACGCAAAAGGCCTGGACTCAATTCCCACCCACTATCCAAATCCCAGTCACTGGATGCAGTCCAACAGTCCAACAGTCATTCAAAAAGAGAGGACATTCATGGACAGGAGTCGTTTAGAGCTAAGACCTGTTCAGAGACAGGAGTCGTTTAGAAGAATAAGGAATTGTTAAGAGGGGAAGTGATTTAGGGAGAGGAGTCTTTAAAAATGAGTAGTCATTTGGAAAAATGAAAAAGGGAAGGGGTCCTCGTTCAGGAAGAGTATTTGCTGAGAGAGAAGTCATTTGGGAAGTCAATTAAAATAAGGAGTCATTTAGAAAAAAAAACATTTCGAGAGAGGAGTTATTTAGAAGGACATGTCATTCACAGAGAAAGAGGTAGGGGAATTTAGGGAATGGAACTGTTCAGAGGAAGGAGTCAGAGAAAAATGACTTCACCCAGAGAGTTTCATTCAGAGGAGGATTCATCAGGTAGAAGAGTTGATCAGAGCGAAACTACAAATTTTTTTTTGCATGAAAACGTCATTCAGTCTCTATAAGCTGAGTTTGTAAGTAAATACAAACTCCTCACATCTATACAAGCTGTAAAAAAAAAAAAAAAAAAAGATTATATTCCTTAGAAATATAAATGCTCTCTGGACAATTGGAATAAATTACATTTATCCTTTATTGGCCAAACATTCAGTGGAAATTATCATCTTTTTCCAAATTACTACCACTACTAATGACCTTTTTCCACCCAGTGTCCAGACTCAGATTTTCCAATTAGTCTCAACAAGTGGTTTTATATTCAGATTATTTGTACTTAAACATATTTCAGACATTACACATTTACAGTAATCAAAGATTGGAAAACATAAAAAAAAAAAATCAGAGGCATAACTAAAATAAATAAATAAATAAATAAATAAAAACTTCGAAGTGGACGCTGCTTTACTCATATATATGTATATTATATGTAATGTAATCGGTATATTATATTTTCACTGCATGTCGTACTGTGTAGACTGTGTATGTGACAAATAAATTTTTTTATTTTATTTGATTTATTCAAATCAGGACTGCTTTAAAATGACAGTATTAGCAAACAAAAAACGTTACATATAAAATGTTCTAAAAATAAATAATATAAAGTTTTATAAATAAGTCTCCTTGACGTTAATTCATTCAGATCATTTTGTCAAATAAGTTTTTGTTCCCTGTTCCTGGAAAACGCGCGAACTACGTTTTTAATGACTTTTATGTTTAATTACGTACGAAAAACGATTCTGTCGCCAACTAAATACGTCATCATCCCACGTCGAGTAACCCACGTATGGGTTACTAGACGCAGGCGCCGACCCGCCGTTCGGCGTGCTGTTCTTTGTGAATGCACTAAAGCGGGAGTGTCCAAATCCAGTCCTGGAGGGCCAGTGTCCAACACAGTTTGGTGCTTCTTCTTCTCAAACACAGTTGATTTAACTAATCTGTTAATTACTAGGTTCAGTGGGTGTGTTTAGGTGTTGGTGAATTACAAACTGTGCTGGTCACTGGCCCTCCAGGACTGGATTTGGACACCCCTGCACTAAAGGGTTCAAGCGTTATGACGTGGTTACACTCAGATGTTCATGTTGAACCTGACAGTTTATCTATCTCTCTGGTCTTGTCGCTGTCTTCACTTGACCAGTGGTTGTTCCTTGTTTTATTTAACTCTCTGTAGTAGCTACAATCCAAAAATACACAGAAGCACTATGTGTGGAATATCAATAGCTGATTCTTTGCTCCTAATTAGCTTTAGTCTTAGTTAATATCAGTGATGATTTTCCACAAGTGACTTTATTGTATATTACTGACAGTAAGCGTGCCTTCGTTGTTTGGTCCCTGTGCAAAGTTCAATAATTTGTTCTTTACTGTTATTTATTTATTCATTTATTTATTGTGATAGATAGATTGATAAATAGGAAATTAATAAATCTTATCATGAGATTTCTTAAAATATCCAAGTTTCAAAACGCCAGTCATCACCAATAAGTGTAATTAAAGGCATACACGAGTGTGGATTGTCATTTTGCCCGTGATGTGGCGGATGCCCAGTAAGTGGCAGTATTGCACTGTCGTGCTTTTTTACTGGTATCAACTTGGCCTAGCTAATGCTGTGCAGTGTCATTACCTGAGGTCTGGTGTTACCTACCAAAAATTTTGAGTAATAACCAAATTTTGTTGTTTTAAAAAAAAAAAAGTTTAAGTTTTGGAATGTTTGAAACCACCAGCTATCTTTGTTATCTTTGTCATTAAAAAATTTAAAACATTTTGTTTTCCTGCTCTCTCTTAACTTAAAAAAGTCCCACTAATACGTTCCCATTCCCTTTCCCTAAAAAACTTAATTGAATTCATATTTTCAGGAAGGTAGAAGCATTGTAATTTAAGGGGGCATGTGGTGCATATATTTATAGGTATATTGTATGTCAGTTGTAATTTATGGAAGCATTTCTGTTATATAGGGAGGCATGTGATGTGTACATTTGGTGTATAAGCTGCCCTTGGTATAGTAGTATGCAGATAAAAAAAAAAAATCCTAAGAGTGTTCAAGGAGCAGTGATGTGTTAATCCTCTCCTTGGCATAGAAATGCGTGGACTATGTACTGTATGCGCAACTAAAATGTGTGTTCTCAGGAACAAGGTAGAAAGTATATAAGTTTCACATATGATTTGTTAATGTCAGCATTTGCATTTGATAAATGTGTGAACCACTCATCGGTATAGGTGTGGCGAATATGTCAAGCAATAATTCTTCTTTATTTAATTCTTCTTAAACCTACACTATAGCAGCATTAAATATTATTTGTAAATATATATAGATATATATAATTAATAATAATAATTTTATTATTTTATTAAGCATACAATTTAAGCAATGCATCCACATAATGTAGCATTATGCACCAGCTGCAACACTAGCTACAAAAGTTGTATTAATGTTCTTATTGTTGTAGCTATGTTAGTGAGGAACATTTGTATTAAAATAAAGTAGCATCTTGAACCTTTTGCACTTAGAAAATTAAATGTTGAGGATTACATAAAATAATCAAATTAAAATTTTATTTGTTACATATGCAACCATATATGGTATGATTTGCAGTGAAATGCTTAATTGACCTAAAAAAAAAGGAAATATAACATAGAAAAAGAAGACAGAAGATTTTAAAAGAGGAAAATTGAGAAGATTCGAATATTTTTTCAATGTACAGACAGTTGGCAGTGTCAGGAAGGGCATAAGGCATAAAACCTGTTGCAAAACATGTTGTCTGGATCAAACGGTCCACTGTGGAAACCCCTCGATCGGAGCAGCTGAAAGACTAACAACAATTTACAATAAAAAAATTTAAAAATTAAAATAGGACATATAAAATGCATAAATTATACAGAATATGGTTTTCTTAATTTCTTAGTTTTCTAACTGTGTAGAAAGGTTTGTGGGAATGAGAGTGTCCTCACATACTGCATCTCAGCAACTGGTACAGCAACTGCACTGCTTTGTACGTGCGAAAAAAAACACTTCAGAGGGTGTCCACTTTGAACATGTACAAGAAATACTGTCTGCAATGTGCGAGAGGCATTATCAAAGATACCTCTCACCCCGGTCATTGTAAATAGGCCACTTATGCACTTTTGGTTAAAGGCTGCGTTTCATTGACTCTGTATATGAACATTGCACAATGACAATAATCTATAATTTCATATAATTAAAAGAAACATTTTGTCAGAACTCTTTCAATTATATATATTTTTTTGTCTGTCCGTCATGCCACAATTTGTCACAGCATTAAACAAAACTGTCTGGACAGAATTTAATGAAACTTTGCCAGTCCTTAGGTATTTGCTTGAAAATGCACCATGATGAATGAAATCAAAAGGTTGAGTGAGGTGAAGTTATGAGCAGTTATGTGCCAGATTACAAACCTCAAGTTTTGACAGGTTACTGCGCATGTGTCAAATTGTGGGAGGGTCTTAAATCGAATACTTGAAAGAATTTAATGAAACTTTGGCAGTACTGTACTTGGATATCTGCCTTAACTTTAACCTGCACCATAAATGAAATCAAAATGTTGAGTAAAAGTCATGTTATGAAAAGTTATGTGCCAGACTCGTTACTCTACTTTATAATACTACTAATAAGCTACTTGCGCATCATGAACAAACACCTGCACCAGTAAATGTTAATAAGAAAAGCTAAACCGAATATTTTTACTGGGATTACCTAATATTTTCACCACTGATTTAACAGGTCCGAAGTGGTATGAGTGAATTTTAACACTCTGAAGTCATTTAAAGACAAAACTTCATCTTTATCTCATCTAAATTTTTAAGACAGGCAGACATGTAACTGGGCTTCAACCTCAAATAATAATATCATTGTCTACATTAGAGCTGATCATCTTATTTTTTAGCTTTAACCTAGTCTAACCTAACCATAGCATGATACTACTGAATGTTAACTTCTACATGTACTACATTGCCCACCAGGTGGCAGTATACGCTTCTACATAATTCGTAGAAGAAGAAGCGATAGCTCGTTCTAGAGAGTTCCAAGTGCATTGTGGGAGCGTCACCCGGCACCGGTCTTCCTCTCTAGCCTGCAAAAATGATGGTAAGTGTCCAGTCATGGCTGTTTTATCAGCTAATCGTAATCCATCCGTGTTGAGAGCTCCTCACAAATAACTTGTCCGGTACTATAATGCGTGGAGACGGTATGATGTCCAACCTCGCGGGTTCATTTTCTCCGTAGATGATTGAAATCGTTCTTTAGTGTTGAATTGTCGCTCGCGCTGTCGCTCTTTATGTGTCTGTGTGTGTTTCGGGTTTGTAATGTGATGATATATAAATAAATACATGTGCGCGTGTTTGCTTCTCAGTGTGTAGTGAGAGTGATATTTATAATAGTTGAATCTGTCGCCGAAGTGAGAGGAATATCAGTTTATTGTGTGTTTTGTTTCTGACCTGATGCTGTGATGGGGATAAAAGCCCCACCTCTCATGATAACAGGCTAACAGGGAAGGGAGTGCTAACGGCTTCAGAAATTACTTTTGAGGTTCGGGCTTCATCCCTCAAGCTTATTCTCACTCCTTTATTTAGGACAGATCTGAAGTTGGTTCGTACGGCTTTGAAACTACAACCAAATTATGATGTTTCTCGAGCAGAAAGCAATAGATTTACGTTGAGATTGATTCTGCATGACAATGTACAGGAAGAACAAGGGACAGGAGATTAACATCAGAAAAGTCGTGATTAAAATTACTCAGTGCAAATTTTATTATATGTACTTTAAGTTTTCAATATTATTCACTGTATCAAGTAGGTGTCTTTTACAGGGTTTTTCGTTAAATACAGTAAAGGAATGTTTAAATCAAACCAGGGCTTTTGACGGCACAACAGTTATGACAGTTTTAAAAAAAAAATACTGCCTTTATTTCTCTATATAATCCCCTGCTACATTACTAATGCACTTATCCCAGTGTTTCACTAGTGCTTGGATACCATGAAGCTAGTCAAACAGTTTTACACCTTCGTTAAGGGGTTTATCACGAGTCCTAGGTTGACTTGTAACTAAATGTCCAAAATAAAATGTCAGCATTAGTTCACATTTCTTTGCTACTCTCTTTCATCAGTGCCCATCAACAATCCTTGCCCTGCTCCAAAGTGCTTGCATTTCAGACATATGGTCTTTGGGTTTGAGAACATTGCCGAAGATTTCTAAGTTGGCCCTGTTGATTTGAATGCAGTGTGTTTGAGGTGTGAGCATCGGTGCAGTTTCCATTAACTTGTTTGTATGATATGTTGGACACTAGCATTTCAAGGTGTGTTAATTTTGTTTTTCATCTATGTGATCACACTGAGGTCCTTGGACAGTAAGTCTGCACATTTAATAGCGCATTATACACATTGGTAAGACTGAGGATGGGCAGATCAAGTACAGTAGGTCTATATAATCAGTATGAATCAGATTGCTAGTTTATAGATGTTTAAATAAGTGTTAATGTTTGTTGACAGAATTCATTGACAAGTTCTGTGTTTGCATGTAGGCTAATGCTTAAATCCTGTTACAAGTCACACTGAGCTTTTTTTCTTTTCTTTTTTTGTCCTCTTTGACCATTGCTGTTCATAGCTGTAATAACTTGTTTATTTCTTTCTTCTCCACAGCCCACACCGGTAATCCTTCTGAAGGAGGGGACAGACACATCCCAGGGCGTCCCCCAACTTGTCAGCAACATCAATGCCTGCCAGGTGATTGCCGAGGCTGTGCGCACCACACTGGGACCCCGCGGCATGGACAAGCTTATCGTCGACAACAGGGGTGAGAATGAGATGAGGGCCCCCCTGCGCATTTCTGCAAAGTTATTGCACCTGTCCTTGGCAGAGTTTAATTAAAGCAACGTCACTTGCATTCAACTTGTACTAAAGCAATGATGAGGAATAGTGTTGAAGCTGTATGTTTGTTTCCAGGTAAAGCCACCATCTCTAATGATGGAGCTACTATTCTGAAGCTGCTGGATGTGGTTCACCCTGCAGCCAAAACCCTGGTGGACATTGCCAGGTCTCAGGATGCTGAGGTGCAGATTAAATGTGACTCAAATTTTGAAAATGCTTTATGATATTAGGAAAAACTCATGCTATTGTGTGTGTCTCTCTCTTCAGGTTGGGGATGGCACCACATCTGTAACACTGCTCGCAGCTGAGTTTCTCAAGCAGCTGAAGCCATATGTAGAGGAGGGGCTCCACCCGCAGACCATCATTCGGGCTTTCCGCACCGCCACGCAGCTCGCCGTCAAAAAGATTAAAGAGATCGCAGTCACCGTCAAAAAGGATGACAAGCAGTGAGTTTGAACCCAAATGTCTTCTAGCTCATTAGTGCAGATATTTACACACTGGCATTTATTTATTTATTTATTAAAGTTAAATGTTACTCTTGTATTTGAAATTATTTTGTGTTTAAATGCTGCTCTTGGATTTTAAATGAGAAAACTAATGCTATGAGGAATGGGCTACATTTAATTACTCATGTTCAATTCAGTTGTGAAGCTGCTGAATAACAATAATATTTCTTTCTCTCTCTCTCTGTCTCTTAGGGAGCAGAGACAGTTGTTGGAGAAATGTGCTGCCACAGCGATGAACTCAAAGCTGATTGCTGGCCAGAAGGACTTCTTTTCCAAGATGGTCGTGGATGCAGTGATGATGCTGGATGAGTTGCTGCCACTCAAGATGATTGGCATGAAGAAAGTTCAAGGTGGAGCTTTGGAGGTTAGAATTTTGTTGCTCCTATACCATAAATATATAACCCTTTTATTTAAAGCATATTATTTTAATTTTCTATTACAGTTGCATGGTATTACCAGATTACTTTTAGTTTGTTTGTGTCCACTAACTGTGATGTAATTTTTTTTTTTTAATGAATCAGATGGTAATTACACATGCACAACAACTATTCAGTTCCGGCAATTTTGGAGCAAATATGTTCAACAGGGTTTTTCAACATGATCTCAAATGGCTTACATTTCAAAACTGAAGAAAGCCAGGCGGCTCACTTTCTGTTTTGCATTCGCATGATTTAATCAGTAGTTTTTGATTACATTTAAAACAGTTATGATCTAATAATTCAGCTGTATGTGTTTTGTTAATAACACTGTTTGTTTCTGTAGGACTCTCAGCTGGTGGCTGGTGTGGCCTTTAAAAAGACCTTCTCCTATGCTGGCTTTGAGATGCAGCCTAAACGTTACGAGAACCCAAAGATCGCTCTCCTCAACATTGAACTGGAGCTGAAGGCAGAGAAGGACAACGCTGAAGTTCGTGTCAACAATGTTGAGGTATTTTTATGCCCTTACAATAAATGGTCCATTTTGTTTTTACAAAGAAGTTGAAGGATTGTCCCAGGGTGTGAGTTAAAGAATATATAGGGAGAGGGATTGTTATTTACTGTCCAAGTCTACATCGGTGTGTGTGTTTTTCCTCCAGGATTATCAGGCCATTGTCGACGCTGAATGGAATATCCTATATGATAAACTAGAAAAGATCTACAAGTCTGGAGCCAAAGTGGTGTTGTCCAAACTGCCCATTGGGGATGTTGCTACACAGTACTTTGCTGATAGAGATCTCTTCTGCGCTGGCCGTGTCCAGGAGGAGGATCTGAAGAGAACCATGATGGTATGAAAGGGACAGAAGGGCTGTACAATGAACCATGGGGTGCTATGTTTTCTAGATGGTAAAAATTTGTGTATAGCTTTTGAGTGTCTTATTCTGCATCTTTTATAAATTACTTGATCCCAACGATTATTAAAAGGAAATGTATGTTTTGTTCCAACATTAGGATTTATTTTGTTAAAATTGAAAATTGGTTTTAAATCTTAACACAAATATTTGTTTACGCATTGTTTTAAAAAGTTGAGTGGCCGTGGTTTCTCTTCCAGGCCTGCGGAGGCTCTATTCAGACAAGTGTCAGCTCCCTCACCAGTGATGTCCTGGGTCAGTGCGAGCTCTTTGAAGAGGTGCAGGTTGGAGGAGAGAGGTAAAAATGGTTGACTCACGCCCTATTATCTGTACATTGTAAATCATGTAGACAGCAACATGCATACGCCAGTGAGCTAGAACAGTAATGTCATTAAAGTTATATTGTGTAGGTTCATCATAATAACTCTGAACCACCAAGGCATCTGTAACTGTATAAAAAAAAAAATTTAAACGTACAGGCTAAATGAGTTTATATCCATGTTCCTAGGTATAACTTTTTCAAAGGCTGTCCCAAGGCTACCACATGCACCATCATCCTGAGGGGTGGAGCTGAGCAGTTCATGGAGGAGACCGAGCGGTCACTGCATGATGCCATTATGATCGTACGCAGAGCCATCAAGGTGCATTATCACAGCTAATGTGCAGCGTCATAACACAGCATATGAAAAGTTTTAATAGATTTGAAAACACTACTTTTTAATTTGGTGTTGATGTACACCAAATTAAATCCAGTTTTGTTAAATTAAAACCTGCCTATTTGGGTCCCAATTTGTAATCTCTTGGTTGCAGAATGACTCCATTGTGGCTGGAGGTGGCGCTATAGAAATGGAGCTGTCAAAGTATTTGAGGGATTATTCCAGGACCATCCCAGGCAAGCAGCAGTTGTTGATTGGAGCCTACGCGAAAGCACTGGAGATCATTCCCAGACAGTTGTGTGACAATGCTGGCTTTGATGCAACTAATATTCTCAACAAGCTCCGGGCCAAACACGCTCAGGTAAGGATGCTGACACGCACACGCATAAAATAAACATTTTTGTGGTTAGGTTGAGTTTATTTCCTAAAAGAAAGTCATTGGAATGATGTTGCCAATAGGATAGAACAATTATTCTTTGGTTGGTCGTTGGTCGTTGGTCCTGCGAACACAGGATTGACTATGTTGTTGGCTCAAATAACATTTTGTGACAAATAATTTCTAAAAGAGTGATGTTGGGAATTCTTTTCAGTTCACTGACTATCTGGCTTATCTTTGTCACTGTTCAAGCATTTTTTTTGTTGTTTATTGGAAACCGTGCACTGAAGTGCATAATTACAGAAATGTTGGTCAAAAAATCAGATTTTTAAAAAGGAAAAAAAAGTGTGTATAAAAAGATTACACACACCATGGATTACGGCTGAGCTTCTTATACTGATCCATTATTAATCACTGTCAGAAAAGCACCAGTGCAGACAAGAATGTTTTCCATTATGGATCGTCCTCGGCATAATAACCGTGATATTCACATATTGTATGCAGGATTAATGCATTAACAAATTGTCTGTCTGTCAGGGTGGAATGTGGTACGGTGTGGACGTAAACAATGAAGACATCGCTGACAATTTTCAGGCTTGTGTGTGGGAGCCAGCCATTGTGCGCATCAACGCTTTGACCGCTGCTTCCGAGGCTGCGTGCCTCATCCTCTCTGTGGATGAGACCATCAAAAACCCCCGCTCTAGCGCCGATGGCCCTCCAGGACCTGGTGGCAGAGGCAGAGGGCGTGGTAGGCCCCATGCCCACTAGAATGCCCCCATACACACCCACCAACCATGGGCACAGCCGCTCTTTTTATTTGTAGCTTCTGGACTGTTAAAAGATCAACAAGATGCAGTTTTGGTCCCATTTTACTTACTAACCGAAGGTTCTTAGCTGTGTTGTGTTAGCTACAATCTGTGACAACTCAATGCGCAGTTTTTCCAAACGCATCACTAATGCTTATGTATATGGTTTTTTAAGTAAAGTGGGATTTTAAATGATGTTTGCATAGTGGCTGCTTGTTTTGTAACAGTCTGATCACACACAAGGACTTTCTGATTTGTAAACTTGTAGAAGCACTGATACTGGACGTTGAGCCAGACTGCACGATGTTCCCATGTTGACATTCGTTGGGACTATTTATTGGACCATTAAAATCCAGGCTTTCACATTTCATCTGCTGTCTTTGTTTATTTCTTTAATTTATATGCTGATTCTTTAAAAACATTTAGCAACATTTTATTCTTCATATACTATTTGACTGCATGCATAGTACTGAATTTTAACATGCATGGTGGGGGGGTGTTTATAGCAACTCTTTGGACTGCTTCTATTGAAGATTAATACTAGGTTAGTTGTTTTTGTTCATAATATGTATTGGGTACATATCGAGAGTAAATGCATAGGGAAAATACTATTCAAAGAAAATGAGAATCGGTTTGTGTGAGAGTCCTCTTTATGATGAGTCCTTTTTAGTACATTCTGAGATGTCCACTTTCTCCCCAAGCCACTAGGTGGCATTGTTGGTTTATAACAAAATTTAAACAGCCAACAGTTTTGATAAGACAACAAAAACAGGACTATTTGGGTAGTAATAATGATCAATGGTAACCGTATACAAAAATAAAGTATTTAAGTGGTTTCTTGTAAAGAAATAGCTTGATAACCTTGGACAAAATGTGCCACACTATTTCAGGACCCACAAAGACGGGATACTGAATTAGTCTTTTGAATTGTTCATATAGCTATTGTCACTGCCTTAAAGCATGAGAAATTTAGTTAGCAAGGAAGTCGATGGAAGCCCTGACCTGTCTCCCTGTGGCCATGTCAATTGCGGTCACTTTTATTTCGGTGTCCCCAAACTGCATGGTTGCCTGTATCTCCCTGCGCTCCTGCGCTGCACCATTTGCGGTGTTACTGACGGTTCCCGTCTTTGTTTCAGGCAGATCCAGAGTTATGGTACCACACTTCCTAACTCCAGCATCTGTAATGTACACCACATCATCACTGGTGCAGCAGTAAATATTGATTATAATCTTCCTTTGCCCCACTCTGGCTGGAGTGTAGCTCCTCCTCACCACCTCCCCCAAGGCCACCGACTGGTCAGTGCAAACGAAACGGTCAAGGATGTCTGTGCACCACTGCCGGCCATCTTTGATGAGAAGCTTCTCGCTTGGGTGACGACCTTCAACAAAGCGGTTTAGGACACCTACACCGTAGGTTAATGGGCAGCGACGGACTCGCACCACTGTGGGGTCTAAACCAAACAGCACTGCCCCTTTCAGAATGGTCAGACCCACATCCTGAGGAATGATGATGCGGCAGCGCTGTCCGAGGGTATTCTGGACCGCACGCTGGAGCATCGAAGACTCGGCGAAGCCACCCACCAAGAACAGGAAGCGCACATTCTTTACTTCCTCCTTCTCCATCAGGTCCTCTGTTAGGCAAGAGTAAAAAACGTTTCTTCAGGTGTACGTGTTTTCTTTCCTTCTATAGAGTATAGAGTGTCTCTTACCGATGTGTTTGATGATCTTGCTGATGGTAGGTTGGAAAAGCTCATTTGTAGCCTCCGCCGTGAGCCTTAGCATGCCTTGAGAAGACCATTTTACTATATTCATGCTGAGAGAAATCGAAATGAAAATGGACATTTCAATAAGCTGTGATCAGAACATCTTTGCAGCCATAAAGAAATTACGTTACCTGAATCAAACCTACAATCTACCTTTTTAGGTGACATTTTGCATTTTTTATACATTTTTTCCTATCACAACCTCCCTGACAAGTGAGACGAGCCGTACTTGCTCTTGCGTAGCGCCGTCTCCACGCTCTGTCCGCAGTGTCTCTTGTAGAAGTCGATGAAGGAAAAGGGCAGCAAGATGTTAAGGGCACTCGTTCTGCTCGGGGCTGCCGTGCGTTTCCGGGCCTCGAAGGCGATGGTCAGGTCGACCCAGGCAGCCGGACGCTTGGCTTTAAACGTTTTGATGAAGTCTTTCCCAAATATCTTACACAGCATGGCCTCAAAAGCCAGGTCTACACCTACTGCACCATACGGACCTCCTAAAAACACAAAATAGAATCACTTAACTGCTTTTTGCATGCTTTCTGCACTAAGGAAAGGAAAATAGAAATAGTATGCTGGTTTATGGGTTTCTGGACTATTAGGAAAGGAAATCTCTTAATTTTGACATTTGACAGATTTCTCTTTTCTAGGAAATTTACACAAACCTGTTCATTTTTACTCTTTTATTTAAACCTGAAAAAAAAATGTAACAATTAATTTTCCTAATAATGGTGCATGGATGCCATAAAATCTAAGAAAGGTATAAGTAACTGGAGAAGGTCTTTTCTGTATTGCAATAGTGTTCAGTAAGAACAGGTTCAGCATGACTCTCATCTTATTAATTAACAGTGTAGAATTGCTGTATAATTTGCAATACATTGCACATTTTAAATGTTGTGTGAAATTCACCAACTGGCGTAAGACCCCCATTGTACGCGAGCTTTGTAGTTGAATTCTTTTTCCAAGTGCAGAAAAAAGTCAAATTCTTTTCTTTGGTAATAACAGTAGATTTAGGTGAGATGAAAAACGCTAAGGTATTTCTTTCATTTTTTGGTTCTCAAACAACCAAGTAGTGTTCCCTTTGAAAAATTATATAACCATATACTTTATATTTTTTAAAGTAATATAGAAATACAGTTCTAAAGCAAAACATCCAATTAGCCACGCTTTACTGACAAGGCTGTATGTACAGAAACAGGCTGTTTAATAAAAATCCTGCTATTATTCACAGTATACTCTGAAAAATCTACTACTGTGAAACTTTCACTCATGCTCTCACCTGATGCTTTATACAGCTCTTTCAGTGTTCCCTGAGGCTGTTCGATCTGATGTACCGTGAGATCCACAGTCCCACCTCCGCAGTCTGCCACTATGTACTTATCACCTACAACACACACATGCAGTTTGCAATGCATCATTCCTCTGTAGTAAAGCATGTTGTTTCATTTTGCACTGAGAATGCATTTAGTTTAAGGCTAAACTTGTATGTAAATGGGGTTCTAGGGAAACTAGAGAAAGCACTAATGAGAACTGTAGAGTGAAGTGATAAATCATGGAAAGAAACGCGGGAGGAGCATGCTGCCTTTTATTTATGTAAATTTAGCCAAACCAATTTTATTTATATATATATATATATATATATATATACACAAGTTTCTTTGAATTTTCTAATCATCTCACAAACATGTAAATGCTGAGACCTCCATTCCTGGGGGACCACCCACATCCCTTTTACTATGAGTCAAAAACTGCTATATAGTGGTCATATATACTGGGATTTGTGGGTTTTGTATGAGGAGCTGGCACTTAATCTGCATTTCTTTGTGAGTCTCTCTCTCTCTCTCTCTCTCTCTCTCTCTCTCTCTCGCTTTCTCCTCCTCTCTCTTGGCAGGAAACATCTGGACCCGAAGAACTGATTATTTTGACCTGGACCTCCTGAGTTTGCCTGCTGAGGAATAGCATGCTTTAAAATACACACACACCCCCACAAAGCACCTCCATGGTGATACAGCAACCCCAGCCAGGAACAACATGCACGTGATCACCTACACATTCAAATGGAGGGGTTGGAATTATAGAAGAAAAATACTCTATGTAGATGTACAGATCTAAAACAGCAGGAATCGCTTTTTTGTGTCCTAGTTTCTCTCAGATTAAATTGCATTAAACATCAGGTGAAGGAAGTGAGGGAAAAGCGATGGGCTTTTTCGTGTCCCTTGTGCAATAGATTGATATTGTTTACCGCCAGGATATTACTGCTTTCTCAGGAAATGAAAAGCCATGTACTCTGGTGTGTGTTTGTGTGTGGGTTTGGTTTGGCTGGTTTTATATGTTGAAATAGTCATGGTTTGGAAATCTGATTTGTGTTTGTTGTATCAGTGTCAAACATGTCTGGTTACAGTTCTGTTCACTGGCTTGTTTTTTCTTAATAAGCTGTTCCATCCCATGGACTGTATAAATGCAGTTTGTCTGCCTCTCTCAAACTACTGCAAATCTAAAACAGACTATGGAGCTGTAAGTTGGCAAGAATACCAAATGCACCACTGTACCACATCCTACAACTATATACAGTATGTGGCATATTTGTCAATTTATCATCTTTGTAATTATATTAATAATATAGTGTATACGTATTTGTGCGTGTGTTTCTTACCTGTCTGCATCTCAGACCACAGTTCCCCGGTTCCACTCTCCACAAGGAACGTTCTGCTGTGTCTGGACCTGCGAAGCTGCTCACGTGCTGAAACACACAAACATACACTTTACTCTGTAATCTGCGATCCGTCGTTACTAATCAGCAGCACATGGCCTTCATTAGCAAAAAAACACATTACAAAATGAAGTAAGGGATAAGGGGGTGTTTGGGGGTAGTCAAGTCCTGAACCATAACAAGCCCACATTTTTCATGAACGTGAGCTCTTCTTCTTTCTTTAACACTTCCTCTTCCCTATTGTTCCGCATACTGTAGCTGACCTGGCTACATGGTATGGGTGGGGGTTATATTGTAAGTCACAGCATTAGTTACAGTACATGTTTAATGATGACCTACTCAAGCAGGAATGATCTCTGATTCTCACTCGGGCTGAAGTAAATAAGTGCCTGTATTCCAGGGGGAATGTTTTTAATGTTGCTGTAAAACAAAGCATTTCCTCACTTAACGCTCATCATATTGACGGCGACCCTTCATTTCAGTTGAACTCCAGCCAGTTCATTTAAGATACATCTGATCCAATTATACTTTTATAGTCTACATAATGAAGTTGCAAGACATGGAAATTACTTGCTGAAATCATGATGACAGAACAGAAACCCTTATCCAGAGCAGACTGCACAAGCTCTTGGGAGTCTCTATCAAAAACATTTCCTCATGTACTGTATAAGAATAGCAAAGAGAGTTTTTTGTTGGAGTGATCTGGGTCAGGCAGTGATGTTCGGCTGAAGATCTGGGATGTATTCGGTATTCGAATTTATCTCAAAGTTGTTCGGTGAGGTTGGGGTCAGGGCTTGTTGGTCATGTTGGTAGAACATGTCATCATGGATTTCACTTTCTATGCATGGGCTTGAACAGCTTTAGGTCTCTTAGTTCCATTGAAGCTATAGCATACAAAGGTGTTCCATACAAAAAGTGTCTTTCCAACTTTGTGACAATAATTTTGGGAGAAATTGCATATTGGTGTGATGGTCAGGTGTCCACACACGGTTTTGGCGTAAAGTGTACCTCCTTGTATCCTAATGGACGGTGTGTCCAGTTGAGGTTTTGATGCATTGCAGGTTATGATTTGTCCCTTCTGGTATGTGTAGGCTGGTCCATTTTTAGCTTTGTAGTAAAGCATCAGGCAGCTACTGGAAACCAGTGGAGTGAACACAGTAATGGTGGGATGTAATAGAACATGGACTCTTTACAAACAAATCCATAATAATCACTTACTGGTTGTACATTCTTCGAAACTATTGGTTGTTTCTCTCAGAAAAAACATTGAAAGTTCTGTATAGCGCCTATTTTTGCAAGACCTTCAATTTAATTAGAACTTAATTATTCAACAAACCCTTAAAACCTTCAGCATTCAACAATCACACTTGAGCATAGGATGTAAATTATTGCAGTTGGATCCCAAATTCTTTATACGTTCCAGAGTTTCAGAACCAGGATGTTTTTACTACAGCACTGAGCTTTAGACCCAGTCTGGAAACCATTTACAGTATGAAAAAAAAAATTAAAGAAGAAACAAGAGACGGGAAAAGAAAAGAAAACAACAAAAAAAAAATCTATTTGGAAACTAATGACTTCCAATCCTGCCTGACATCAGTGCAGCCAAAAGCTGAGCAAATCTGTCAGTTTCTTTAAATAAGGGAAGCTTGAATGTGTAATATAAGAATCTCAGTGTGTGTGAGTGTGTATGTAATCATAATCTGTATTGAGGATTATTCTGGATCATGGTGGAAGTGTGTGCAATCAGACAGAGCACAGTCGAAAATCGTCGAAGATGCATGCCTTCACGTGGTTGGTTAGACTTTCCATTGTGCTTGGCGTACTCAGCTCTTTCTTTATACATGTACTGTGACAGACGGCTCCAAAGACACTCTTTTTTTAAATTTTGAGAATGAAAGAGTTGGAAGAAAGGAAAGGGGGAAAATCAGAGGGGTGCATGCAAACCTGGAACGGTTTCAATGTCAAATGTGTTTTTGGGACTGAAAGAGCAGGGAGCCATCATTCAAACGCTTGTGCATTTTAAAGGAAGAAAAGAAAGGGGCAGGGGTTTGAAGGAAAGGGGCGGGTATAGAGAGAAAATGTTTGACTGAACAGACTAAAGGAGGCTGAGATCATGGTCTGACGGCACCTTGTTCCAATTATGTGAGTGCTGTGGGGGGTATAAGCTTTTCCCCTGTATACCATGTGCTTATGTAAGAAGGAAAGCTGAAAATACTACTAGTTTTGGAATGGCTGCATAAACAATCCTATTTGCTTAATGATAGATGCTGATGGTGGTTTATTTGACAGATGCCTGATTTTAAAAAGGAAAATGACAGCCCAAGTCGCCGATTTCTCCCTCTCATTCCCTTAATATAAACAACATGCTGTTTTACTATACCCCTCTGACTGAACCCCCTCTTGCGCTATCTGATCCTTCATTTACCCTGACACACATACACCAAAGAACGACACCATGTTTTTTTTTTTTTTTTGTGGTCTTCTAGTTTTTTTTCTAGAAGACCACAACCCCACCAAGGGATGAAAGCCCATCTTGATTTCCCAGATCCTGAAGATGTTTTGCATCCCACGTTAATGCAGGAAAGTGATCTGCTTTGTTGTGCTGGAGCTTTGCCTGGAGTGTTCTTTGCACAATCCTGTTTATCATTAAGAGTAACATTTAAAAAAAAAAAAAAAAGGAACAATATTACAGGAAACAAAATGAGGTCCAGTACCTTGCCTGAAACTGGAGTCGAAGGGACGAGAAGTGTCGCGATCCAGTCCGTTAATCATTGGTCTCTGGCTGAGGTCAACGACTTGATGGAGGCGGAGCTTTCTACAATAGATTGAGGCGGCTTCAGGTTCAAGTGCAATGAGTAGCTGCTCAGCAGAGTCTCTGGGCACGAGACCCGCCTGCAGAAAGAGAGAACAAAAAGAGATGGAAATTAAACAGTATCTAAAGCCTTGAGTCGATGCCGTTTTATCGATACTGTTGTTTTTTTTTTTTCTGTGCTACCCACTCAAACATAATGAATAAGCCACAACTATTAAATAAGTGTCTTGTTTTTCTCTGGTTTTCGCCATCCTTCGTTCCCCTTTCTCCTTTTCTCTATCTCTCTGTCTCTCGCATGCTTGGCTGGAGCAGGCGTGGTTTCCTGTATTTGTGCACCCGTCTCGTGTATTGTTCAAACTTAGAGCCACCACCACCAGGAGGAAACTACGCCCCTCTCGAACCCTCAGAATCGAGGAGAGCAGAAAGGCAGTGGGGGTCAATAGGCTGGCTCTATTAAAAAACACCACCATGGAACCGAGTTATCATTTTGCATAAGGAAAGTGGAGATGCATGAGGAAAAACAAACTGTGCCAGTGGTCGTAGTCACTTGAGCTAGGGAAGATGAGCAGGAAAGTGCCAAGGATGGTAGGAAATCCTTAACACACCCTCTTCACACTCCGATTCTTGTGGGCATTATTCATTTCAACACACACACACACACACACATACGTCCTACGTCCAGAAGCTTCAGTTGAAAGCTAGAACTTCAGACTAGATTCTCAGGGGGTAAAGTCATCTGTATGTGTGGGCGTGTGTGAGAATCAAGCAGACAGGCATATCAGTGAGTTAAAGCGCGTCTGGCATTGATGAATGCCCTGTGGTCCTACACAGATGGTCTGAGTTCAAGTGGATTACCAGGTAAGCAGCCTCTCTCATGAACTGCTTGGCTGGTTGTCTCCACACAGCAGGAACTGTGATGACCCATCGCACTTCATCGCCTTCCAGTACTGACGAAGACTGGTCCTTCACCTCCTACACACACACACACAAACGCACATACAGTGATTTAGGGTTAGCTTTAAGATCTGCTTAAGCTTCAGGGAAAGCTACACTTGCTTTTACATTCACATTTAGTCTAGGGAAGGTTATTAAAAGTGCAAACAACTAAGGGACTGAAGGGTCACTCACTCATCAACTATACAGCTTAATCCTGTATTCAAGGTCACGGGGGGGTGGGCGTGGCGGGGGGGGGTCTGGAGCCTATCCCAGGAGTTAAGGCGGGGTACACCAATCCATCGCTGTGCACACACGCATACACTCATTCACACACTCCGGCCAATTTGGGAATGTCAATTAACCTAACCTACATGTCTTTAGACTGTGGGAGGAAACCCACCAAGCACGGGGAGAACACGCAAACTCCATGCACACAGAGACGGGAATCGAACCCGGACCCTGGAGGTGCAAGGCGACTGAAGGATGCAAAGGTAAAATAAAAGGAAGAAAGATAAAATCTTAACGTAAGTTAAAATTTATGTCTGTGCAGTGAAATACAAATACTGTGTAAAAGATACGGTAAGTCTGTAGTTCTTAAGAACTTCACAAATTTGTCTATTTGGCGTCGTTACCAATCAGTAGCTAGGATACTAAAAGGGTGAGATCTTGTCTTATGAAACAATGTTTATAAATATATTGTGTTCAAGGAGAAAATCATGAATTATTTCCTGAACCTTTGCACTGATATCTAGATTATAAGATGTAGGATATTATCATTTCTGTTAATCTTAATGCTTTCTAAAGGTAGACTCTAAGTGTCTGTTAGCACCTACATTACCACGATTGCCATGCGTATGAAGAAAGTGTGATTAAGCCACCCTGCCCATAATAAACATGTACAGGTCTTCTTTATACAGTATAATGGGAAGTTTGAGTCACATACACTGCTCATACGTTGAACAGATTAATGTCGTCAGATTTGATACTGGCATTTCTCCATAAAGTTCAGAAACCTCATGAAGAATGACTTAGCTATTGCATATCTTTCTGCACTTTTTCGCCCTTTAATTCTAACCTGTGTTTAGTATTCTTTTTGCATGCTATGAACCTGATACTGCAGGTACTGAATGAATGATAATTGAGTGTGACTATGGACTGTACATATGGAATGTGATAACAAACTTGAAATAGAAAGAAAATAATCCTGGTTTTATACTTCACCTTTAAAGCATGCTCCCGGAAGAACCTCAAAGCATGAGCAAAAACCTCAATGGCCCGAACTCTCCTTCCACTCACCGACTCCAGCTCTGTCAACATGGTGAGGTCCTACAAAACAGGACAAGGTGCCTACTTCTTATTCAAGCACTGATTCTTTAAAAGAATGTCTTTTCATTTCCATAAAACAAACTCCATCCAGCATGTATGTTCATTTGTTGTGTCTGCATTCCTACACTAGTGCTATGAATCTTCATCTTGAACTTGTCAAAGTAGAGCCAGTGTGTAGCTTCTTCAGGATCCAAGTCATGGTAGCTGTCTCGTGCTGCAAAGCCGAAACTGTGGAAGCGTAGCTCAGGAGTCAGCAGCAAGCAGGTCGGGCTCTTCTGATTGGCCACGCCTGGATCCCCACCTTCCCATCGCCTGTAAAGATCAGAAGATGACTCTGTTAAAAAAAAAACATGAATCCACATCTGAAAGAGATGCTGCTGTACTACATGAGCAGAACTGGAGGATTGTCTCATCTTTGGAGCTGTTATGCGTCTCTACAAGTTAAGTGAATATGGATGTGGATGAGTTACCTCATCATATGGATGACCTCTGGGTCCTCCGTGAAACTAAACGCATAGCCACTGGAGGTGGTGCCAAAATCGATAGCCACCACGACAGAAAACGGACGTGCTACACGAGGCCTCAGGTCAGTCCTCTGCAGGAAGGGAGGGAGAGAATGTTTCAAACATTTGGTATGAGGAGGAACAGAGTAAAAATGTTCAACCGAGAAACATTTGGTGTATGTGCAGTGAGGATGAGAAAAACATGGAGGGGGAAAAAAAGACGCTTTTACTGTAAAAACCCAGTGCTGTAACCCTTTCTCAAGGAGTCGTGGCTATCAGATTTGCAGCTCTGCCTGGTACTGATATAAACACCCTCCCATCTCTCTCACCTTCCATTCCTTTCTTTGACCCTTTCAAAAACCACATTTATGGAAAATGAGCAAACCAAGACTGGAATGGCATCATTTAAAGGAGTCGTGGCTGAATAACATCTTAAAGTTTTCTAAAGGGATCGTAGACTCTGTAAGTGTCTGGTAGAACCCACCACAGATTGTTGTGCGTATGAAGAAAGTGTGATTAACTTGTGTGTTTTGTTTAAAAGCTTCATCGAGGGCACTAAGTAAAGAAAGATAATTGCAGAAACTGGAAATGCCACTTTTCGCTTTAGTGTAACTGGGCTTTAAAGTAGTAGTCAGTTTAGCCTTTGCACTAAAATGGTTAAGAACAAAAATGTGGATGTGGCACATGGTCTGAGATCATTATGTGGTGTCATACCGGAGAGGGCAAGGGAGTGAGAGGGGCGATGCTGCACTCGTTTCTGGATGGAGAAGGAGAACTGCTTGGAGATGTAGACCTGGATCTGTCCGCATCTGGAAGACAATAGATGGATAGGTTATTATACAAAACCTAGAGTACGTCATATTGCATGAGCACCTACTGAAATATTATTATTATTATTATTATTATTATTATTATTATTATTATTATTATTATAAGACAAAAATATATTGAAAAACTTTGTCTTTCTGTTTAGTCCCTCACACACACTCGCATACATGCATGTACACAGAATCGCTCTTGAGTTGCTTTAGTTTAGTGATCTTTTTCTGGCTCACCCATATTTTCATTGTATTTCTGCCACGTTAAAACTGATATGTTTCTGGGTTTATCACACCAAGTGTTTATAGAGTGCATAATGGCTTTTCACACCTTCATATCAGCAAATTAACATTCTCTGACAATCTCTTCTAAACTACTTGTTGAATCTGCTTTCAACACCCTAATGATGAAAAAAACCTTTCAACACTAAACAGACCGATGTCAACCTGAAGTCTTTTTCTGGGGTTTCCATGGATTCATGCAATTAATGAATTCCAATTCATTTGAAATGCTGTGTGATCTTATGCCTTCATTATAATGCTCTACTCATCCCTGTTGCTTAAATGAACTACTGTATGTGAACCCAAACATTCATCCATGCGCACACTGACACATCCACACGACAAATAAGCCACTCATGAGAATTACTGGAATGTTATCACATACAAACATGCACACATATCACAAGGGGGATGTTAGATAAGGATGTGCCACACCTATGCAAACCACAGCACAGCACTACTAGAATCTGTTTTATATCATTATTTATTAAATTATATTTCATCAAAATCTCTTTACTGTTATTATATACACTGACAACCTGAATAAGTTGGCAAAACTCAAAAAAAAATTGAGGTAATCAGTTACATGTAAAAAAAATTTAATTTAATTGTACTCATTCATATTAATCGTTCTTTACTTGCATTATTGAGTAGCCTAACCCATACTATTTAATAGCAATTATAAGTTTTTTAGTTGTTGCAAATCAAATAAATTGTTGTTGGTCTTTGGTCTGCTCCCGGCAATGGGTCGCAATCGAGTCCGCACACAAGCTTGGCGCAGGTTTTACACCAGATGCCCTTCCTGATGCAACCCTCCCATTTTATCTGGGCTTGGGACGGACACTTCATCCAGGTGTTGTGTCATTTCTACAAACTCATAAATACCAAAAAGCTCTAAATACTCATCAAGGTCTATTAATTTGAACTAATTGTAATTATTTAAGTTAACAGTTCTCAATATGTTTAATGACTTTGAGCATTAGGGTTTACTTTCACAATGCACAATGCAGTGCAGTGTATTCCTCATTCTTCAGTAATATTTGATAACTCTGTAGTTCAGATGGGTGCAAAAGTTAATGTTGTGTTCATTTTATACAAGAAAGAAATGCATTGCCTCAATATCTTTACAGTATGTGCCAAATGATGACACATCTTATATAAAATGGTTATTTGTAATTGAATAAAGATACTGAGTAAAATATTGTTTTATGGAAGAAGCGTAAAAAATGCTATAGAAAATCATAAAAATAGCAAAATCAAATAAAATTTCAACTGCTCCAGACTTTAGAATGGTTTCATGATTTCCATTAACATGAAATGGAACTTAAGACACTGTGGCCACATTATTAAGAACACCTCCTCTGTTATGAGAGCTAATAAGGTGGCAGCAGTACAATGCATAAAAACATACATACTGTATACTGTACATCTCAAAATCATCAGTCACATTAATCATTAAAAAAAAAGGAAAAATTGGAAGCAGCCTCTAGATTGCCAAAAATATCAAGTGAGTAGGCAGTTTTGATAGTGGAGACTCTCATTCTTGTTAAATGCATAAAACAACGGGACGGTTACAGCAAGGCCAATAATCTGAGAATCTTTACAGCCATTTACAACCATGGTGAGAAGCATGCTGAACCTGGAAGCTGATGGACTTAATGAGCAAAAAAGCACAGTTATACCTGGGACCAGGAGACTGTTGGCGCTGGGCTGCAGGAGTTCCGCCATCATGGAGGAGACAGGGCTGTCACAGCCTGATCAGGACAGAAGCGTTATCAGTAAAGTAGATCAATAGTACTAGTAGTAGTACAGTGGTATAATGTTTATTAGTTTCTACTGAACAGAATGAAACAAAGTAGATCATCTACTCCTTTTCCTTTCTCCATGTATATGAGGTACTGTAAATAGATTTTAGACTCTGTATATTTTACTGTCAAGTAAAAAAAAAAAATCACAGCCACTTTTACACAACATTAACAACAGCTTTATATCACACGTGCACTAAGGGGTCATAATTTTGCATTGTTTGTTTGTTTGTTTGTTTGTTTTACTTTTAAGTTTAGCTGATAGTGTGCGGTTTTGTGATAGTAACAATGTTACAACTGCTCTATCAATTATCAATCTATTGTCCCTTTAAGTGGGTCTTTCCCACAGGTTGAAGTAGCATCACTACAGAGCATGGGAAAGCTATTAACCATGTCCTCCACATGATACACATGATACTATATTTGGAATAGCATGCTATTGCTGGAAGTGCTCCACCTTAATGTCTCTCACTGTCCATCTTCCATTGTCCAATTCTTTTCAACAACACACCCACAAAAAGATAGATATATACTCTATCAATATCACTATATCAAGCTTGAGAATCTCATCCTTAAGTCTTCAAAAGTCCATTTAAGACATTATACAATACATGAAAGCACTAAACGAAAACAACACACATTACCCATTACTTTAATTCCAATTGGTCCTTGAGTTTCAATGTACTATGCATATTAATGTTGCTTTAACACACCTGATTCAACCTCTTGCATGAGTTTAATATATTGTACAATGAGTGTAATTTTTTTTTTTTCTGGAACCTTGTGGATACTTAAAAAAAATCAAAGTGCATAGTTTCTACAAGACGAGTAAAGCTATCCATGAACCAGTTATTGCTATAGAACATATCAACTCACCCTTGTGTTGATGCAACAACTCTCGGGGTTCTGTGTCCAATCACTCGATCTCTTTAAATGAGGAAAAGAAAAAATGCCAGAGCCACAAAAAGAGAAGGAAAAAAAATAGTGATGGTTCTGAAGCCTTGGAATTATGAAATGTCCAACTGGAGATGTCAATAAGTGGCATAAAATAATGGCACAAATAGAGTGCACTCAACATTTGAGTTGGAGGAAAACATCAAATCCACAGGAGAAAATTCCCTCTCGCTCCCTGCAGGAGTGTTCCCTCCTGTGTCCGTATCCAGGCACTCAATCCCTGAACTGCACTGGAATGTCAGAGAGGAAAGGGTGATAGAGAGGGAGCCACACATACACATACGTTTTAGTTGGCTCTGGAGGCTCTCATAGTGCAGAAGAAAGGGGAGGGGAGAGTGACTTCATAGGGGATCATATTCAATGACCATGTGCATGTGCAAGTGTGTGGAGGGAGGGAGAGTGTTTAGAGTGGCAGTACAGAGTGATTAAGTCATCTGCTCCCCCTTTCCTCTTCTTCCTCACTCCACACTCCCTGCATTAGACCCTCTGTTTTTCCTCCTATCCCGGCTCCCCTGTCTTGCCTCGACTTTCTTCCTGTCTTCGACTCACTCTCTTTCATCTTTTGCCCTCTTCACTTCCCCATCCTAGCCCATCTGTTTCTTTCTGCATGTCATCTAGTGTCATATTGCAGCCGCGCAATTTTACAGCCTTTGGCACAATAAGGACGGATTGAGTTTAACTGCACCATTTGTACTCAAACTGACTCAAAGATTTTTCTCCTTTTGGGTCACATGTTGATGTATAAACTTTTATTAGTTGCAGTAACTGTCAGTTCGAGAGTGCCAAAATGTGTGCTGTAACTTTAGCGGCTGGTCAAGCATAATGTAAATATTAGGAATATGAAATAATTTTGCATAAATGAAATTGCATCCTGTTTATATTAGCTTAATATGGTCATAGTTAAATAAAAGCATCTGCTTTAAGTTCATAAACTTAAATTTCAAATTTAAGGCACATGTTTTCAATTCAGCTGATTAGTAATATTTTTAGTAATGTTTTATATATATAATCAAGCTGATTTGTGCAGATGGGACAGAAACAGAATAGTGTATGCAAATGTTCTGAATAATATTATAACTTAGGCTATATAAGGACATACTATACGTCTGTCATTTTGTGTCCAAGGAACAGTAGGTTAAACACTACAATCAACACACATATACACACAACCCTTATTACTATTTGCAAGTAGGTCTAGGTAGAGAGCTGGAAGAAATTTTCTCGGTCTTATACTCAAGCACACACTCTAGCATAAGAAAAATCTCTTTGATTTGCACATTCCTGGATTTGCCCCATTTCAAAATCAATTTATTTTGGCTAAGTCTGGAGACCATTACTAATGCCATCATGAGAGGCCCAGGTACAGGGACTCATGCAAACTACTCATTTTACACTCTTTAACCACATCCAGATTTCATATAGAAAGAAAGAATAATAGAAAGTGTGTGTGTGTGTGTGTGTGTGTGTGTGTGTGTGTGTGTGTGTGTGTGTGTGTGTGTGTGTGTGTGTGTGTGTCTGAAAAACTATGACTTTTCATGCTGTTGGGGAATTTGGGTCCTTTTGTCCGTTTTGATGAAAGAGGAACTTCAAATAAATGCAAACTTTTTGAGAGTCATTGAATTGTTTGAAGACGTTAAAAATGATGGATGTCCTATAATCCCATGATATGGCTTGCATAGTGACCAGATCTTAAAACAGTAGTTCATTTTGGATTAACAGTGTTGTAGGTTTAATCTATACAGGTGCCTATGCCTTAAATGCATTTGAGCTGCATGTATGCTCAACTATGTTTACATTTAGGCCTTTGGCAGACTTACATTTTTTATCTCATTATACATCTGAGCAGTTGAGGGTCTTGCTCAAGGGCCCAACAGTGGCAACTTGATCGTTGTGGGGTTTTGAACCTGGGACCTTCCGAACCATAGTCCAATGCCTTAACCACTGAGCTGTCCCTGATCCCATTGTTGTGTTGCATTTTTATTGCATGGTCTCATGTGTGTGAAAAAGACAAAGTCCACAGCCAAAGTCATAGTCAACTGGTTGACACTTCCAGGCCCTGTCACTTCTGTTCTATCTATCTACGTCTATCAGCATGCAGACTTGTCCTCCCCACCTTTGGCTCAGTTAGGAAATCAGTGAGTCAACTGACAGGAAGTGCACCGTATAGACGTACCGAAAATTGTTCATGCTGTACATCAAACCAGGAAGTGATTTGTCTCCGACCCAAAACCCTTCCTGTATTGTTTGCCACCCTTCCGTTTTCTAATGGTCAACACCCAGTGCAGAGCAAGAGTTGTCTGGGACATGATGTCCGTAGTCTGTGAGAGCAAAGTGAAAAACAGTTGTAGCAGTTAACTCCACTCTAATAGTGCTTTCACAGTTGCAGGAGTAAAAACAGATTTTCCTGATATCTCTGGGTGCGTTTTTGTGTGAATAATTGCCCTGACAATTGTCCTTCCTGACCTGGCCGGTCTGTACACTGTGCTTAAATTCTACTATCATTTGGGTGATTGTGCACACATATGTGTGTGGTGGTGTAATGTATTTTGTTCTCCCACCCTTGGCTTTCCTGTCACAAATTTCCACACCCATAGAATCATATAATATCAAATACACACATGTTCAACTCTATTCCACTAAAACCTCCTCTTCACCCAAACTGCCAAAAAGGAATGAGGTTTAATTATTTATTTATTTTTGCGTGTGTGTGTGTGTGTGTGTGTGTGTGTGTGTGTGTGTGTGTGTGTGTGTGTGTGTGTGTGTGTGTGTGTGTGTGTGTGTGTGTGTGTGTGTGTGTGTCAGTGAGAGAGTATGTGTGTGGCAACTCTGCACATGCTGAAGGAATGTATGTGCGTGAAAACAGAGTACAGAGTCAACGTTTATTTGTTGACTTTTAGAATATGAGCTTTGTGTTGTTTGTGTGTGTTAGACGTGTCTCTGTACGCACATATACACACACAAACCGCGCTCCAGAGACTGACTATGATAAATAGCCCCCACAGTATGAGCATCTACTGAGCATAACTACTCCCACACCAGGCCTGCTCAGAATGAGGAATGGAAGCAAAAAGGTGCAGACAGTATGAGGCTTGCCATTTCACTCTTGTGCAGTCTGGGCCCCGCAGCAGAGACAGAATAAATCAGCACAACACCGCCTTTCCTACCACACTGGGAAACAACAAAAACTGGTGCAATTACAGCTGAGGTTTTACAGCAGGCTCCAGAAGCGTCTGCATTAAATCTCTCAAACTGCTTACACATTACAGTACAAATGATATTTATATGTGGGTCGTGAGTCATTTTTACATTGTGGGTGCCCTGGGGTGCCCCCTAAACACTCTCACAGTACAACCATTGAGGGAAAAAAAAAAAAAACTCTCATGTTAAAGTTTTTTCGTGGTGTTGAGAACTGGCTGATTTCCTAGATTCTCTGTTATCTGCTATGTGATGATAGGATTTACTCCCCTTATTCATGACACACAGAGACATGCGGAGAAAATTCTCACCACAATCCTGAGAAACTTCTTAGTCTGCATAAAAATTTATCTCTGCACTTCTGTATACCAGTGTTAAGCAGGAAAATGATCACTAACATTTTGTTGTACATGGTTGCAATAAGAGGCTGGCGGCAGGATAAAAGTAACACAGCACATTTATGTCGGAAAATGACTGCAAGGTTTCTCAAGTTATTATTATTGGTCTCGGGCAGTTTCTGGATAAGTGTGAGATGTTTAGATCTGAAGGATTCCACACTGTCAGCCACAAACATCTGTTCTGTTAAACATACTAGTAGAAAAAATGTGATCCTTTTATTGGGATAAATTGATACTTGTGCATTGTTTGCTTCTTAGCATGGCCGTATGGTTTAACTGTTATGTGAATGTTTGGAATTTCCTTTGTTTGCCTTCCACCTCTCATATTTTCTTATACATATAATCATAATAATGCAAGGTGTTGCTTTTAAGATCACTTAAGAAAACTGAAAAGAGATGTCTGATGTTTAGGCTTTTGTATTTGTGAATAAAGAATTTACCAAGTACAAGCTGCACATTTATAATAAAATCAGACTTCTTTTTAAGCAGTGGTATACTAAAAATAATTTGATGACAAATGAATGGCAGAAGGGCAGGTACTCACTCAGAGTATTTATGCATGTTATTCCAAAAGTTTGATGAAAATTTGCAGAGTTGATTTTAAATAGTCACTGTCAAAAAATTACAAATAAAAATAGAAGAAGTGAGGTTGGGATGTCTTTGAAAGTGGAATTGAATTGGGATAATGGGCATTATAAGTTGGATGCAAAAATCTTTGTGTGTTTACTGTTTAAATAGTTTTTAGCATCCATCAAATGAGTAACAATCAAAAAACCTTTCCTTATTTATTCATCGACATACAGAGATTTTTGTTATCTGTGAAGAATACATCTGTTCTAGTATTTCATAAGGTAATTTATATTGAGTAAAATTATGACTACAGTGTAAGAACATTTAATTGACCAAATTAACCTCAAGGGTCCGCGTTCGATTTCCGGCCAGGGTCAAAACAAGTTTGCTTGTTCTCCCTGTGCTTGGTGTGTTTCCTCTGGGTACTACGGTTTCTTCCCACAGTCTAAAGACATGCAGATTAGGCTTATTGCCCATAGTGTGTGTGTGCCCCGCGATGGATTGGCACCCTGTCCAGGGTGTACCCCACCTCGTGCCCTAGGTCTCCTAGGATAGGATCCAGTCCACCGTGACCCTAAATAAAGGATGAAGCGGTATAGACAGTGAATGTGTGAGAAAATCAAATCTTAAAAAACAGATCCACATAATTTCTTATTATGTATGCCAAGAAATGAATGCCAAGATATGCGACATATAGTTTTATATGTATATGGAACACATTAATTATGGTTACAGTTGTGAGGGTCGTCAATTCACACTTTGTCAAAAAAGTGGATGTTAAAATTCTATTAAAGCTTGGAAAAGGATGAAAAGCCTTAAAAGAAGAATCAGACCAGTGTGCACAGTGCCCCACCTACTGGCCGCAAATAAAAATACACACAGAACACCTTATAATTAAGAGTTATCTATTTTATATTAGCTTTAAACGCAATATTGCTGTTCAGCAATTAAAGAAAACTATTAGCTAATAACTAAAAAAGAAGCTCTTGTTATTTCATTTAACCTTTAAATAAATATCTATTAAAGCCTGTTTTAAACATGTTCTCCCTAACATTATGTCTCTAAATATTTTTTTATACAAACCTGTTACTATCAGTAATATAATTTCTATGTAAATGATAATCTTTCCTAGGAACATCTAGTCATTCATGCATTGATTTGATCAGCCAATCAGGAGACCACAGTGCAGTGCATAACATCATGCAGATACCAGGCAACAGCTTCAAGCAATTATATCAAAGCTAATGTCATTTTATCAATTATTTCTTGCTGGTGACCAAAATTTCCCCCATTGTCTATTAGCTAATCATCTTCAACTGGTCATGAACATAAAAATGAGTTGGTGACTTACCAAGTCACCAGATCTGAATTTAACACCTTTCAGATGTAGTAGAACAGACTTACAGCATGAACCTGACTGTAAAATCAGCATTACGTGATCAATTCATGTTAACATGGGGACCAGAATGTCAAAGTGGAGTTACCAACATCTTGTGAAATCTATATCATGAGGAAATGAAAAAGTTTTAAAACACGTTGTCTGTGGCCAGTATTCACGTATACTATAACAGATAATGAGGTTTACAGTTTACAGAATTTTTCAGGAACAGCACTGATTTTGTTAACCAAAATGGTAAACAAAGTTCAACAAGCCTCATTTAATTGCACTCACACGCATCACACAGTTTTTTGTTTGTTTATTTGTTTTAATCTCACATGTAGATCTGTAGCCATTGTCCCTAACACTAATTTTCTCCAAGCATCATTAGGAGTGTTTATGTTTGTGGGAGCTCTGAGAGGTACAGGCAACAACATAAATGCGAGCAAAGTGTATTTTCAACATACCGGCCACTAGGGGGCGCGTACAGACACCCGTACCCGGATGTCGTGTGACGTGAAAAAACGGAAATAAAAAACGCCCACTTTTGTTCCAGAGGTAAACAACTGCGGATGAGTGAATAGCAGGGGAAAGTGGTGGCTCAGTGGTTTTAGATCTGGGGCTTTCTTAAACCTTTATTCTTCAACTGCTCAGTTATCCTATAGTTCACTTTGAATAACCGCCTTAGCCAAATGAGAGCATGTAAATGTGTGTAAATTCAAACTGACTGTTTGAAATATAAATAGCGCTGGTTATGAGATAATACATCGAAAAAAAATCCTGTTAAAAGATGGAAGAGATATTTCAGGTTTGTTTATGTAAAATTCGGATTTAACTATATGGTATAGTAGTTCTTGTTGTCTGTATGTTTATGATATATACACTTTGTTGATCTTTACTGGAGCCAATAATAATAATAGGAGAAATACTGTACACAGAACAGCCATAACATTATGATCATGTTGAGTTTGCCCCCCATGGGTTTTTGTTTCAGAATATTTTGTTCTTTTGCTATACACATAAGAGCCATAACATTATGACCACCTCATTAATATTGAGTAGACCCTTCTTTAACCACAAAAACAGTCATGCACTGTGTGTTCTGACACCTTTCTATCACACCCAGTATTAACCTTTTCCTGAATTTGAGCTCTGACCCAACTGTCTAGCCATTACAATTTGGCCTTTGTCAAAGCCACTCAAATCCTTATGCTTGCCCACTTTTTCTGTTTCCAACACATCAACTTCAGGAAAAAATAAAGGTTGACTTGCTGCCCACCATTGTAACAAGATATCAAAAATATAACTGCTGTGAGAAGGGCCAGATTGTAATGGCTAGACAACTGGGTCAGAGAAACTCCCAAACTGGGATGTTCCCAGGCTGCAGTGGTCAGGTCCTAGCCAAATGATCCCAGGAAGGAAAACCGGTGAACTGGTGACAGGGTCACAGGTGGCCAAGGTTCACTGATGCACATGGGGTGCGAAGGCTGGCCTGCGTAGTTCAGATCCATAAGATGAGCTACTGTAGATTGAATTGAGGGAGAGGTTAATGCTGGTTGTGATAGAAAGGTGCAAGAACACACAGTGCATGACTGTTTTTGTGGTTAAAGGAGGGCCTACTCAATATTAATGAGGTGGTCATAATGTTATGGCTCTTATGTGTATAGCAAAAGAACAACATATTCTGAAACAAAAAATCATGCATTTCTCCACAATTAATTATACGCATAAATTATTCATGCAATTTCCACTATTCATTTATTTTGCCTAAGAACATATTTTCACATGTGGTAGTGAAGCATGTGCCATGATCTCCAGGATCTCCAAGAGGGAGCTATTGGGGGATTCAGCCTCCTCTTCAGGGCGCTAGTTAATGCCGCCGGGTGGTGCGCATGCGCACTCAGGAGAAGGAGGGGGCTGAGTGTTTGTTTAATCCCACAGACCACATGACCATCGTGTCCCTGAGTGCATTTAGCCAACAGCAGTTAGTTATAGCTACACAACTACCGTGAGAGTGAAGGAATTATCTCTCCGCGCTTTTGTGCAGGATTGACTTCTGAGGATTTTGACGGACTAGAGAGAACGCCATGCCAGGTATATTATTCGAGACCTTTTACCTTTGTCGGTTTGTTGCGAAAGACTGGATGAATCATTTTAATCTGGATTAATTCTGCGCGTGCTTTTGACTTGTGCCGCTCCATTTCTGTACACATTGTACGCTACCAAAGCAGAGAATGTGGCGAAAACACACACACACAGGCGTGCGCGCACTCACTCACGGGAGCGCGCGTTTGTATAGTGAAGTGTTATATTTTTACCTCGTAATGTCTAACAAACATATAAATACTCGTACACGGAAGGAATTGATAGAGAAGAGATCATTCAAGCCTATACTCTCGCTCATGTGACCGAACTTGCTTTGAATATCTTTTAAAAAAACCAACAACCCATGAACATCGAGGTCCCATCGCTTTTTTACTTGGTTTGACTCGACCTTTTGTTGGTTCACCTTTACACCAATTAAATGTGTCGTTTTGTCGTGTTTTTTTTTGTTGTTGTTGACAATGCGTTCCTAGTTTTAATTAAATGCACATTTAATGAGGTTTAAATTTCTACTTATCAGCGTTATAAAGCGTGTCGTGGTCCACAGTGTTACTCTCTCACATAACGGCAACAATGTCCTTCAGACAGGAAACACTGGGACACAAACATTAGCCAGCTAGCGTGCTCTTTGTTTTGGAGAGACGTGTTTTCGACAGACACGGTTAAACCAAAACCGCCTAGCGTTTACTCTCTGTGCGCGTTTAATACTAACAAAAATCTCCTCCTCAATGTGGCTGTGAGCGCGGAGGAGTCGGAGAATTGGGGACATTTTGTCTTTCAATTTGTTCTTTCCACTTGGCCTACACGCTGTGTGTTAGCACTACATGCTACACGAGCTCCACTGGTCCATGTGTGAACATGTCGCCGTACCGTTTCAGTGCCACATTGTTTGTTTGAAGACGGACAGCAGCTAGAAGCAAATGGCTTCTCGGTTAAAGTTACATAACCACCACCATGTAGTTTACTACACAACAAATACAGTGTGTTTATACTCTCTCTCGTGTACCTGAATAAAACTTTTTGGTTTGTTTGAGTGAATGTTTTAGCTGTGCTGACACCAGTATTAGTTTTGCAGTGAAATCTGTCTGCTAAGAATGTGTGCTTTACCAAGTGATGTATAACTTGCATGTCTTTTTCTGTTCATGAGAAGTAGTCATGTCTCAAACAAAAATCATTACATTTTCAATGATGGCAAAAAAACACCTTGCTGTTACAAAATTGGACTGCAATACAGGATCAAGTTTGTCAGACATTTAAGGCCAGGTTCAAAAGGAAGTGACTAAGTTGGTGTTTTTTTTTTTTTGTTTTTTTGTTAAGGCATTCATTCAGCACATGATCACCCCATGGAAATTATATAATCTCAAATACTTTTCTCCAGCTATCAGAGGAACAAATCCAGACGTTGTGTAATGTGGTTCCACAACTCCTGTCATCTCTACCCAGCTTCTATCGGACACTTTCGGTGGCGTTTTGTATCCGAATGGCCTGATTTGATCGTGTGTGTATTCAATCAGGTTTCCTTTCTTTCTGTACTGATTTTGACCATCACAGTGTACACGTGATGTAGACCTCACTTATTTATTTATTTATTTTATAAATATTAGTGTATTCTCACAAAGTTAAGGTTCTTGTAGAAAAAACAATTTCCTTGATGTCCCAGTTGTCATCTAGAAAATCAAAATTGAGCCATATTTGTGCCATTGATTTACTGTAATAGTTTTTCCTCCCTGAGAATCAAGATGCTTAAAACAGTATTTGTATATTTGTTCCTTGTCACACTCCAAACAGCACGTAGCAAATGCTATTGCTCCACGTTGTGACTTAATGTATTGCAAGGCATTGCAAAACAGACTGGTGACGATTTTTGATCATGAATCATTCCAAATTTGAGTTACACCCACAGACACCTTATCTGGATCCTGGGGCTGATGTGGTTTGTTGGTAGAGATGGGCAAAAATCTGATTATGTATTATGATTCTTTTGTGTGACTATTCACCTATTCTCATGTATTTTCTGCACAGACTCCTATTATTATTATTATTTTTTTTAATAAAATGTAACATTTCTATACATGGCTCAGCCATAACATTTATAAACACCTGCCTAAAAGTGAGTAGGTCCTGCTTCTGCAATCAAAATAGTGATGCACTGTGTGTTGTGGCACCTTTCAATGAGAACCAGGATTAACCTTTTCAGCAATTTGAGCTACATTAGCTCTTGTATTGGCTCATACTACACATGTCAGTCTTCATTTCTCAAGTGCATCAGTGCTCCTTGGGTGCCCATCACCCTGATGACTGCAGACCAGGAACATCCTGCAAGAGCTGCAGTTTTGGAGTTGCTCTGATCCAGTCAACTAGTCATCACAGTTTGGCTTTTGTTATAGGTGATGGTCTGCTTGCCCATTTTCTACACATCAACTTCAACAGTGTTCACTTGCTGCCTAATATACCCCTCCCCTTTAAGGTGCTATTGTAACCGTGAGAAAGGCGTCACAAATTGTGGGACGTCTAGATGACTGGGTCAGAGCAACTTTAACTTGCAGCGCTTGTGGGATATTCCCAGTGTGTTTATATGCACAAACCGTTTAATCAGAATATAATTTTTATGACATGCCAATGTTCTGCAGCTGTGAAGTAGTAGTCTCATGAGTTTTTAGATGTTTTGCTGTGTGAAATGCTGGGGCAATCAGTACTCCTTCCTCACTCACGGACCCAGTGGATGAAGGTTCAAAGTAAACCCTGGTAGGAGATTCTTTGTTGTTCTTAGAGTTTAATGATCGGGATTGAGAACAAAATGTTCTTCCTAGAATTCCAATGATTTCATGTGGGGCAAAAATTCATGTGCACAGAAAGAATATATTTATTTTGACGAGAGAAACAATCAGGTCAGGTATTTAAATGAGTAATATTAACATATTGAAAGATTGTTTGAAGGCTTATAGAGCCCTTGAAAAATCATTCTGATTGTGTTCCATGCTTGGGACTGTTCTGATTAAGGTGTTTACATTATGTCATTTTATTCCAATTGTTTGTGGAATGTAGGGGTCCGTATGAACATCCCTAATGTAATTGACCAAAAGTTTCCCTGCCTGACAGTTTGGTAAAACTATTTCAGACTGACACAAAAACCTCCTGAGTGAACTTTTCTTCCTCGATTAAGCAATAATGGTCTGTAAGGTAATTGTAATTGGTTATGATTTGTTCCTAAATATCAGCCTTAAGAGGGAAAAATCTCACTGTTTCTTTGAGTTACACACTGCAAAAAAATTCATGGTTCACTGGCAAGTCACAATAATGAACATCATATGGTTTACCAAAGATTACATGACTGATTAAAAATCAATAAAGAAATTCCCAAGTTTGATGCCTATCATGGGGAAACTGTGAAGACAAACAACATTTAATGATAAACAGCACAGTGTTCAGTATTATGTTAGAAAGAACAGCTAACAAAAACGCCCTTCAGTTGGGTCTTCTTTTATCCTTTAAGATTTTACTTGTGTGTTTTTCCTCCATCTTTGTTTTGTTGTTGAAGGCCAGGTGGGTATAATCACAAGTGCTACAACCACGTTTTTAGAAAAAGCTATAAGCCTATCTGAAGCCAGGAAGGCAATTAACACAGGCTCAAAGTGGCTTCATCCTGAATGTGGAAATGAGGCCATGTTCACACACCTGCCCTTCTGTAAGATGACAGCTAATCTTTAAGCAGTCAGACTGGTCATATATATCCTGTGGGAGTTGTCTTCAACAGTAATAGAAGGCTTTTTAAAATAGGTCTGGGTGGTATGACAAAGTCAAAGCACATTACTTGAAGGCATTGATGTATCATGATGTATGCATTTATTCAAAATAGTAATGTTGCATACAAAAACAAATTTAAATCTTCATTTAATTTAAACGAAAGTTTAAAAAAAAAAATTTATTTACTGTTATTCAAAAAATAAGTTCAGATTAGCTGCAATTATTCAGAGCTTATAATTGCTATTAAAAGGATGAATATCACACAATACTGGTGAAAACCGACATATTGCTAATTGTCCCGAGGTTACTTTGGATTAATACCATTTCTGATTATTTTAGGTATCCGTAGTAATTACATGACATTTTATAGCCCACAATGAAGTGGAAACTTGCTGTTTTGTCCTGTCTTGCTTTCAATACAGATTATGGAGGTTAGACTGGCATGAGGTCAATGTTTAATTTATTATAATTTTAACATTAGTGTGAATTTCTGTCTCTTATCTTCTACCCATTTTACACTATGGGTTTCTACTATGCAATATTATTTGCACAATAAGACAGTCCCTTCCCTCAAGGCTCATCATACCAGTCCTAAAGCAGCCTCTTTACAGATGACACAATAATGACCATCATATGGTTGATCAACTGCACTACAAAGAGTTTTAAACAAAATTTACCAACCATGACGCCTCTACTACAGAGATTCAGCAAAAGCGTTATTTTTGGCCAGCTAAATTCTACAACTAGATTTTATATCATGTTCAAATAATTGGATAAACCTAAAATAGCCAAGCAGTTACAGCTAAATTTAAATCGTGTTTAAAAAGTCTTGATTAGGGAACAACCCATGATACTTATTTCTACTGCAACTCTATCAAGAAGCGCATCATGTAATGTTTTGCATTACTTGGCCAAAAGTTTTGAGAATGATGAATATAGATTTTCACATGGTGTTTGTAGATCTTGTTGTTGGATGTTAGTGGTATATTGAAGTATTATAAGCACTGCATCATCAGTGATGTTGCTTGTTGTACTTCAGTATACCATAGTAATATACATACACACACACACACATTGCCTACTACATTGTAAATCCAATATTATGAACCTAAAGATGTATTGAGCTTTAAAAAAAAAATCTTTTGCATAAATTTTTTGAAAATTCAGTTTCTTGACTCCATGTCAAGTTAATTTGTTAATTTTTGTTTTAAAATGTGTATGACGTGTGAAACCAGAGGTATTGCTGACTTTTTTTTTTTTCTCATTTAATCAAAGTGCATAAAAATAACATGATTGACTTGTTTCAAGCTGCCGTCCTGTTTGAACTCGGCATTGATTAGAAAGTGTTCGTTCTTCTTTACACCTCCTCTTTGCAGAATTTGTTGGTTTTCTTGCATCTCATTCTTTTGCATTCTGTCAGCCGTTTCTTCTCCAAATATTATAATGAGCCCTGGTCACATGACTAGGCATGCCTTTTGGAAATATTTGTACATTTTTAAAGAAACAATAAACTGAGGTTTTTCTATGTCCCAATACTTTTAACAAAATACTTTTTAATCACTGCTTAATTGCTACAGCATTAAAATGATTGTGGAGAATATTCTCATAGTTGACGCAATTAAAATGATTCATAAGTATTTTCTTGCACAATTAAGGTGCCCTTCTTTTAGCTGCTCCTGATGCATGAATCTATTGATCACTCTTTGTATGTCTCTGTCTTTGGTTCTGGTAGCTTAATCCCTGATGAATAATCCGCTGATGATCTGCTGAGTATTGGATTGGTTTTTGGTTTCAGACGTCATATCGACTTTAGATCGTCTGTTTCTGATGGTAGTTTTGTATTTGGAGTGTTTTGAAAGATGATCTGCTCTGAGGCAAAACGTACATACTTTGGAACAGGTTTTTTTTCTGAGTGGATGTGTGCGTCACCTTGCCCTGAGGAGGTTTAGATGGGCATGGAACATGCATGAACTTTTGTAAATGACTGATTTGATTAGATGGTTATGAAACACACATATAAGGCTATTCTTTAGTCATTGTCTTTTTTAAAGCTGTATAAACCATTTTAAATTAGTTTTTGTGTGTGTGTGTGCGCGCGCACAAGGGACATTTGTCAAACCTGGACTTTTGATTGATTGTGCTTGAATACCATAAAGGTAGAAAGAGCCATGATCAGACGTCCTTCCTTGTTAAAATACTCCTTTAACTCCGGAGGCAGAGGCCTCCCTCAGTACCCAGTGTGCGCTAACCTTCCAGGAATGCAGGTGTGTGTACAGTTCCCACAGACAGATGCATGCCTTCCACAAACTGTCAACAAGTTATCTGCCAGCTCTCAAGAATCATGCTTTCCACTTGCTGAGTGTTTACAGGAACGACTGCAGTGGGCTCTGAGCCACCTCAGTTGGGATTGTCGTTCGCTGATGCACCACCATCTTCTGAAATGGTGCAAACATTTTGATGTTTTATCACGGGGTCTCATCACCGTACTGTGCTTTGAGTCTTCTGCGATACTTTGCCACATAAATACAGAAAACTACAGAGGATATCAAATCAAATGGAGCCCTCCTTCCTCAGTTCTTTCTCCCTGCTTCAAGTCTGAGTTTGAAAATGCATTTTGTTGGGACATATGCATAGCATCTGCCTGCAGCTAAATCAGTAGATTAGTGAAAATGGCTTCATGCATCATTTAGAAATTCCAAGCATAAATCTACGTTGCTGCTTTACAGCCACAGTTGAGGCTTTATTCTCCCTTTGCTACACATCCATCCTGACTCGGATCCAGTGATTACTAAAGATCTTCAGTAACCGCTGGATCCAGGTCAGGATGAATGTGCATCTTATCCCTGATCAGTTCAGGCAAATGCTTTCCTTAAGGTGAGTGTGTGACCCTGGTGTATGACTAAGGCTGAGGTAGCATCCACCACTCCACCGATTGCTTTAAAAAAAAAAAAAAAAACCTAACCCAAAAACTTCTCCCTGTAAACCGTATGGACTGCTTTTTAAAATCTAGCATGGCACAAATGTAAATGCAGCGTTTCCCACTGACCTGGCAACAGAGCTGCGTCTTGGATCTCTGTACCACACTGATGACTGCATGTTTGCTTTTCATTCGGGTATTTTGTTACCACCGGATTTACCTTGTTAAAGACGTTGTGTAAGCAGGTAATACTTTAAATTTTTATTTACAGATAGTAAGGCGTACAAATAAAGAAATAAGTGTGTATTGATGTAATTGTGTTTGGCAAAAATCTAATCAAAAATGATTTTATAAGTTACTTTGGTTTAAATTAATAGGATCTAGCTGATTTTGTGTAGAGAGAGACTACACACTACCCAGCTCTTGTGCTCTCGCAGCAGCTGTTCGTGTTGCAGGTGGTTTTATGATTCAGTCTCCGGGGTGTAGCAGAGGTTCCAGTATTTTGAAGCATGTTTGATTTTCTCCATCAGGAATTGTCTGTCTTGAAAACCAGTTGCCAGTGCAGCATGTAGAAACTGAAAGGGAAGCTGGGATGAAATCCAGGTTACGTCCTCATTTATAGCAGCTTCATCTACACTGTCAATGGTATACTTGTCTATAAAAAAAGTAGAACAAAATTGTCGAGTGTTTTAATATGTTCTGGTGTGACAGTTTCCCATCACTGAAACTCGGACACTTAGACTTGTTCTTGTATGGCGGTGTCCAAGTGAAAAGGGCAAGGCCCATGAAGATACAATGTACCAACTTTGTGTGAAGGGGAAAACTCAGGTGGCCTGCATGGTTCCTTGACCTGAACAGAAACTGAAACACCACCTGCACCCCAGACCGCCTAAGTTAGGAGTTAACAGTAGTCTCCCCAGTGGCCTCGCTCCAAAATCTAGTGTAATGTTGTCCTAGAAATTTGGAATGGTATGTTGAACAATGTTGAGCAGTTGTGTATGCGATGGTATCGTGCCAACGGATCTTTTGACCATACTATTATTGTTATTGAGAATGTGAATGTATTAAAAAAAAAAAAAAAAAAGTAGTAATTACTTTTATACTTTTAATAATAAAGTATTAATGCTATTCTGAGAGAGAATTTGTCATGCCGAATTGATTATTAGGAACATAAACATGACGTAATTCCTGGTGGCACACAGTGTACAAAATAAGATTGTTTACACTATGTATGCCTCCAGTTATCTTTGCAGCACAGCTCGTCTCTCCCCAACCAGTGATGACCAGCTCTTGCATATTTGTGAGAAACCTGAAATTTAGTGCATGTGCCTTGTCTATTTATTTTTATTAATTCAAATCTCATGTCCTACACTATTGTAGTGGTGTGTGCACGGTTAAAGACTCAAATATCTCTCGTTTTCACAGAGCCGACGGATCTGAACGGGACTGATCTGACAAAGACGCTGGGGGGCGGGGCTCCAGGGAAAGATGGAAAAGACTCCGTAACCAATGGCCACGCAGAGGGAGACGTCAACCCTTTTGCAGAGTATATGTGGATGGAGAATGAGGAGGAATACAACCGACAGGTCTGTACACACATGCAAACACTGTAGCAGTATTGTCTGGTGCTCTGTGTAGTAATGTTGGATATAACCATGTGTTTGTAGCAGAGCTGATGTGCTCCAGTCCTCCTTCTTCGTCTTAAGCTCATGTTTTTATTTAACCAGCTGTTTGCTCCAGGTGTGGCCTGTCTACAATACCTCAACTCGCGTATGCTTATTCGTCAAAAAAAATACAACCTTACGAGTGTTGAGATTGGAGACACTGCATGTCAGAAAGAGGGACTGTTCCCATTTCACCATCTCACCGTCTCTTCATTCTTATTGTGGTCTTTTCTTTAATCTTCCTCAGGTAGAGGAGGAGCTGTTGGAGCAGGAGTTTTTGGAGCGCTGTTTCCAGGAAATGTTGGATGAGGAGGATCAGGATTGGTTTATTCCAGCAAGAGACCTTCCTCCAGGGATGGGACAGATTCAGCAGCAGTTCAACGGCCTGTCTGTCAACGACAGCAACAGCAACACAGAGGAGATTGTGGTAAGGTTTAAGACATCACAAGCCCAGGGTTTGCCTGAATGCCATGGACACAAGTTTTAAAAAGCTGTTTATCTGTAGAGATGCTTAAGAGAGAGAAGCGGTGACCCCCAGTGTTAAACATGTGTTTTTAGCACGTGTCAGATAATAAGCCCATATTCACTGTTAATCTACAGTAGCATCTAAGAACATGTGCGCTGTAATCTCCAATCCTGTCTTCTGTTTTATCTTCTCAGCGCAAGAGCAGCTTAAATCCTGAAGCCAAGGAGTTCGTCCCCGGAGTGAAATACTAGGGATCATCCTCACCCTCTGGAGTGGAGCCCTCTCACAAGCACATACAGAGACTTTTTTTGGCTGAAATTGACAGCCATGTATACGCTCATAAATATGTACACACAGCTGTGAGGGGCTGGAGGAGGAGGGTGAGGGTTTTTGGGGTGGGGGTGGGGGGAGGAGGGTTTCTCTATAAGCTTTTTATTTTTCCATTTGTTACATGTAAACCAAGGGCAGGGAGTTTAGACGCAGCCTCTAGGAGGTGCCATGGCAACCTAACATTGTACTCGATTCAGAGCCGTTTTATTTCTTTCAATTGATAAGCCGAGAAGACCGATCACCCCAGCTCTCACTTAGAAGTCCGTGCCTGATTATGTATTTACTTTCTTCTTGCCTGATTTTTTTTTTTTCTTCTTTTTTTTTTTTAAACAATGGAGGTTTATGTTTGGCTGGGATAACCGTGCCCCCCTAACTGTGGGAGTGGAGGGGTTTGGGGTGTGACTGGATGTAAAGTGGTTCACTGGATAACAGGCCAGTTTGAGTAGAATGGCAAGTAAAAGCTATGGAGGTTTTCACATGAAAACGTTATTTGACTTTGAGTAGGAATTCTTACAAGCAAAAATACAGTTATTTGAAACAAAAAGAAAAAAAGTCAATAAAATTAAAAAATGTTCGTAATTTGCTGGGTGTTTGTTTCATGACGTGTTTAACTCAAGTTTCGTAAGGAAGCTGCTGCAGTGCATTTTGGAAAAATTTGAATACTGTGAAATTTATTTTGTAATTGTAATCATAACTCATTATAGATTCACTACACAAAGTAAGCTATTTTAACCCCTTTTAATTTTAATTTAAATTATTATGAAAATCCAATATCTCAAAATATAACTTCCTTTGATCACTCACTTTATCCCGTATATAGGGTTAGGAGGGGCCTGAAGCCAATCCCAATAGACTTGGAGCATGAAACAGAAAACACCCTGGACCCTGAGCCTTCAGTTTGCCTGTATTGATGTATTTGTGTCTCATCATTCTCTTGACAAAACACCATAGAGTTGGGTCAGGACAGTTGGCTGTCCAATCAAGCACAGTGATATCATGGTCAGCAAACCAATTGATGGCATCTGCGCCCACAGTGGCAAAGTTAAGTCCTGCTGGGAAAAGAGAACCTGCAATTCTATAAAGCTTGTCTGCAGACGGAAGCGAAGTGCTCTAAAATCTCCTGGTAGACTGCTGCATTGACTTTGAACCTGACAAAACTTGGTGACTCAACACCTGCGGGTGACATTCTGTCTTAAGCAAGTCAGACTCTGGGATCTTTGTAAATTTAAATGCAAAATGTAAGTAAAGAGGACTTTATTCTACTGAATAACAGGTCAGTTTTTCTCTTTAGCCAAGGTCAGATGCTTCTGGTTCAGGAGTGGCTTGATACTAGAAATGGAACAGTTGTAGCCCATTTCCTGAAAAACCGAGTGGTGACTCTTGATGCACTGACTCCAGCCTCACAACGCTCCTTATGAAGCTCTCCCAATGTCTAATGTGGCACATTCTGTAGCTTACCCTTCTTCAAAGTGTCGATCATGTCCTAAACTGAACCAAGAGTTAGTGTGTGTGTGTGTGTGTGTGTGTGTGTATTACACATACACAAACTGTATGAAGAATAATTTATTCCAACTTGAAATAAAATATTAATATTTTGAGATACTGGATTTTTTTTTCTCATAAACTATGAGCAGTTATTAAATATCAAAGCAAAATAGGCTTAAAATATGTCACTTTGAATGTAAAGAATCTAGAATAAGTTTCTCTTTTTATAGTAAATTCAATTCACTGTATATTATTTATAAAATATGGAATGTGTTGTCTTAACACAAGCTTTATGCTTTGTGAGATGGAGTTTTCCAAAAGATCTTGTGCCGTCAGTTGGCTTGAATTTGTTGCCGTGGTAACCACTTGAACATGAATGTTCAGTATCTCCAGGGGCAGATGAGCCAAGCAGTGGACCGTAATAGTGTTTCGTGTTTTCTCCAAGTCTACAGTCCTGCACAGCTGGACATTAGGTATGCACAGGATATTCCCCTTTAGATGAAACCCAGGTTTATGCATTTATTTTTCAAATGTGTCATACATGGTGACATCCCAAAGTAAGGATTATGTTTCTGCTTCTGACCAGTTTAATGGCTTTGCTCGAACTGCCTACCCAATAGCACAAGTACATGGTGTCACATAATATAAACACATTCTATAGAATATATACATTTAAATGTCTAATAATTTGATCAGCCCATCAAAGGACAAAAAAAAAAAACTGATGTTTGATATAAAACAAAAGAAAAAAAACTCTGCTCTTAAGAAGTACACACACTCTTATTAGGCATATTTATGCCACATCATAGTTTTTTATCATGTTTATATATCATCACACACTCACCAGCCACTGGAAGGAAAGCTGTACAGTTGCTCATTTCAATTCAACTTTCCAGTTTTGTGTAGCAGCAATACAATGCACCAAACAATCAAATCCAAGCAGACTCAACTTCGGATAACTTTTTAGAAAAAAATGTTTAGCTAATAGGAGAGGTCAGTGGACAATTGTTAGACAAGTTTGAGCTTTAAGATAGGCTACAATAACTTAACCTTCATAACCATGCGGAGCAGAAAAGCATCTCCAGAATGCATAAAATGGCAAACTTTGAGAGACACCGAGTACAATAACTAATAGTGTTCCACTTCTGTCACCAAAAACAGGAGTCTAGGGCTACATTGTGCATGGATTTGATGAAACTGTACACTGTCAATTTTCTGCATCTGAGGAAAATGACAATGTGGCTAACCTTTTCTGTGCTTGGCCTTAGTAGGATAGTTAAGGGACATTTGATCAGGTCAGGGCTATATACCATTAGGTTTAATCCTAATCAATCATCTTCAAGTTATGTTGCAAAATTATGAATTCATCTTTACAAAATGGTAACTAATAAACTGAAAAAGATGTCTCTTAAAAGAATATTCTTTTTATCTACATTTACTGATTATTCAATGGTCTGCAGGATAAGAAAATAAAAAATTACATTTGTCACAGGCACACAGACTTTTTTTAAACAGCTGTTTCCAGCTGTAATGATTTTTAATGATATGATTATTTTTATAAGAAGATTAACAATGTATAAAATATAGAAATTATGAAGGACTTTGAAATTAAACTGGGACTTAATTTCTTGTAAATGAAGGTGTAAAACTGACTGACATTTACAGAAGACAGTACACTGATGTGACTCCTAGTCGCAGTAAAACATTTGAATGGCAACAAGGTTTTAAAGAGCAGGCCTTGAGTCCATGAATGATAATCCAGGTCATTTGACTTGGAGACCACTGCAGTCCTTGGAAGAGGCACATCTGTCTGTGGGAAATGTACGCAATCATTCTGGCAAGTGCATTAGTGTAGCAGGGGATTATATAGAGAAATAAAGGGAGTTTTTACTCTCCGAACTCTGTTCTGTGCAATCAAAAGTCCCGGTTTGACTTGAACACCCTTTAGTATTTTACATTACTGAACAATTAGTGCAGATACGTTTCAGAACATTAGGCGGAATTTTTAAAAATTAAGTATTTATATTTCTTTATATTTAAAGACCCTAATAGCAACGTAAATTACAATAACCTCGCACTCCCAGTAATGTCACTTACTCCATTCAATTGATCAGTGACAATATTGTTGCTGAAGAGCGTAAACTGGATGACATGATACAGAGGTATATAGACCTCTTGAAATACATATCTGAAGTTCAGTACAATTAAAATCAACAACAGGGAGCAGTTTCCAGCTGGATTGGTCCTCAGTATTGTCGATCACTGCTGCGTAAACGAGTGGCTGAAGAACACGGTGGCACTAGTGGAGTAGTCCAGGGGTAAGGTGGCACCTGCATTCTGGGCTCCCAGCTTGGCCCCACCTACAGCAGATGACTGGCGCAGAGTGAGAAGGCTGTATTTTTGAAAATGGCTGTAACCAGACATTTTGGCCTGTGAGAGGACCTGAGTGAAACCTGCAAGAAGAAACAACCACAAACTCACCACAGCGTCTTTAGTTGTTTTCACAGGACAAGTAAGAAAAACGAGAGAGACAGTTGTTGTAGTGTACTGCACTTCCTAAAGTAGGGGAGAAAAAAGCATGCAGCCTAATTTACTCAGTTTTAACAGAGCTTGTACTCTTTAAAGCATTGTTGCTATTCAGAATTTGAGTGCACTAACATTATCGTGTTATTGGTTTTCCTGTCTATAAGGGAAAGTTGTATATTTTATGGCTTATGGAAAACCATGTACATCAATTAATTCGTGTGAATTGTGGTATGAAACTGGTGGAAAATAGTGTGTCAAAGTAAACCAATTTAATTAAGGTGAAGAGGCAGGGTTAAATGAAAAGAACAATGGTGACAGCAGTCAAGGCATTAGTCTACTGACTTGAAGATTCCTACCATAGTTGGGTCCTTAGAATCAGCATTTGCTTAGATGCATACCAACTCAGTTTGGACAAAAATTTTCCAAATAAAATTGATTTACAACTATTAAAATGACTTCTGCTTTGGGGGTGGAGCACTAAACCCAAATATTAATAAGAAAACAAGAAATTTGGCTAATTTTTTCATCTGTTTTAACCAAACTCACCATCCTTCATCAGCTCCCAGCTTAACCACACCGAGCCTACACACAGAATGGGCAGGCCATGGTCGCCCAATAACAGCTCCTGGACAAAAAAGGGATAAATAGAGCATAAACTGGGACTGTATGTGAGCAACAGAATGTGTGTTATAAGGGGGGTGTATCAAAAAGTTTTGGAGATTTGCGTGCCACAGATCTGGTTGTGTACATCCTTTCTTCAGATGCCTTAAATCCTAGTACTAGAATTCGCTATTGACGGTCTGGCTCCATGGGATGAATTTTCGAGGCACAATGCCGTAAATTTCGTGGAGATGTTTAGGGGGGGGAGGGGTGTTGAGCTCATTGAGGTCTTCCTGATCTCTCATCACCTTCCTGTGATGTTCTTCTGCTCTTGAAGCGCACATGCCACTCAAAACACTTTGAACGACTCATTGCAGCATCGCTGTAAAATTGACGAAATCATGTCAAACATCTCAGAATATCACGTTCGCTCTTTGTTCTAACTTCTTGTCCATGATGAAATAGCAGAAATGGGTAACACACATGGTCAGAATATCACCAGTTGTGACCAACAGCTCCCGATTTAGACAGGATGCACACTAACTTTGAGGGTCGGTGCTCCCTGTGACTGTGTGTGAAGCCTTGTGCTGCCGTCTCTTCGTCTGTTACAAAACTAGTCTCAAAACCTTTTGATACCACCTCGTATTCATATATGTGTAGACAAGCAGTGTGTCGAACCTGGTGCACTTTGGGCAGCACTGCTACAATGTGCTGTGCTAGAACTTTACCGGCCTGGGCAAACGTGTATCGACATAGCGGATCACCTGCGTTAGCACCTAAAACACAAACATTTGAGACATGAAGGCAGACAGCCTGTGCACTGTAGCACAAACTCTTAAAAGAATAATTCCCTCGTTCTTAACAGTACCTTCAGCCAACTTTCTACAAAAGCCTGCAAAATATGATTTCTGGAAGTTTCTGTACAGGTGTGGGAGCATGCCCATCAGATCCGACACCTACAGGTGAACACAAAGAAATCAAATCACACAACAGAAACTATTTGAGAGACATCACAGAACAAGGACACTGCATCCTCACCTTGAAGTAGTCCTCCATGGCTTTTTTAACATAAGTGATATCATGTGGAGGTGTGACCAAGTTATCTTTGGCATCAAATACAGTTTTAACAGCAAGATGAGAGATCCAAAACGCTAAAGAAAATGGAGATCAGACATTTCTAGTAAACATACACACACTAAGCATGTTAACAATACTACATAAAGGACAAAAGGTATAACGATAGTGATAGTTACCGGAGCCTTCATCCCCCATCATATGACCCCATCCTCCACAGCCCACCTGAGTGCCATCAGGGTTCACCAGCTTACAGTTTGACCCAGTTCCTGATATCAGTACTATACCACCTGTAACAAAGAATATCTACATCTTGCTTGTTTTCCCCCCCCCCCAAGTCATACAAAGTTTGATTTGTTAGCTAATGTTCAAACACAATAAAGGTTAATGAATATTGTATTGTTTACTGCTAACATGAAAGATTTAATACCGTGGTCACTTGCTGTCGCCATGGCACCGATGGCATCTGTGGTAATGTAATAACTCTGGCTTAGATTAGGATATTTTTCCCTCATCTCGTCAATTAGTTTCTGAATGGCATGCTTCTGTTCTCCTCCACTCAGCGACATGCCCTATATTTAAAAAAAAAAAACAAAAAAAACTTTTTTTGTCCTTTCAGAAAAATGAGAATAATATAAGACACCTTTTTTTCTGGTTTGTTGTATATACACACTATCATAGTGACCATTACATTAGTACTCATTAACAGACTCACCAGAGAATGAATGGGTGTGTCAGGATCCAGCCCTGCGCTGATCTTTGCCTTCTGGACCATATCGTTAATGCCTTCGATACACTTATCAACACCAACCAACTATAGGACACAGATTGCAATCACACACAATGATAATGGCACTGGATCACTGCTGCATTACACTGGATGTAGTGTAGTGTGTACTGTATGTAGGTCAAAGAAAAGAACGTTGCTTTTTTTTTGGTTCATTTACAGAAAGTTATTAACGTGATATGAAACGTTATGGTTTTACACCACTGTGATTAATTTCAGCGGCACAGTGGCTTAGTGGTTTGCACTGCCGCCGTGCACCTCTAGGGTGCATGTTCCCCTCCGGGTACTCCGGTTTCCTCCCACAGTCCAAAGACATGGAGAATAATTGGCCTTCCCAAATTGCCCGTAGTGTGTGAATGTTGCCAACGGGGGTAAAATGGGAATGAATGGATGGTGATTAATATCAGGGTTGATGACAAATTGTGCATAGTGACTACACACATGCAGTCACAGGAATGAGAGCAGGTTCAAGGTGCAAATGTAGACATTAATGTTGAATTACCTACAAAAGGAAACACTTTCCCTTTCCTTACCCAGTGATTGGTGCAGGGTCCATCTGTCTCGGCGAGGATCTCCCCTGCAGCAGACAGCAGCACCGCTCTGGAGTGAGTTCCACCCCTGACACACACACACACACAAGGCAGAATTATTCTCATCACAGAACCGACTCAGCACGCAGTAAACACATGCAGTCTACAAACTTTAAAATCTTTCCAAACACATTTCACACACACACGGTCTCATCAACGTCTGCTGTCACTTTCCTTAAACGCAATGTAAAACGTTAACATTTTCTTTAAAAATAATAATATTTGTATTATTTTTAAAACCTCACCCTTCCACACCACCGTACACAGCACTCATTCCTGCCGCTTCCTGATTGCTTTCCTCGTGACACGCGCGTGACGTTTCACCCGAAGCTCTTTTCCACCAATCAGATTCTCGCTCGAGCGCGAATTTTATTACGCTCTTATCTTATCAGGGTCCGATCTCACCTGGTTCATTCCGGCGCAGTACATGTAAAAAAGGCAACTCACCTATTCATGTTTTCCTGTTTCCATGGTTTTTTTTCTCCAGATAAGGAGATTATCTTGTGTTTATTTATATTTATTTATAAAGGCATTTGCTTTGATTTGTTTGGTTGCTGGCTTGCTTGTTTATTAATCACCATGTCTTCTCAACCTGTAACATCAAAACATTGCTATAAAGCTGAAATCAACAATGCATAAATATTGATGTTAATAAACACACTCACATTTGTAAATACTATGTCTTGTACAATGCAAATAAGTCCACATTGAAAGCGTTTTCCCTAATGGCCAGTAGATGGCAGTATATATATATATATATATCTTTTTGAAAAACTCTGTCTCCTCATTATGGTAATAAGGAATGGCATTTATAATATTGCATAGTATTTGCACACTTTTTTTAAAACTCTTTTTCAGTTACAAATTTACAGTAAAATATTGGAATTGTGACAGTTTTTATGCTTTGTTCAAATGTTTAAGTGAATCTGAAAAGAAGGAATACATAAAAGAGTGAAAACATAGAACATTATGTGTGTATAGAACATTAAGAAGCCATTCATGGTGCCCATGAAACACACTGTAATTTTGCAAACAGTCATTCTGATTCAAGCTGATACAGTAGGGACCATCGATGTGTGGTAAATGTGGTTTTGATGTGATGGTTCCCTGCCTCTGCTTGTTGGCCCACCCTTTATTTCTGAAACTATTCAGATGGGTGGGAGTGAGGGGAGAATCATTTTCCGTCAGCACATCGAAGAACTGCTGTCAGTATAAAGGCTGAAACTCACACTCATATATTCAGCCTAGATGCTGTCTGAGATCTAACGGCATTACGCTTTGTGTATTAAACTGATGAAGAGATATCTGTTGATCTAGTACTATGTGATTTGCTAACATCCTGAGTGGTATGATGAGTGTACTGCACCAATGAGCTCATTTTTTTCACGGAGGTTATAGTCTCGGGGGGTGCAGAGGATAGCCCTGTCACCTCACCCCCCCCCCCCAATATTTGGGTGCTCAAATATTGCCTCTGGTACATGTGATTTACATAGTCTTTCTGTGTTTTTGTGGGTTTTCTCTGGGTACTCTTCAAATCCCCACATTTCCAAGACATGCTGCAATTATTTGTCAAATTGTTATTTTTTGACATGTCCTAGTTAGGAAGCTGGGATCAGAGCATAGTCACTGCCCCTGGAGAAGAAATGATTACAGGCATTGTTCAATGGTGTAACAGTGGCAGTGCTGGAGCTCGAACCCCAGACCTCAGAAACCCAGATAAGTAACCCAGTAACCCAGAGCATTTACCATTTGAGCCCTAACACAGCCCCTTTGTAGACTGATTGGTGTTTCTGAATAACCCATAATGTATGATTGGATCTATAGATGTGTGTCTGTGCCCTGTGATGGTTTGGCACCACATCCAGTATATGAACATTAACAACAACAACAACAACAACAATAATAATAATAATAATAATATATATAATAATAAAGAACATTGTGAACTTGAGCCTAAATGCAATTTTGTAACACAAAATGTTTGAAAGATACATACCATAACTTTATGCTTATGTTCATCTTGAAAAAAAATGCTCAAGTTCATGTTGAAAAATGTGTTGCAAATTGTGCTAAATGAGGGTGACGAAGTGTAAAAATGGCTGTTGTAAATGTACTAACACTATTAAAAATAGTCAGTTCATGAGTTTAAATGTGAAGTGGAAAGTTGTGAGCAGACAAGACACATAGAGAGGTTAGGAAGGTTGAAAGATAGTTGCAAGATTGTAATAAACTTTTTGTCCAGTTCAGTTTAAAATGTAGCCAATTCATGTTGGTAAAATAAATACAAAATGAGCTGAACCATAAACAACTGCAATAACAAGAATACACACACACACACACACACACACACATATGTGTGTGTGTGTGTATATATATATATATATATATATATACCTCTATATACCTATCCTGAATACCTGATCATGTTGTTGTTGTGTTTTTTGCTATTGTTTACCTACTATGTTATTCTTTCACATTCAATAGGTTTATAAAGTGTATGAATGTTTATAAATGCAGATTAGTGTTATTTACAATGTAACCAATCTTCTATAATGGCTTTAGCAATATATATTTGTCTGTTTTTTTTTTTTTTTACATTCATGCCAAATAAACTGAACTGGTTGATATTAAATCCCTCAATCTGGCAACCCAGAGGCTGGGTGATGGGAGTATGCAGCATGTGTACACACTGTGCTTCCTCACTTCACTTCAGACGCAGAGAGAAGTGAGAGAGGGACTCGTGTATTATCGTCGAAGAGATCAAACTAATTTCCTTAATGCTGTGCTATAAGATTACATTCAATTTGATTAAGAACTCCGACTTTAAATGAAACCCTCATGTGAGTGAAGTTTGGCAAGCGGAAGTTCATATGCAGTCTGAGAAAAAGCTCGGAGACTGAGAAGGATTGGCGTGTTTGTGTTTAGAGAAGAAGGACCTAAAAATGGACACTCATATCAAAGAAGGACAACTTTACGTCCAGCACATGAAGTTTGGAAAGGTAAGCAGTCTTCGTTATTCAGAAGTGACCGTCGCTTCCTGGGTGAATCTCACGCTAAACGTCTCGTGCTCGAGTATTAACCGCTTGTTTGACGTAATTCGCCTCAAAAAAGCATCACTTTTGTCTGACAGAAAAGTGTTTGCGATTCGCTTTGGTGTGCTGGAAAGTGAACAGAGTCCTGAAAACAGGGAAACTTTGTAACTTTCCTTTGCCATGAGCCAGTCACATGAAAGAACAGCACAGTCACAGGAGAAAACTCACACACTTGCTCCAAACTTTTGAAGAATCTCCCTGTGCAGATCAGATATTTACTTGACACACATTTCCATTTCATATAACACTGTAAGTGGTTTAGTTATAGAAACACGTGTGACTGTAATCTCTTACACATACACACACACACACTGTTACACTGTCACCTTCTACACAAGCTCTCCCTTTACATGTGATGGAAAAAGTGTAGCCTCGTTGTTTCACCAGAAGGCCTAACCACAAGACTGAGAAACTCAAATTAGCAGCCCCATGCAACCAACTAAGACAATCTGACTTGGACTGCTTCAGACCAGTTTGTCTATTTTTGTGTGTTTTTTTTTTTTTTGTTTTGTTTTTTTGAGAACCCGCTTCATTTAGCTGGGTATTCTGAGCGAACATCATCGAAACTCATTACACAAACTAATTACACAAACTAATTACATAAATCATAAACTGGGAAAAGTCTGCGTAGGACATGATGATTATAATAATAGTAATAAAAAACATTATCAAGGTTGTTATAGAATCATAGGTGATTCTTTATCAATAACAGCACATCCTGATGTGTTTTATTCCTCTTACACTGCAGTTTTTGCTGAAGCTTACAATTTGTTGTTTATCATGCGTCTTATCTAGTCTCATTTTGTGACCATGTTGTGGAACGCCTTTAAAATAAGTTAGTTCCTTACTTATGACACAGCAGCTGTAAACTGCTGTTCCCTCTTCAGCCTCTCTTTTTTCCCCTCACTTTATTGAAATTAATAAGAAACGCAGCTTGTCATTTCTTTCCTATGACAGGAGACATAACGTGATCGCTTTAAAGCACTGACACGCGACATACTGTGAAAAGAACATCTCAACAATGCCATATCAGAAATTAAACATTGTTAATCAGTCAGTGTAAAGTGTCTGTTGTTACAACAGAAATAATAACAAATTTAAAACAAGCGCATTAATAATATAAACCTCTCTCTTATGCTTTTTCATAAGAAGTACTGTAAGATCCTGTTATAATAAATGATAGTGGTATAAAATGAACCTATTGAGATGCTGTTTGTTTTATTTAAGGTGATATATATATATATATATATATATATATATATATATATATATATATATATATTCCAAGAGCATTATATCTCATGCTTCTAAACCAATGTTCTTAATTTGTTGATCGTGCTCATACAAAATATACACAAAGCAGTGATTAGAAATAATACATAAATACAATTGTTTTATATCCTCCAGATTAATGCAAAAAAGAAGAAAAAGTGTGAGGAATAAAATGATTAAATATTGTGATAGTGTTTAGGAGGATCTGAATCCGAGCGTTTTAGTGTATAGCCTTGAGATCACATTTCAATAAAATAAAAAAAAATTTTAAAAAAAGGAAATATCCTGTGTAGCTTCCAAGTGTCACCTTTGTACATGTGCTACTAAAGACTGAGGTAAACCAGGACGTGTATTTGGTTACTCAGGAAGCTGGTGTAGGTGGTGTGTGTGAGAGGGCAAGGGATTCTGTTTCGTGCTTTGAAACGATTGCATGAGAAGTATTTTGCTAGCAAGTTCAAACACGACAAAATATGTTTAAAATATATTGTAAAGTTACTCTTAGAGGTGTTACTCCATAGTGCTGCACAATTGAATTTATATATATATATATATAGAGAGAGAGAGAGAGAGAGAGAGAGAGAGAGAGTATTTTTTGTACTTTTGAGATGATGTATAAATATTGGCAAATGTCCTTTTAATTTATAGAATTATATTGCAGTTTCACTATCGCAATATTTGCCAAAATAATTTGCAATTTTCTTCTTTTTTTTTTTTTATCTAATCCATCAGCCCCAGACTACATTTGACTTTCATGTTGACCTTTTAGGATCAAAACAACAGAGTATGTGTGGGTTTGTGCTAGACAACCTTTATAGCCTTGACATACTTTGCACTTCTAAAACCTCTGCTTGAGCATCATGGAGTTAGGAGGGTTGTAGATTTCATCACAGTGTATTGGGCCTACTGTGCGGTATAGCGCACAAGACACTCTCCATGGCCGACTTTTACCAAAAGAGGAAGTGTAGATTTATGAACAAGTGACTAAGCAGCGCTTTAATGAACACCTTCAGACAGGGCTTTTCACAGTGGCACGTTTTTTTTGTTTTTTATCAGTAATAGATACACACACACATTTTTAAAGCTCTGAGGTGAAGAACTGATACCGAAGTAATCCAGAATAGAACGTGCAGTCTTTCCACTTAAGTAACATACTTCTCTGTGTGTTTAGTCACAAACCTCAGAGCAGCAGTACTAACAGAAACAGAATTGCAAGATATTTTACTTTTGGGGCTTTTTGAGTAGTCATAAATTACACCACAATGGTCTTTTATTTCCGGAGGGACCAACAGCCAATACTTTAACACAACATTAAACCCCTATATCATTATACACTTCTTGAAGCACCTCACACTCTTCAGACATTTTCAACTGCCAAAGCCGTTTTTCCATGGTTTTGTCGTTATATAACAATATCGTAGCTCGTCCTTAATTAGGAAGTATTGACACCATTTCTTGCTTCGGCAGGTAAGAGAAACCGTGGATGCCGATGTCAAAACAGAAAGCTTCTTACAAAACGCTATAAAATGCGGTTACTTATTAACCTAAAAGCTGAGTGAAATAAGTGAAGTGGAGGTATATATAAGCTTGAAGTGAAGTGGAGGTAAATATAAGCTTAAATATTACATCATACACACACACACACACATGTATACGTATATACACCTATATATATGTAAAACACTACACTAACACTACACAAACACTAATATATATACACACACACTATATATATACACACACACACACGTATATATACTTTTTATATATTATTTAAATGAATATTTTGCTTCGGTTTTACCCAAGATTCAGATTGTTTAATCAGTTGCCATTTACAGTCATAACCCAATGAAAGGCCTAAAGCAGAAAGGTGTGCGTCTATCATGCTTCTGTTATACTTCTGATAAGACAAGGGCGCAGATTTGAGGAAGTAAACTCTCTCTTGACTTATTTGCATAAGTTCCATCCTGTGTAACATATTCCACGGGCGACTATTGCCTTATATGGAACTGGTGGCGTAACTGTGCTGAAATCACATCTTAAAACTTGAGGTTTATTGCAAGTTCATTTTCTAGGATTTGACTAGTTGACTTTTATTCTTGTTTCAGTTCTCATTCGTGTTGTAGTATATAACAATAAACGATTGTAGATCATTCTTTGGTGCTACTGATTTTAAACATTCTTTTTCCCCTCCATTTTCCCCAAAAAGCATGTGATGTTTTGTGAGATGACTAGAAAAACATTTAGTCATGCATCTCTCACCAAAGGTGTTTATTTAGTTAGTTAGTTTTTCATGACCAGCTATTTGCCAACTATATGGCAAAAATCTGTGGACCATCACACCTATATGTGCTTGTTAGACATCCCATTCACCTTTAGTCCCACTCCCATGCTGTTATAACCTCCAGTCTTGTGGGGAGGCTTTGCACTAGATTTTGGAGCATGGCTATGAGGATTTGTGTTCATTCAGGTACAAGTGCACTGACCAGATAACCCTAGGCACTGTCTTGTTGGAAAAATGTTTGTGCCACTTGGTTCCAGTGAAGTGCAATTGTAGTGCAGTTATACAGACAGTTGTTAATTTTTATGGCAAACTTTTTCCCAATACAGTGTGCCTGATAAGACTTTTACTTGCCATAGTAGGAAGCTATAGGGTGATAATTTATCAATAATTTTGGTATATTAAATCATATTTGCAAATAATTGTTCCAAAGGGAGGTTTGCCAGAAACTTTAAATTTTTGTAAAAACCAGACTATTATGAGGAAGAAATGAGAAAAAACTGAGCAAATTTGAGTGAAAAATACAAAGGATCCAAAACCCTACATACTGTATTAAATGCTATTTCTTTCAAGAAAAGGAGAAAAGAAATTTTGTTAAATATTTGCTCAGTTTCTCGCACAAATTTTAACGATGACTGGTCTTGTATGGCACATTGCTTCATTTGTTTGTAGAAAGGGAAAGAGTAGTCCTTTAAGAATAGCTTTTTTAAAGTCTTATGGAAATTTGAGTCCAAATCTGAGAGGTGCATGTCTGTCAAATGAGCTGAGAAGAGACACATTGTGACGCCTGTCTGTAGGTTTTTATGATTCATAGATGTGGCTCAGTGTGTTGGGTGCTTTTCTTTTGTTAGTTACTCTGATGGAAATCACAACACAGCACTATTAAATTTATTATACTTTTTAGGTTCTTATATGGTAGATAGTAGTCTGTATAGTCTTGACTGATCACTTGAATTAATTCTGTTTAACTTGTTTTGAATTTTTTTGTTTAAACATTAAAACCAGCTAGGTGTTACGTTTCCCTTGTAGCTGCTCTGGCCCTTGGGCATGACTTCAAAAGACCTCGGGGTGGTACGCTGTGGTGTCTGACTTTTATGTCTGGCATATACAGTGGGTGCTTGATTGGATTGGAGCTCTCTGGAGTTCGTCGGCCGGATGGGGATCTTGGGTTCTTTCATTGCTGGGCCATGTGGTCATGCCCTGGGTGTCCTGGTGTCTTTCTATTGCAGCCAGCATTGACTTTTTCTTTGGTGATTTGTACTACATTGATTTTTCTGTGGGATTGAGTGGACAAGCTGGTCTTTGGTTCACTTGGCCATGGGTGGGCTTGGGTGCCCATGAGATTGAATAGTTGGATTATGTTCATATATCTGTACTAAGGGATTAGTGAAGCATTTTATGCGTCAGGCAGATTGAAATGTACAATTCAGTTTGTGTTCTTGAGATGTAGTAGATGTAATAGCATTGATTACAGCCTGCATTCACTGTGGCATTGTTTCAACAGCCTTATGAAATGTCACAACATCCAGTGTTGCGTTGTTTCTTGGCTGAGATGAGAGTCAAGAGAGTCAAAGCACTCAGAGGTCTGACTAGTTCATGTGTGAAAATAATTCCTCAAGCTCCCAGACCTTTTTTCTTCCAAAATTTTAGTTCTGGAATATACCCATGCTTTCAAGAAAGGAAAAAAAAAAAAGTGTGATAACTTGATCATTCAATACATTTACATTTATGGCATTTGGCAGACGCCCTTATCCAGAGCGACTTGAGCAGTTGAGGGTTATAGGCTTTGCTCAAGGGTCCAACAGTGGCAACTTAATGGTTGTGGGGTTTGAACCTGGAACCTTCCAAACCCTTAGTCCAATGCTTAACCATTGAGCAACCCTTGACCCCCGTACCATTAGTATATTCAGGTCATCAGCTAACTTCATTTTATTGCCACATAAAGTTGCTGAACCTAGACCTGTCCAAGTTAAGCAACCCAGGTCATACATAGTAAAATCCCCAGTGTTGATTAAACACTTTCAACACAGGGGCTTTTGTTACATAACCCTGCCTCCAGAGGTTCGTACAGGGCACTATGCAGGATGGGTGCACCAAGTGGTATTCCTATAGCTACACTGCTGTATGGTCACGTTGTGCGTGTAGAAATGCTTTTACTTTCATTATTCAACATAGCTGTGATTTCTACTGGTCATTCTGTATGATGCAACTTCACCAAGTAATCTCTGATCACAGTCATTTATGATTATTTCTTTCCATAGCCACCTTTCTTCCATGACATTGACAGTTCAGCACTATCCTTTCAGATTTTAATAATGTGCTGGACAATCCTTAACCCAATCCCAGTAGACCCTACTGAAACACAGTAACATATTTTCCATTGTTTAAGAAATGGGAAATTACTCATGGCATCATTTAGGAGGGACAAAATAATTGTTTCCAACTAAGACATATATATCACTGCAGTAATGATCCTATTAGAAGCTATTAAAATAAACATCAAAAGTCCATGACCTCATGAATAACCTGAAAGTTTATAACAACATACCTGTAGGATAGCATAATTTAAATGTAGCTACAAAATATAGCATTGAAACATTTCGTCATATTATCATTGTATTGTTGATTGATATGCTTTATACAATGATGATATTTTAAGCTAAAAAACTAACAGTGATGCATTTCCTTTGGAAGATTTTAACAGGTGTGGTAGGGCAATGCCAGCACCCAATTCGCATACTTTGTTACCCATCATGTAGATGGATTTATTGTTAACTTTATTTTGTTCGTTTTATGTATATTGAGTTTAAGCGCAGGTCGCTGGGGGCATACTAATGATACATGATGATGTGAAATAAGTTATACATTTGCAGCGTGATGGAGAAGTCTGTTGGACCGTGATGAGTCATATCTCCTCATGTTGATAAGGCTGCAGGATATTTGATGTGATATTTTTGTGTACGGATTGTGCCTCATGTATATGTACCGTTTAAAAATAGTGTCAGCTGTTAGCTGCATCTATTCGCCGGGTCACTTGATTATATTGAATTAAATGTTCTTTTCCAATTATAGTTTTAAATGCTTCTGCACATCTAGTTACGCTCGACATCAGCTACTGTTAGATGATCTTAAACCGTAACAAAGGACAGGATTGTCATTTTGAGCCATATGTAGTATGATATTGGTTTTTACTGTGGTACTTTCTGGGAAAGGAGGCTCAGATGAGTTTTGCAGATGGAGATCTGCTGATTTTCTGTACACCTGCAGTGTGTTGGAGGAAGTAAAGCACACTGGGTAATCCCACACATTTCCTTTTTGCTGCACTGGCAGATGCACTTATTATGCACTTATTAATCTGTATGTTACAGATTAATAAAACAGATTCGTTATTCCCTGATGAGTTATGTGTGCGCATGCATTTTTGTTCTTAAGCATCAAGTATCTCCCTGTTAAGTTTGATTAAATCTTTTTAAGCAGCATCCACATGTTGTACAATATCTTCCAGTACATATTTAAATGCAACGCTTGTTCATACTATGTTGTTTAAGTGTTATCATACCTTATTATTTATATTGTTAGAATCACATAACTGCTCAATGCTGTATAAGCTTAGTTGGGTTAAAGTCACAGGAAGTCCACAATTGTGGAATACGACTGGTAGTAATGTAGCCGAACACCGAATGACCTAACAAGTATTTCACTAGGTCTAGCATGGTTTGACTTTATGTGTAATGTTGCAATAATGAAATGTACACTTTACATTAAACACTGATCTGCCATGAATTTGGTTATCACATTTTATAATAAATCTCTTGCCATTTGCATTTGGCAAAATTTGAATGAAAATTTGAATGAAAGCTCTTTTTCGATTCATGTCAAGGTGTACAGCATATTATTTAAATAATTATTGCAGAACTGGTGGTGTAAAAGGCTGAAATAATAAATAGTAGTACATTTAATATAATAAATATTATATATTAAATATGTAATATTAATATGATATTAAACTACATCTATATATACATGTATATATAAATATAGGTCTAATTTAACATTCTACATCGGTATATAAATGCAATTACGTAGAAGCAGTTGATTAGAGGTTAAAAAAAAAAAATATATATATATATATATAATTTTTTTATAAAGTCCTATATTTGAATTATTTGTTTTTACTATCAAAATATATTAATGTATGTATGTCACCAAAATATAGTGATGCGCATTGTGTTTGGAATAAATGTCTATAAGTATTAAATTTTTGTCCTACTGCCAACTGCCTATTTCAAACAAACCACAGTTATTCTTTATTTGGTTCTGCGGTGGTTGTGACCAGCCTCTGAGGTTCCTGGAAACAAATCTGTGGGTTGTTGAATAAAACTGGCTTTGCCATAATGAAAACTAATAAAGACTCTGTAGTAGAAGTGTTCAATTAAATGGATAAAGGCTAATATTAATCATAATACATCACTGCTTAACCAGTTAATTTAATCATAGTACAAGAAATATTGTCAATATTTAGTGTTTTTTTTTTTTTTGTTGTTGTTCTTATTATTATTTTTCTATAAAAATGATGTTGGTCACTCTTTACATTTGTTTACACCAGTGAAGAGTATTGGAATCTTATGACTAAATCTTGTAACTCCGTTGGATCCTTAAACTGTCAGCAGGTTTTTTTTTTTTTCATTTCCTGAAAAGTATGTCTGAGGTTTCTGACAGACACTGACCACATGTAGCATGACAATACTATTTATACTAGTGTATAGCATGAAAATACTATTTTTATCCACATCACATAGCCTTGTACTGTAGTAATCAAAAATTTTAAACTGTGTTGCGTATAACTTGATTGTTCAGAATTCTAACATGGCTTATTGCCACTTTACACCAAGCCAAATGACCTAATACTATTTATATTTTATTTATTTTAACTGACCTTTATTGATACACCCACTGTTTAGTAGATAACATGCCTCATTTTGACATTTTCTTTCCATAAAAATAATGGAACAAAACTACTTTTGGAAATAGTCAGAGATAAAGTAATGTTAAGAAAGCGAACAGAGAATGTGGGGAAGAGACAAAGTGAGCAAAGTCTAAACACAAGTTGTAATATTAGTATATTATCAGTCCGGGTGAATGTCATATGCAAATAGGAAGCACATTGTGGTGAGCTATATTACTGTTATACAAATACACAAACACACACATGTACAAGTATCCTTGGTCACTTTGTTTATGCACACAACCACCCAGCTTTCCTTCCCTTTTTTGTGCATGTGGAGGACAGGCCTTCGTTCTAACTGGCAGCAGTGTTGGTAACCTCGGCATAGTCTCCCTAACGCTACAAATAAAGACGCTGTGATGTATGCAAGATTTCTTTCTTATGCGTGTATTGCTAAACAGTGCCAAGCTATTTTGGGGTGTAGAAAAGATGGAACGTTGCAGATCCAGCCTCAGGTCATTGTGTATAAAAAGGACTCTCCAGTTCAGATGATTTATGATGATCCTGAGTCCACCAGCAAGTTTAACATTCATGACCCAATGTTGGGATCTTCTAGTAAAGGGCGTCACAAATCACTTTCTCCTTTCCCCAAACAACAGCTGAAAAGAGTATGCCTGTTTAAGTGGTGTAATTCATCATGCCTAATTACTTTTGTGTGTGTGTGTGTGTGTGTGTGTGTGTGTGTGTGTGTGTGTGTGTGTATCTTTGCATGTCCCAAACCGGAATAAATGTACCTGACATTCTCCTAAACCCTTCTTCCTTTGCTTACTGTCTTAACTGCCTCAGAAACGTAAACAATAATCATCTCTTTATCTTCTTATCAATCCTCTCACTCTGTTTTCAGAAATGGAAAAAAAATTGGTTTGTGCTGTATCCGGCGAGTCAGAACGGCATTGCACGCCTCGAGTTCTACGACTGTGCGGGTTGTGGCACTGAAAAACCCAGCACGAAGAAACTCGACAAAAAGATCATCCGTCTGTCAGAGTGCATCAGCATCCTTCCTGCTGTCACCGAAAGCTGTCCTAAAGAGAACATGTCCGCCTTCTGTGTAGAGACCAACGATAAGACGCATGTGTTTGCAGCCGAAAAGCAAGTCACTAACGAGTGGGTGGAGAAGATGTGCGAGATTGCGTTTCAGGTGAGAACTCCTAACCCGCGATAAAGCGTGGTTTTCATAATCCCACTCTCACATGGCCTGGCCTTCAGTAGGGCCACAGAGTCACACTTCACCATATTCCAAAATGAAAGCTGATGATATTAGATCGTTCCATATTAGTGTGTGTGTGCGTGCGTGAATGCGTGCGTGCGTGTGTATATATACAGAGGAGTCTGAAAATGTATACACACTTTAACAGATGTTATCTATGCCGTTTTTGTAATTTGAATTGAATTATGGCAGCAATGTGTTGTATTATGTACAGATGTGTTTCCTGTACAGATGTCGTGTACAGTAGTTGCACCATTGTTGATGCTATCATGTGTACCGTCAGAAAAGACGCATATAATTCTCATGCTATTGAAGTATGTAAATAAATCACGCTTTATTAGCGTCATGCCCATTGTTAATGATCTACGCACTCGGCTTAAATAAGTGTAAAATGCTACTCACTGAAGAATTTAAGAAGTAAATAATTATAAAGGACTAAACTGCAGGATGTTGTTTCAGGTTGTTTGTGTACAGAATGAACAGGGGATGTCTAAGCATGTTCCGGACACATGCTGGGAATTTCCAAAGGCAAAAAGTTATTTGAGCCTTTATGAGAATCAAAAGGACGGCACTGCACACTCAGCATCTCTTTCTCTTTCCCTTTCGCACTCTAACTTGCTTTGTCTTTCTTCCAGGGAGGGGGTGGAACTTTCAGCGGTATGGACTCGAATGGACAACAGGATCTTAAGATGTCTGAGAACATGATCTATTACTCCAGAGAGGAAGGTAATAAAATGGACAAATAGCATTTTAAGATTCTTTCTTCTGTAAACAAATCATGCACATGGCAAAAAGGCCAGGACAAAAGCACAGATGTCTGTTCGAGATTAAGTCTATTATTTTTTCTGATGTTACATAAGGACAGGTTTCTCAGCTGACTCTAGCCAGAAGAGGGATGTTCTTAGAAGCCTTTGATCTTTTTTTTTTTTTTTTACCGACTGTCAAATACATTTTTGATAGTAATGTCAATGAAATGCTTATTTGATCAAGCTCTTGATTACATTTTATTGTGCACTGCCATGGCTCTGTGTGCTTTGGGAGAAAGTCACCAATAATTTCAGGCAGGAGACAGAGATATGAATTATGTTTGTCTCTGATACACAAGATCCCAAACAAGGATGTTGGTGACAACATTTCCTGCCCGGTGGTAGCACAGTCACTGTTGTCATGTTTTTTTTTTTCATCACTCACAATCATCACTCACTGTCGTCAAAAGATTTAGTTTGGCTCAGTAGGTATATTTTAGACACGGAACATGATCCACTATGTCTGAGGGTCAAATTGGGTATATTTAATTTTTTGCTGAACTGAAACCATAACCATGGAATAGAAAAGGCAAAACGGGCCACATATACCATACAAAGAACACTTCCTCTGGTCACATGTCAGGCACACAGCTCTGGAAAAATTTGCCTTTTAATGTGTTTACACTAGACACTATAGAGGAGAGCTGCTTCCTTGCTGTGACACATACTGCATGCACGCACACACACATGCACTTATTGACTGCCTTCTTTGCAATGGCAGGCTGCCTCTGTCGCATCTAGTTTAACTTAAGAGAAAAAAGTAAGCATGAAAATCAGGCATTCAGTCCAAGGTCCCGTTGTCGCAGTCCATCGCTACACATGCCTTGGAGACAGACAGACAGAGAGAGGGAGAGCGAGAGAGAGAGAGAGAGAAAAAGATATCCCAGTTTACGAAAGCCTCTGTGTCTTTCTTTGAACAAGTTTTTTTTTTAGGGAAATAGAGGTTATTAATACTTCTGTTTTTCATAAGGGCACCTGTAACTTCCTCAAAGAGCCTGTGTGTGTCTGTGAGTGAACACTGACATTAAGAGGCTTGTGACTTTGCAGTCTTGGTGTACTAGGTTGTATGTCATATGCTCTGTGGTGAATATATTTCGCCAGCTTTTATTAGACACCTGTGTTTAACATTTTTACTTAAAGCAACACTGAATCCCACATGACTATTTTAGTACACTGTCAGTTTTACAGAAGTTCAATTTTCCACTGGTTTCCAACAGGTTTAAAGGTTACCACATATAAACCAGATACTGATAAGCTTGAGTACCCAAGGCAGGTTCAGAAGACATCTTGTGGACTAGACATCTTGTGGTGTGCAGCAGTGTTATTTTTGTACTACCCTTAACCAAGATTACCTAATATTTTGGTTTCAATGTGATTTTACTTCAGATGAATTAGACATGAACTTGCATTATATGCACTGTTAATAGCTTATAGAAGGAATCAGTATTCATTTATTTTACACTTTATTATTTCAGACCACTTGTTAAAAAAAAAAAAGAAGCATAACATGGAACAAATGATGCCCTGATACAACACTGTACAGTTTAAACATAGGCACAGTTGTTCCTGGCCCAGAGTTAAGCAGGGCTGAACTAATGTATTGTACTTGTACTTTACAGTCAATGAATTCTGGGTAAGTGTCCAAAGAACAGAAGCATCCGAACGTTGTGGTCTACTTGGTAATTACTGGCTAAAAGCAGATGGAGAGAGTTTGATACTGAAGGAGCCTAAGATGAAGAAGACATTGCTGGTGTGGCCCTACAAACTGCTACGTCGATATGGCAGAGACCGAGTGAGTTCTTATCTTTTAAATTAAACTGCTGTACAACAGCAGGGCCATTGTGTTGCTTTATATAGATTTACACAAGGCCTTGAATCATGTTTCACTTTCCTTTTTCTTTTTTTACTCATTTACATATTCATTAATGCATAGACACACATATAGTGTGCACCAGAAATACTTTTGTGGTTGTTCTCAGCCTTTATTTCTGGTGACATCTACCCTTTTACTGAAGCAGGAACTTGAGGCCACTGTTGTTTCCATCTCTGCTTCCTGTCATTACCATAGAAACCGTTTGATACAGGAAACTAGCCTTCCTCTCTCCCTCAAGTGTGGGTAGAGGGGCAGGTCTAGGTGACTGGAATCAAGCTTATGGTATCTATCAAAGATCTAAATAAACATGTGCTAATTCTCCTAAGTGGACAGACAAGCTTACAATTCCAGTATATAATAATGAATGTTTACTAGAAAAGTATTTGTATTAGCTCAGCATTGCACTGAAGAGGTATCTTGTGTTAAACTACCCCAGTTCAACTTCTCCTGAATGGCTGATTTCTATTCTACAGTACTCTCAAAAGTCTTGAAAAAAAAATTATTTGTATCATCTCCACGTTTCCCACTGGTTCATGCCTCATGGTAGATTTTATTTTTAATGCTTGAATGATTTATAAGTCACCAGGTGGCTTAACAAACAAAAACATTTCTCAGGATTGGACTGAAAATGAGAGGCAAAAAAATTCCTTCAGGAAGACTGGAGAATAATACCTCAAGACTACCTTAAAAATACAAGAAAGTCTGGCGCTTTGGTAGCAAAATATGAAGAAATGAGGGGTGGTTCAGGACTTTTGCAGAGTACTGTATATATTGTTGTTTGGGTCAACAGATATAGACAATTAAAATGAGAATTTACAAGTACATTAGGAAGCATAATAATTGTTCCTTGTTTCTGATGTTTCTTGCAGGTGATGTTCTCATTTGAGGCTGGGCGCCGTTGTGAATCTGGCCCTGGTAACTTCACCTTTGAGACAAAGCAGGGCAACGAGATCTTCCAGATTGTGGAGGCCGCCATTCGGGAGCAGAAGGCTCAGGCTGAGGAACAAAATCAGACTTCATCGTTTGATGGGGACTGTCCTGCTCTCCAACAGATCCGGGCTGCGATCGCCGAGGGAATGGGCCGAGACACAGATGGAGACTCCGGTGGCAGTAAACCTGGATCTGCTGATGGAGTCATTAGCCGAAAGGAAGGAGAAAGTAAAAATCTCAAGGGGCGAACCTTACCAGAGCCTCCAGTTCCTGTTCCAACCACATTGCCACGTGGGCCAAAAAGTGTCATGGACGACCAAGTGAATCTGTACTCTGAACCTGCTGACTCAGTGCGTCTGCCCAATATTTTGGGGGAATGTCTTTATTCTGACCCTGTAGACAGCATTAAACCTACACCAATGCAAAACCCTTGGCATCGTCCACTTGGTGATGAAGGTGGAGGCAGCAAGCATGAACCTTTTTATACAGATCTTTATGACAGAGTCACACTTGACCTGACTCCAAGAACAGGAGGACTGTCGCTTGAACCCCGCAACAGGCGTCCTGCTGATGTAACCCGGGCAGAGCACATCTATGATGAGCCTGAAGGACGAGCAGGTGTTCCAGGAAACCAGCCAGTCACCACTCTGTATGATGAGGCACGTCTGGATAGCCAGTCCTGGAAATCAAGGGGAGTTGAAGAACTTCAGGGTCATGAAGTGGCTTACAATCCAAACATGGATGACTATGGTGTCCCTCCTTTGGGCAAGACACATCCACAATCAGCTGTGGCCAAGCCTAAAGGTCCCAAGCCCCTCACAGCACCCAAACCAGGGAAGGGAGTTCTTCCCAGGAAAGAGCCACTTCCACTAACCCAAGGTAAAATTGGAGCTAACCTGAACAACAACAATAGCAGCAGTATATATTATGCTGTTGGAGAAGGATTCGGAAATGAAGTAACTGGTTGGGGAAAAGTAGAGAAGAACGCTGAGATTTATAGTAAAGTGTCTAAGCATAAGCCCCCAGCAACAGCATGGCACCCTGCCATGCGTCCTCCAGACATCATCTATGACAACTTGGGTGATATCTGATTAGATCCTGCAAGCCATTTCAAGCAGTTAAAATGCACTCTAGGAGTAGTTTTCTAAAGACACCAGAGTTTTTAAATGATCACAGGCTTTCCGGGGTCTTGTTCTGGGCCACTGTAAAATCTGGGATTACTACAGTAACTGGAAAACCAGACACGTGTGCAGGTTAGTGTCATAGACAACTGGCGGCCTAGACAATGCACTGTGATCGATTCAGTGACACAACGTTCTTTTCTTTGGGAAGGACAATGAAACTACAAATTTTGCAGAATTTATTGTATGTGGGTTACTCACATGGTCTTATACTATGACAATTTTGCACATCTTTTACCAGTTTCTCCTTTTTAGTGAATCATACTGAGTCTGTGACTTGTACAGTATATTAGAGGCTGTTAAGCCGTTAAATAACAGAAATTGGAACTGCCAGACAAAGGAGTCTTCCGTTGTCTAACAATGCCAATTCACCTTTGGAGAGTCAAAAATAATAGACTATATGAACAATCAATGCACATCAACATTTGTTTTTCTATGGAGATTTTAAATGCAGCAGTTTACTAATCACTTGCTATGTGTATGTGTGGGAGTAAGTCAAAAACAGCTGTGCTGTTGATATTATGTGATGATAATAAAAGATTTTTCAGAACCTCATAGTACTTCCTATTCCAAGAAATATTTTTGTCCCAAAACTAATTTTGTTTTCTCAAGATGGAGAATCATTCCAAATACGTTCCCCCCCCCCCGCTTTCTCATCGTCCCCCTATTTACGCCCTTATTCTGTCCCACTGAAGCGGCTATTGAGGAATGCCAGAAAAGATAAAAAAGTGGCCTGATGCTTAGTGACTATTAACCAGCTTTAAAAAAAGAAAAGAGCTTTAACTGAAATGGTTAGAATTCTGGCTAAGTTGAGCTGTGTCTGTCTGGCTCGGTGTGAAGGTACAGGCTGTTCCTAGTCCTGTTTTTGTCTCTCGTTCACCCCTTCAGTCTTTCCTTTTCATTCTCCCCTCCTCTGTGTTTTCTTCCACTGTCTGACGTTTTTCTTCAATGACCAACCACTAGGCCTGCCAGAATCTGATCTATTCATCACATTGTGGTGCATTTTTAGGATGCTGTTTTCTTAAGCTAAAAAGCAGGCAGTACCCTGTCCTTTATAGTATTCCTAGGACCAAATGTAGTACCTTTAATACAAAGTGACCTCTCTGAAATATGTCTGTGCTTACCTCAAGTACAAATATGCAACTTTCTCTTTCCTAAGAATATACTCAGTATAAGTTGACACCTTTTGATAGTTGAACATGTATTTTCATATTTTTGACCGAGGGAAAGTATTAAGGGTGGTTGCATTCACTTATTTATTCATGTTCAACAACACGTTCAGGGTCACAGTGGATCTGGAGCCTATCCCAAGAACAACGGGCATGAGGCAGAAATTCACCCTCATGCACATTCATACTTGTACATACTGACTTACCACTTACTAGCACAGTAAGCACCTCACAGTAACCTGAGCTCAAAGGCAAACTGGAGCTGTAAAGGAGCAGCTCTACTCACTGCGCCACTTTGGAGTCATTAAGATGCCATTAAAGTCACTCTATGATTCCCACCATCCCTTTTGACACGCTTATAAACGTGCCCTAAAAGCAGAGTTAGCATGTGGACTATAATAACACGTATGCCTAATTGTCTACACCTTAAGCTGTATCATGGTTCTGTTGTTTAATGTAAAAGAGGGAACTTGCTTATAATACATGGTGTAAATGTGATCACCATGCCATTCTGCTTCACTGATTACAATTCTTCATCAGTATTTACTAAGTCAAACATTTTTCTTCTGGATTTGAGTGCAGTTATTGTGACCCAAAAAACATTCCACAGTTCCCTTGGGAATTGAAAGTAACTTCTGACATCTTTGCAGAACCAAATGTGACTCTTAATTGTGTCAATTTAATTGGAAACGTTTTCAGTGGTAACAGTATTGGCATTTCCCAGTCTATAAAAATAGCTACACAGGGGATGGATATCTCATCTTGCTCGAGTTCTCCTTTTCTAAAATCTAAAGTTTCTGTTTTAATTTCAACCTCAGTTGTATGCCTCCATAACTCTAGTGGGGAAAAAAAAACAGAAGTGTGCCTTTGCTTACTGAATTGTCCGACAGAAGTACTCTTGGTACATGAAAGTGCTTATCATAGGCGAATTATATTTTTTAATTATTGAACTGTCTATATCCTTTTATTTCAGCTCAGATGTTTGACTGACTCTATATGTTTATCAAACTGTAAATTTAAATATATCGGACCTGGTTTTTAGTGACAAAAAGGTTGTTAAATGTGCCATGAATTAGTTACTAAATTGCTATGTTTAAAATAAAGATATGCTGAAGGTGAAAATAAATATTACATATATACTGTATTTTGGAGAAAAAAAAATTTTTTTTACTTAGGAAATTCTGTAAGTAACAACAGGAAAGCTGGAAAACTTACTTCAAGAAAAATCTGTTACAGTACTGCCAGAAACTAATCATTCCTATTTATGGAAACTTCTTGTAGTCTTTGCCAAACCACTGTTTCTTGCTTTCCACACACTTACACAGGTCAAGACAAAACAGATGAACTATGTAGGATGTATGTCTATGTTTGTGTGAAAATTAAACAAAACCACTTGGACAAGGGGGAAAAAATCAATAACATTTACTGGCTTTGAAATATTGGATATTAAACAAGTTACATAAGGTATTTTTTATTGAATGACAACATTTCAACCGAACTGTAATGATCTTCAAGACAGAAGCATTAATGCACTGACCTCCTTTCCTCAATAGTGTGGTATGAGAGGAAGCTCTTTATTGTAATGCAACAAACTCCTAAAACACCTTTGCATGCCTGTTGTTCATGTGTACAATTGCCCAGACTTTGTAAGCTTTTAGTCAATTTTGTAGAATTACTTCTATGTGGGGAAAAAAAAGGTTATTGTGGACTTTGACTTGGAGTCTAAATAACACTTTACAGACATTACAAATCCACATGCGATTTGGCCCAAGAGAGAACACGTGTTCATGCCATTAGGTAGATTCAGATGTGAAAGCAGTCTGGGCAAAACCTTCAAGTAATACAATCAGAAAAAAAACCCTTGCTTTTAAAATGTTTAGGGCCTTTTTAAAATAATATATGAAACAGGAAACGCAGATGAAGAACTTTTCTCAAAATGCTTCTCATTTGTGAGGAGTTTTGCATAATGTCTAAACCCAAAATGAGGTCAGAGTGACACTGGTGTAGGCGGCATTGGGTGGGCGGAATGGCGGAAATGTTAATGAAGCAGCTCAGATGGGCCTCAGTCAGACAGTGACATTGAGTAATTCCATGGTCTTGACATCACTTCAGTTCCGTAAACCATTTCATTCCCTTCTGTCCACTCCAAACTATATTGCTGCGTAGCTTTACAATAGAAAGAGAGCCTCTCTTTCTCAACCTGAGACAGAGCACAGTCCACTCTCATGCTTTATTTCATGCTTTCTTACCATCTAGGGGCGTTAAAAAAAGGGGTCTACAATCTTTTTTTCCAGTCTTTTTGCAAAGACTGAGGCATTTTATCTGCTCTAATGTTTAACAGCTGTAGACACAAACAGCTGGAGTGTGCTGCACTCTAAGGCTGCCATATTGTCCTCTAATAACTAAAAACCCTGTCTAATCACTGACTCATTGTAAACTGTAGTGTTTAGGAAATGTTTTGAAGTACAGGTATTAATAAGTCATCTTGTCTGCAGTACTGATTTGATTTACAGTTTTGAAATTGAACATGCTTGTGTGTTTTCCCCCCAAATGCTTTTGCGATGTAGTTGAATACTAAGCACTGACTAGTGAATGAACACAAATTATCTATCTTTAGAATTTGGCTTCAGCTACTTCTGTCAGTTAGTCTGTTTATATCTGAAGGTATCTTGCGATACCAGTTAATTGCTGCAGATACGTAAAAAAAAAAAAAACCCAGCTCAAGTTAGAACTGGAAACGATTCAGGGCCACAAATAGAAGTCTGGGTCTGCAGCGCACCGTGGTGTGGTCTGCCCTTTTATGTTAATGTAGGCCAGGTTTATGTATACATACATACATACCAAACAGAAACTCACAGCTCAAGACTCAAGTACTGTAGCGGTGTCACATCATCTTTAGAAGATCGTTATCCACATCATTGTCCACTAGGCAAAGGGGAGGGGTCAAGGGGTCGTGAACGGCTCAGGGTCAGAGGGGGGCGGGACATCTTGGCTGGAGGTGCAGATGACAGAGGAGCTACCATGGCTCTGACACGACCTTGCTGCAATTATATACATAAAAAAAAGCCATATTGAGCTCCTAAATTAATTTCCCTGTCTCAATAAAAGGCTGGTAGATATGCTTGTGATTAAACTACTGTAGGTTGCAAGTGCTTGGCAAGATCCAGAATGACAAGATATATAATTCTAAAACTGTAAGAGAATGCAATAGTAATAGTAATATAAACAACACAATGTGTTAATATTTTCCATTATTAGTTTTGAAAATGACTGCACAGTTTTCAGCTTGATCTCTATTTACCTCCATGGAGTATGATCAAAAGGTTATGGACAAAGACAGGAGAAAAGACAACACATTTCCTTATTCTAAAAAAAGAACAGAAACCTGTTTGCTCAAAACATTGTGAAAGGAAGCCTTTGGTGTAGCTCATAAACATTTATGCGAAAATTATGCTTTCAAGAATTCTTCTGTCAAATGTAGCCGTAAATTAAGCTCTGAATATTTTTTTCTTTTTAGAGACTTTTTCAGAAGAAATAATTTGTTCAATATCACAAGTGTTCCACACAACTTTATGGGAATAAAAAAAGTCTATATATTAATGTGTTATTCCAGTGTTGGAAAGCTGCATAGACTTTTTTTTTTTTTTTTTAGTTAAAGAAAAGATTTCTGTCTTGTTTGTTCCTTCTTGTTTCATTAGATTTTAATATGTAACAATATTATTTATAGTTTTTATGTGCTTTAAAGACGAACAGACATACAAGCATGTTACAGGTTGTGTCACATACATGAGTTTTAAGTCAAAGTTTTTTTAAATATCTAAATTGTTGGAATTGTCTGTCTTGTGTAATCCTTCGTACTGTATGTTACAACAGCAGTACAACAGCAGTACCAGTTTTCCTTTAGGGGGTCTGTCTGATCAGAATATTTAGATGAAACAAGTTTGTTTAGCCTTGTGTAGTATTTCCCTCTGACATAAAAAAGAGAAAAGTAGGTCCATGGTGAGTTTCACATTTAGAGCGTTTCTGTAGTGCGTCTGACCTGCCGAGGTGTGGAGCCCTCTGCTGCTCGGTTTGTGTCTCGACGCTGACCTCGTCCTTGGCTCTGAGGGCGAGAGCCATAGGAGCGAGACAGCAGGCCTCGCATCCTCAGGTACGGGTAGAGATTACTGCCCAGATAGAGAGGGTTAAACACAGGATCCATCTCCAGTTGCTCCAGACACCTCTGGGACAAAAAAAAGGGGGGGGGGGGGATTAGATACATTTAGCAAAATCCACATTTGATTTGGAAAAATAATGGCTCTGTGTTTTGGTACTTGTGATATTATCATATAGAGAGAATACAAATAATATGGAATTGGGGGGGATGGTGGTGTTTAAGAAATGTACCCACAAACAAATATGTTGTTCAGATCCAAAAAATCAACAATTTATTATTATTATTATTTTTTTAAGTATAAAACATTTTTACTGCCATAGATGAGGGAATAAATATCCTGACATATACAACTATTTGAGTGATCTGCTGAAAGATTCAAAAGTTTTTTTGTTTTGTTTTGCTTTATACATGGACCTTAATCACAAAGGGGAAATGACACATGCAGGAACAGGATGTTAGAACCCAAAAAGGACAGTATTTTATGAGTCATTTACCAACATTACTACAGGGAAGAACACAAAACAGTTACATTATGCACCGTATTATGAAAGCTCATACAGCAATCCATAAGGTCACAGTGTTTCCTTGAAATGTCAAGTTATTCGTTTAGTGTTTTTAGACGTCCTACAGCGTATCAGATTAATTGTGATTAGAACTACACTAGTAGGAGACTCATATTTTTATATTTATATTACTCATACAGTATACAGTATCAGCAAATAAGGTACAACACATTGGCCCTCGGGCCTACAGTGGTTATTGTACGGTAATTAACAAACTAACCTGCTCTCATTCCTCCCTCATTTCGCATAAGTTTTACTTCCTAATAAGTGTTTGGTTACGCAATCTGTGAACTACGCGATTAAAAGATGAAGTGAATTAAGGAATATTCCAGAGCCTGTATGGAAGTCAAATATATGTAGGAGGTGGGTGGGTTTATTATGTTAATTCCATTACTTAAAATGAGGAACATTGCAATACAATTCTCTAGCTTACAGCAATGGAATTATTGTACACCTTCTCTATTTCCGTGCTACCTGAGCACTTTACATACCTCCCAAACTGTGAGTGCTTTGGCTGGAGCCATATAAATTGAAGCCGCATCATTTAAATATTGATCCATGTATGTGTTTGCTTTTGCATATTTTATATTTAAGAGAAGGAGGGAGAGCGTACCTCCACCATATTGAGTGTATTTAAGGGTGGATCCTCGCTCGGGACAGGCAGACTGCAGGGCAGCATTAATTCTCTTGTAACGACAGGTTGCATTAAGAGAGCGAGGGAAGCTGAAGACTGGAGCACGTAGTAGGAAAACGCGCTGGACGCAGAACGAAACTCAGTCTCTGAACGCGCTAAGAGAAACCAATCACGGGTCTGGAGAAGCACAAAGACATGCAAAATCATACAACCTATTTAAATCATTAGGAGTATTCTTTAATGCGACAAAGCAATCTCATTTACATTATTTCCTCTTGACCCCAATATCACTAATTATATCACTAATTATAATATTAATTGTGTCCTACTGTGAATATGGGGGCATTCAAGTCAAACCATAATAACAGAACACAGTTCTGTATTAAAACTAGTGAATATAGAGTAAAAACTTCCTTTATTTCTCTCTATACAGTAGTTCCCTGCTGCACTAATGCACTCATCCCAGTGTTTCACTAGTGCTTGGATACCATCAAGGGAGAAGGTTTTTCTCAGTACACCAGAACCTTGTTCAACGCTGGTCTCCCAGGACCTCCAGCTAAGAGTCTCATCACGGGAATGTGCTCGAAGTCTTCTGTAAATGTAAAAATCTATTTTATGAGAAATTTCACAATCACAAGTCCTGGTTTGACTTTAACGCCCCTCCTAATTAGTTATTTTGGTTTGCGTTTTAACATAGCTAATGTAGTCTATAAATGCTTAGCCAAATATTTCTAAAAGCTGTGTAAAATATCATTATGCATTTTAAATAAATGATTTTTGTAAAATTGTTAGCACTGTCGCCTTGCACCTCCAGGGTCCGGGTTCGATACCCATCTCTATGTGCATGGAGTTTGCATGTTTCCCGCGTGCCTGGTGGGTTTCCTCTGGGTACTCCCGTTTCCTCCCACAGTCTAAAGACACGTAGGTCAGGCTTATTGACATTCCCAAATTGCCCATAGGGTGTGTAAGTGTGTGTGCCCTGCGAAGGATTGGCACCCTGTCCAGGGTGTACCCCGCCTTGTGCCCTAAGCCTCCTGGGATAGGCTCCAGGCCCCCCGTGACCCTGAATACAGGATTAAGCGGTATAGATGATGAGTGAGTGAGTAACAGTCCATTTGTTTCCAAATTATAAACCAAATTATAGTATTACCTTTTTTTTTTTTAAGTTTAATTCCACGTTTATAATTGAGACTAAAGTGAGCTTAGGAAACAACTGACTTCACATGTACAGGACAGCTGCTTCCTTAATAATAAGCTTCAAGGTGAATTTGTCATTTCTAAATGACAAATCTCCATAACGCTGTATCACTGCAAAAATAATATCTTAATAAAATAAACAAATTGAATTAAACTAATAGTGTCCTTTGTTACACAGTAGAATGATATCATGACAAGAGAAATAGGATAGGACCATTGGTGAAGTGATGAAGGGTTTGAGCTGGGAGGTGTAAAATACCGGATGGATCCGGAGCGCCGCAGGCAGCTGGAGCCGGTAGGTGACAGGATTGATACGGAGGGTGATGCGGTATGGACCGATGAACCTGGGTGATAGCTTTTTGGATTCCGTGTGAAGGTGAAGGTTTCTGGTTGAAAGCCATACTTTGTCACCTACATTGTACAATCGTCCCGGCGGGTGTCGACGGCGATGTTGAGTGGCGTAGCGGTTGTTGGCCTGTTGGATGGCGGCATTTACTTGGTTCCACAGCCGACGACACCGGCGAATCAACTGTTGGGCTGACGGCACCTCAACCTCCGGTTCTTGATGATCGAACATCAAAGGTTGGAAACCTTTTTTGATTGGTGGCTGAAGAGACATGGAGATTGTAAGATAACTCAGCCCATAGGAGGTAGCAGGCCCAGGAGCGCTGGCGATCGGCAACAAAGCATCTCGGGTAGCGCTCCAGTTGTTGGTTGGTCCGCTCCATCTGACCGTTAGTCTGGGGATGATAACCAGAGGATAGACTACAGGTGGAATTGATCAGATGGCAGAAGGCCTTCCAGAACTGGGCGGTGAACTACGTGTTCTAAAATCAGCTCTGCTGTTTTTTTGGCTGACACGCCATAGATGGTCACCAAAAGGCACGTCTGATGAATTGGAGGGTGCGGTTGGCGCCGGGGTGTCCGGATAATGGCGAGGAATGACCCCATCGCAACACCTCGGTCCTTACGGTGTTTGGCACGTTAGGTCGCCCAGGCAGCACACCTGCCGGTGCGGTCTCCATCGCCTGTACACGGTGAATCCTCGTTTCCAGTTCCCAGTGAAGTGGTGCAGTGATCTTGGTGGGTATGATGACATGCGCGGGGTCCGCCCGGGGAACGTCCTCTTCATGTTGTCGGGAGAGGGCGTCAGCTTTGGTGTTCTTGGACCCCGGGCGGTAGGATAGGTGGATGTTCGAAAAATAGTGCCCACCGCACCTGTCTCGGGTTGAGCTGTTTTAAGTTGCGGATGGTGATCAGGTTCTGATGGTCGGTCCAGACGATGAATGGCTCTCTGGCGCCCTGGAGCCAGTGTCGCCATTCCTCCAAAGCCCCATATCGCTGCTGAGTGGGGTCAAATTTTTTGGAAAAGAAACTACAGGGATGTAACTTCTGGTCTGGACCTTGTTGAGAGAGAACAGCCCCGGCGCCCACATCCGAAGCGTCCACCTCCACAACGAATGGTTTACTTGCGTCTGGGTGCAGTAGAATTGGGGCGTTGGTGAACCGGTGGCATAGGTCATGAAAGGCGGTGATGGCGGCAGGGTTGAGGCTGAAGTGATGAGAAGCGGGTCGAGTCAGAGTGGTTAAAGGGGCGGCAACCATACTGTAGTCCCGGATAAAGCAACGATAGAAGTTCGCAAACCCGAGAAACCGTTGAAGTTGCTTGAGGGTCTTGGGTAGGGGCCAGTGACGCACAACTTCCAGTTTCTGCGGGTCCATGGCCACACCCTGGGGCGAGATGACAAAACCCAGGAACGTGGTGGAGTGCAGTTGGTGGGCGAGTAATCTCTTAAGGACCGCTCTGACATGCTGGGTATGTTCCTCGGCGGTGCGTGAATAAATAAGTATATCGTCTAGGTAAACGAACACCCACCGCCCTAGCATGTCCCTAAGGACATCATTGATGAACTGTTGGAAGGCGGCGGGTGCGTTGCAGAGTCCGAATGGGATGACCAAGCTCTCGTAGTGTCCAGTAGGGGTGATGAAAGCCGTCTTCCACTCATCGCCCTCTCTGATGCGCACCAAGTTGTAGGCGCTCCGGAGGTCCAACTTTGTGAAAATGGTGGCACCAGAGAGGGCGTCCAGGGCTGAGTTGGTAAGAGGCAAAGGGTGTCTGTTCTTAATGGTGATGTTATTAAGCCCCCGATAATCGACACAGGGACGTAAGTCGCCCCCTTTCTTCTTCACAAAGAAGAACCCCGCGGCGGCAGGCGAGGAGGAGGGCCGGATGGTGCCATGGCGAAGGGCGTCAGAAACATATCTCTCCATCGCCTGCGTCTCATCGGCGGAGAGGGAGTAAAGATGGCCGCGGGGGGGGACCGAGCCCGGCTGAAGTTCAATTGTCAGGTCATAGGGGCGATGAGGAGGAAGGTGTGTGGCTCGTCTCTTGCAGAATACTTCAGCCAGGTCTCGGTAGATGACAAGGATGGCGTTGGTGTCGACATCGGGTGCCTTGGACTCCCTAGAACACGTCCCAGCCGGGCCCCGCAGGCAGAGTTCAGTGCAGGTCGGCCCCCACTGCAGGATCCAGTTTTGCGTCCAGAAGATGAGGGGGTCATGTTGGAGCAGCCAACGGATGAGTCCGAGGATGATGGGTGGCGATGAAATGGAGGTGAGGTGGAACTGGATCCGTTCGTGATGTTGGCCAATGACAAGGGTGAGCGTCTGAGTGGTGATGGGGCTGGAGGAAAGGGGCTGACCATCGACAGATGTGATACGAACGGGCTGGGATAACGCCTCAAGTTCCACTCCCAGTTCTTTGGCAAACAAAGAGTCAATAAAGTTACCTGCGGTACCGGAATTGATGGACGCAGTACTTCTGACCCGTTTGTGGCCAAAGCAGGGGTGTACTTGGACCGTGAGTCGGGAAATCTCAGGAACTGGGGCGTGAGGGTATGAAGGTGATGTAGTGGGTGGCAGGCTCCAGGGGGCTGGCCTCGGACAAGAGAGCAGGCGCTGGTCAATGCAAAGGGCGAGCTGAATCAGTCCTTCCAGCGTGGCGGGAATCTCTCACCCAGCGAGTTCATCTTTAATCCGTGAGGCCAGTCCCTCGTAGTAGGCTGTCCGGAGGGCGGCGTCTCCCCAGGTGGTCTGCACGGCTAGAGTATGAAAGTCCGCTGTGTAGCGACTCACGGACGACCCTCCCTGCCGCAGATGATATAATTTGGTGTCGGTCTCCACCTCAGCAGCAGGATGTTCAAATGTTAGTTTCAGTTGATGGGTGAACTCTCTGTATGAGTAGGCCATGTCTGAATCTGATCTGAGGACCGCCGTGGCCAACTCAGCTGCCTGCCCGGATAGCAACGAAACGAGAAGCGCAAAGCGCAGTCGGTCTGTGGAGTATTTGGTGGAATTAAACTCAAACCCAAGATCCAATGCGGTTAGAAAGACACCACACCTCCCATCTGTGCCATCCCACTTATCCGGTAAAGCTATGAAAACATCAGAAGGGGGGTGGGGTGCCGGTGCCGCAGCCACTGCGATGGGCATGGCAACAACCGAGTGAGCAGCTGCCCCACGGAGGGTCGCGTTCTCCTGCCGTAGCTCCGCCACCTTGCGGCGCAAAGCCGCGACATCTTGGAGGTCCTTTTGGAGAGACACAACTTCTCCACGGAGCTTATTGATCAGCTCGGCATGCTGGTCAACCACATCACAGAGACGAGCAAACTCCGCTGGGTTTACTGCTTTTGGCTCAGTCATTCTGTCACGAGCTATCGGAGGGTAAGCACAGAAGCCTTAGCAGTTAGCCCGTGTAGCGTGGATGGTAAACCCAAACGCGGAAGCAACGCGAGTAGGCAGGATAACCACGCAATTTATCTAAGACCTCTCTTACACGAAGAGCTAGGATCTACACAAATAAATCCGCGTTCTAGCAACACGCACTCGATCAAAGAAGCAACCCAAATCGGTGAGTACTCACAGAATAGTCGGCGAAGCGTCAGACAAGGCATGGGCGAACTCAATAACTGAGCAATGTGAAGCGCCGTCTTGTTTCCTTTTATGCTTCCTGAAATGCGACCGTATTACTTCCAGGTCCTAGTGCCGGTCGTGTTACGAGTGTGCATGACAGATAGCTTGTCTTTTATCAGATAACAAATGTGCCATTGCGAAAAAGTGGAAAAATTTTATTAATCAGTTTTTTTTTAAATAACTGTAATCCTGTAATATGCTACATATTGCAATCAGTATGTTTCTGCTACTAAATTATGAAAATGAATTGAACTTTCTTCACTGACTCGAAGTGTGTGACAGAGAGCATGGAAGGTCTGATGGTTGCCCTCTATCTCTTCCCAGTCCACCTTCCAGCAAGTTGTAGGTCTGATGATTAGTGGAAGGCCATACAGAACAGACTGACACACTCCTTCTGCATGCAGCACTCTGACACACACACATACACATACATGCACAAACACACATACATGTACTGATCCAAGCTGTGTCTATAATAAAGAAACTATAAACACACTAGTCATCTAGTAATGCTTCTTAAGTATAGTGAATAATTCTACGATACTTGGCTTCCTAATAATTGCTGAATGTAAACTGTGAAGGATCAAACAGTGCAAGAAAAAAGAAAGACTACAGCAACATTGTGTTAATGATTGAAGTGGGTGGAAAGAGAGAGTGAGAGTGAAACCAAGAAAAAGGAGCGAGAACGATACAGTGACGATTTTTCCTTTCACTGCACAACAAGGTGAGAATGCTCTCACTGTCTCGCGCTAAAATTCCCTGAAATTGATGACCTCATGGGCATGCAAAATGTATGCAAAATCCACAAGCTTCCACAATGCACGGCAATGTGTCTGTCTCCGTGTGTGTGCTGATGACAGACACAGACGTCTCTGTCTAGATGTTCCACACCACATTAGAGCATGACTCACGGCCATGTTTAACATGACACAGATGCCTTTTTTTGCATAATCCATTCATTTTTTTTTACATCTATCTCATTCGGCCTCTCGTTTAGCCTTTCAGTTTTTCGGTTTCTCTCTCAATTTTTCCACAGGTCACATTTAATACTGCTACGTTTCTTGTAGCTGACGAGACATGCATGCTCATTGGGTCTAAAAGTGCACCCGGTTGGAAAAAATTTATAAGAATATATGCAACCCCTATACTTCGCATCCCCCCTCCCCCCCTTCAAGCTGGCAATGAATGAACAGGGTATTTTGAATCCTGTTGTTGACTGTTGCTGACAGTGCAGACATGTTCATGCTGTGTGTTTGATCTGTTAAAAGGCCTGTTATGAAAGCCCTTGTTCAAGACAGAAAACATGCGCTGTGTGCATGCCTCAGGCTCAACCACTATCATTACCCTGCCGCAGTTACAGCAGCCACGTTATCTATAGTGAAAATGTACTTGATGACTCGGAGTCTCTGCGGCCCTGAGTTCTGATCGCACGAGCTCTTGCTAGCTGGAGGGAAGTCTCGTGTGCTCTCGGTTTTGGTCCCAAGGTCAGGCGTGCAAGAGAGAAGAGCTGGACTCACGAGCCTTTCCTGCATGTCACACTTTATACACACTACATCCACACAAACATACATACACTCTGACTCATGAAAAGTGAACAAACATGTATAAGTATAATGTGTATGTGTAATGTGCATCTGGAGCACCAGGTCGATGAGCAGCAGTAGGTTTTGAACTGTCTGTTTGTACACATGCAGGGAACAGCAGCTGAAGGTGCTCTTGCTCTCCGGTTTGGTCATGAAGCCATGACTTCAGAATGTTCTCTACAGCAATGACGCTGTTCTCCACTAGCTGCAAGTCCGTCTCAGCACCTAGCATCAGTTCGTCTACAGATTGAGAGAGAGAAAAGCTAGTTCAAATACTATTTCCTACAGTTTTGCAGAGTTTTTTTTTTTTTGAGGGGGAGGATTCAAACCAGGTAGAACTATTTCGTCATTATAATTCTCTCCTTTTCTATAATATGAAGGCCGTCAAGTCAAACCGGGATTTTTGATTGTGCGGAATAACAGAAAACAGTTCTGAAAGTAAAAGCTACCTTTAATTCTTTATATAATCCCCTGCTACACTGAAGCACCGTTTCACTAGTGCTTGGGTCATCATGGGTAGAAAGTGCTACATCAACGTAGAAACGTTTCTTAGTACGTCAGGGCGATGATCAGACTGCCTGCTTCAAAAACATGTGGAAATGCCTTGTAGTGAGGCATTGGACTGTACAGGGAAACGGCGATATGGCAAGTGGTGTAGATGAATGATTGAGGGTACACTTCCCACAGACAGATGCGTCTCTTTCACAAGCTGGTGAACGAGACTAGGTGAGTAGTTGTCGAGTTAGTCGAAAGATTAGATTAGAAGGATTAGATGTTTCATTCGCTGCTTATGTACAGGAACGACTGCAGTGGGCTCCGAGCCACCTCGGCCGGGATCGACGTTCACAGATATACGGCTTTCTTTAAAACATTTTCTCCATTCAGATGATTTACTGCAGCTACAAGTCTCATCACCACACTGTGCTTGAAGTCTTCTGTAAACGTCAATTGTTTTTAAGACCTAATTTACAAGAAATTTCATCACGAATAAGGGTTTGTCTTGAACGCCCCTTATCTATTGAAATGAAGAAATAAATTGCATGCAAATGGAACAGGTCAGATATTAAGGGTAGCATCTGCTTATTGTGTTTTTTTTTCTCCATTAGTAGATATAGCTTTTTTTTTTTTAGTAAAAAATAATCTTACTGAGGGAAAAGTGAGTAAAACTTGTGTCTTCAATGTGGCCCATATGGTCTTTCAGTTTTTCCTGTAAAGCGCTTTAATGAGGTTAATGCTGCTTAATAAGCTGCATCTCATGTTACCACTAGATGGTGGTGCAGAACTGGGAAATCTTATCAGGAACCCCAACCCTACAAAGTTTTCATCAACTTTTAGTTAGTTTTTTTCTGTTAAACGGTTTTGGCAACCCTTAATGCATTTCAGAACTTTTATGAAAACAGGCAATAATAATAATATAACTAATTATTTTATACCTGGATTTATTTATTTAATTATTACTTGCTGAGATTAGCAGACACAGTAAAGATATTAATAAATTAAATAACAATAACAAACAAATACATTTAAATTCCTGTCCCCCCCATGTATGTATGTATATAATTATGTATGCATTTATCTATGAATTTTCCGTGTGGGTTACATTCTGGGTTCTCTAGTTTCTATCCTCTGGTACCAAAAACATACTAGATGAAGAATCTATTACTGTAAATTGCCCCTTAAGGTGAACGAGTGCACATGGAACTCATCATGGGAACGGTGTCCAATCCAAGGGTGTACTCCTGGCTTATTCTCAGTCTTTCCAAAATACGCTCCAGATTCACTATGATCCTGACCAGAGCAAAGTAGTCACTAAAGATAAATGAATACATAAATATTTAGCTAATCAGATATTGGCCTGTCCTGCTTTTTAATGTTCTGGCTTAATGTTTTTTTCCTCCTGACATAAATTTTTTTAGTAAGTTAAATACTGACACAGTATAGCATACAATATGGTTATTTGACATAAGGAGTTTAAGTGTTCATGATTGTCATCCTGGACTTAAACCTCTGTAAGATAAGACTTATGTGCGCTTCCTCTGGAGTCGTCACATTCAATTATTCATGTACCTCTGAGGGGCCCAAAGAGTCTAATGGGAGCCAAGTGGTCATGTTTAAACTTTCATTAAGTAGCAAAGAGAGAGAGGGAGGGGGGGGGGGGGGGGAGCCAGGAAAGAAGAGAAAGATTGGAGAAAAAAGGATCACCATGCAATCACTTTCTTGGGATTTATGATGGGTGAGGCTAGAGTTCTTTCACAGCAGAAACATGCCCTACAGCAGTTTTGTGATCTTTTTCCAGGTTATCAATGAAGCAGAACTGCTAATTCAAGAAGGACACAGAAATCTTTTGATGTCACGTAATATTTACACCGCAGCAGCTTTTTGATCTTTTATGGTTACATGCAAGAAAGTAAACATCATTTCGAAAGCGAATAAAAAAAGACGGGATCGCGTGAAAACGTTCTTGCTCTTTACTATTAGCGCTATTAAAAATAACAAGTACTCATGGAGCTGTACATTTCATACATATAAGTCTTTTACAGAATAAGTAAAAACGATGAACACAGATCAGTTCTTTGCATTACGTGGAGTTAGCGACGTGACATAATTTGATTTACATGTCATTAGCTGTAGTTCTAATATTGAATCATAAATGAAGGCTGATGAATGTCATACACCAGTGCACACTGATAAGATTTAACATCTACTAAATGTCACCCAGATGGTGTGAGTGGGCTAAAAAGGTGAGGATGGAGAAGTGGGAAACGGAGAGCATGAGGAGTAACAGATGCAGAGCAACCCCCACATCACCTGTTAGCACAAAGATTACATCTCATTTCTCTCAGTCTGTCTCTTCTGACCCCCTCCGCTCCCCTCCACAACATCCCCACAGTCTTTAGTTTAATCTAATCGAATTGTCTGCTCTTCACATGTTTGCTTTACGTCTTAACTACTTCCTCTAATCCCCATCTTTACATTTCCTCAATTCTTCTGGTTTAATCCTAATGGGTCTTTGTCTGTGTGAAATGTGAAGTCTCCAAGCCTTTTACACAGACGCCTCATCACACTCTGCTCCTCACTCCTCCCTCCTGATCCATCTCTCGTTGTCTCTCACTAGCTGTCCATCTCAGCGTCTCTCATGGCTCTTTCCTAAGAGCAGATAGAGATCAGAGATGTTGTCTGTCCTGGAAACACTATCAAATTAGCCGCCTGTATGACCCTCTGTTCTTTGTCGTACTGAAACAAATGGGCCATAATTGATCATTTTGCCATCACTCAGACATCAGAAGGTTCAACTTGACATGGACTGTGCTTCTAATAGCTAGTGAGTCATTAGGACTTGTTACTCACTGGGTTAATAATAATAGGCTTATCTCTTATCTCATGAGGAAATGAGGTAGGCATGATGTAAGAGTATGGATCTTTCGTAGTTCTGATATTTTGGTAGTTCTATAAGTGACTTTGTTTCCTAATGAGGACAAATGTTAAAAAGAGTGTCTGAGTAATACAGCCTCAAAAGAAAGTTCACAGGATTCCTTATCAAATTGTATGCAAGTCGACAGCTTCCCATAACTGCAGGAGAATTCGAGTGGAGCTTCATAAAATGTAAAACAAAAAGCTATTTTCTGTTTGCTTTGAATGAAGCCTGAAGCCAAGAATCAATTTCACACCCTCCTTGCTGATTTCTCACAAAGGGACAGGAAGAAAAAAGAAGACGTACTATGAGGGAACACTAATATGAAGTCTGCATTACTACTAGATGGGGGTAGGAGTAGCTCTGTGGTGATCAGGAGGTCTCCTGTTCGAGCCCTGACACTACTGGGCTGCCACTGTTGGACCCTTGGTCAAGGTGCTTCACCCAAATGTATATCAGTACTCAGATACAATGGGGCGTCGAGCTGTCTTCCAGATCCCGTAGGCAACTGCCACAGAAATGACACATGGACCTGCTATCCTATCACTAGTACATGAGGACTGACCTCTTGACTACCTGATGTCCTGCTCACATTATGCATAAGACAACTTCTGTGATTTTTACGTGACTTTTTCTGCGCTACAACTGTGTCCCGAATAGCTATCAGGTCAGAATGGACAATATATTGAACTGCACTGTCCTGTTCTTGCCCTGGACTTTGTAACCAGTAATACTAATAAGTTCCAGTCCATTCCAGATGTCAGGTATCAAACGTAGGATACAACAAAGGGGGTTTGATAAGAAGAGTTAAAGACAAGGACACACAAGTGTTACAGATGTAAAACCTTTCCACATCATCCATGGTGGCCTGCCTCAGTTTATCTCCATAATTTGTAACAGCAAAATGCTTTAGTGATAAACATGACAGACATCATAGCGGTGGGAGTTCAGAATAAATAATTACCCAATTTACTTATCAGTCAGACTTGTGTTTTTAACAAAAATCTAATGTTTAAAGTCTGGCAATGGGATATGTTTTTTTTATTTTTTTTACTAAGAAATGTTCTAAAGGAATGAACATATATTATTATCCAGCTCTAACTGTTAGAGGACGATATATCCTCTGGTATAAATGCTCATAACTGACAAAATGTAACATGAGTAAATTATAAAAGGTGCTTTGCCTCTGCAGAGTTTTCTTAAACAAACAACTACAACAAAGTTTCTTCAGGTAAGAACTTTACCAGTAAACCATAGGGGTTTTCTTTAATCATACCATGATTAATGACGCTGAAGTGAAAATGTAACCGAGATGAGTATACGCAGAGTGATCTTTAAAATGAAGTACTGTTAGATAGGAGACAGGCACAAATCATCTTAACTCCCTCCAGACAAAACCATTCAAGGCCAAATCCTTGACAGATCATACACCCTACGCATGCATATACACCCAAGTGGACAAACACAAGGAAACGTTAAATCTTAAAGTGAGCAAGAGATCTCAGAAATATGTGAAATAAGGCACAAAGTATGTCTTGTTTTTGCTTCCTAATTTTGTCTATAGCCAAAAGCTAACTGAATACACAGAACAGAGCTTTTCAGATACTCTGTATTTATGTACATCAGCTGCTTGTTTCATTCACTCCACAACCCCAATTGTCACAACGATATCTTCATGTACTTGAGTTTAATATTCATAAAGTAATGTTTTTGTAATGTTATGTATTGTTAAATATTCATAAAAGTGCAAAAAAGAATTGTAATCCTCTGATGTTATTTGCTCAGCCTAACAGTAACTTTGAGACTCCCATTTGCATACACAAATTAATACTACTGAATGACAGCTATTAAATTAGCACAAGCTGAAGGGCAGAATTATACCATTTACTCAGTCTTAATAATGAGACGACTTAACCAGAATATGCTTTAATATAATAATAATCAAAATGCTTCTCAAAAAGAAGACTTCTTATTAGCACACACTGTTTACAAATTATAAATAATAATAAAAAATAAAACCAATTGCAAATAATATTCTAATTATTATTATTATTATTATTATGATTATTATTACAGTTCTAAAAAAAAAAAAGTTGCTATTAATTAGCTTGAACCACACAGGTAGATGTTCAGGCAGAAAATACATGAATAGCACCTGTAGGATTTCAGAGGAACTGCAGCATATTACAACCTCAAATGCAAACACAGAGGTCACACGAGGTCATTAATTATAACACGGTTGTTTGACTGCTTTTTAAAACCTAATGAAAACTGAAATCACCCAAACAACCCTGATCAAAAGTTTATATATCCTTGAATGTTTGGTCACATTATAAACACTCAGGCCGACACTCACAGGTTTAAATGGCTATTAAAGGGACATTTCCACACGTGTGACTCATTGCAATTTTACAGTAGTTTGTGTCTGTGCATAAATAGTCAGTGAGTTTCTCAGCTCATGAGGTGATGGACCTGACTTGGCTGCATTACTGCACCATAGGGAGGGCAAGAGAACTGCCAATGCACCTGCTTAATAAGGTAGTGTTGAACTTTATAAAGCAGAAAAATTATATAAAAAGATCTTTCAACACTCGAAAATACCAGTCAGTACTGTTCAAACTTTGATAAACTGGTGGAAAATAACAGGTCCTGTTGATACTAAGCCAAGGTCAGGCAGACCAAGGGAGATTTCACCCACTACTGCCAGCAGGAGTGTTTGGGACGCAAAGAAAAACCTACAAACAACTTGGAGAGAAATATAGGCTGTCCTGGTGGTGTAAAATGGTGGTGTTGTTTCAAGGAGCAAAATAAGGAGGTACTTGAACACAAATGATCTGCGTGGTCGACTTGCCAGGAGAAAGCAGTTACTGCGCCCCCATGCCACAAAAAGGCCTACTTGCAGTACGCCAGCCAGCAGCTAGACAAGCATTCCAGCTTCTGGAGCAGAGTCATTCGGAGTGAATGCGACCAAAATTGAGCTTTTATACTCAAAACAATAAACGCTATGTTTATGGTGAAAAGCACACCATTCCTACTGTAAAGCATAGTGGTGGATCTCTTATGTTTTGTGGCTGAGTGAGCTCCAGTGGAACAGGGAAGTCTGTCAAAATTGATGCCAAGATGAATGCAGCATGTTATCAGAAAATACTGGCAGACAATTTGCATTCTACAGCACGAAAGCTGCGCATGGGATGATCTTGGATGTTCCAACATGACAATGATCCAAAGCACAAGGCCAAATTGACCCTCCAATGGCTACAGCAGAAAAAAGTGAAGGTTCTGGACCATGTAGCCATCACAGTCTTCTGACCTCATTACCATTGAACCACTTTGGGGAGATCTCAAATGTGCAATTCAGGCAAAAAAATATAAAGGAACTGGAGGCATTTTTCCAAGAGGAATGGGCAGCTATACAACCTGAGAGAATTAAGGAGCTCATGCACAAATATTACAAAAGACTGCATATACCCTATAGGTGCCCAAATACAGTATATACACACTTTAACAGCTGTTATCTATGTCCTTTTTTAAAACTTGAATTTAATTATGGCAGCAATGTGTAGTATTATATTTCCTCTAAAGATGCCAGTAGTCACGCATCATCCTTGATATATACACACGTGGAGAAAAATTGTTGGTACCCTTCGGTCAATGAAAGAAAAACTCACAAAAGTAATAATAAATAAGAATTCTATGAATGTTAACCAATGAAAGTCAGACATTGCTTTTGAACCATGCTTCAACGGAATTATAAAAAAAATGAACTCATGGAACAGGCCTGGACAAAAATGATGGTACCCCTAACTTAATAGTTTGTTGCACAACCTTTTGAGGCAATCACTGCAATCAAACGATTCCTGTAACTGTCAATGAGACTTCTACACCTCTCTGCGGGTATTTTGGCCCACTCCTCATGAGCAAGCTGCTCCGGTTGTTTCCGGTTTGAAGGGTGCCTTTTCCAGACAACATGTTTCAGCTCCTTCCAAAGATGCTCAATAGGATTGAGGTCAGGGCTCATAGAAGGCCACTTTAGAATAGTCCAATGTTTTCCTCTTAGCCATTCTTGGGTGTTTTTAGCTGTGTGTTTTGGGTCATTGTCCTGTTGCAAGACCCATGACCTGCGACTGAGACCCAGCTTTCTGACACTGGCCAGCACATTTCTCTCTAGAATCCCTTGATAGTCTTGAGATTTCATTGTACCCTGCACAGATTCAGGACACCCTATGCCAGATGCAGCAAAGCAGCCCCAGAACATAACAGAGCCTCCTCCATGTTTCACAGTAGGGGCAGTGTTCTTTTCTTGATATGCTTAATTTTTCCGTCTGTGAACATAGAGCTGATGTGCCTTGTCAAAAAGTTCCATTTTTGTCTCATCTGTCCATAGGACATTCTCCCAGAAGCTTTGTGGCTTGTCAACATGTAGTTTGGCATATTCCAGTCTGACTTTTTTATGATTTGTTTTCAACAATGGTGTCCTCCTTGGTCGTCTCCCATGTAGTCCACTTTGGCTCAAACAATGACGGAGAAGTTAGAAGTCTAAACGACTCTTTAGAAGTCTTTCTGGGCTCTTTTGTTACCATTGGGATTATACGTCTCTTTGATTTGTCATGAATTTTCCTCCCTTGGCCACGTCCAGTGAGGTTGGCTACAGTCCCATGGATCTTAAATTTCTAAATAATATGTGCAACTGTAGTCACAGGAACATCTAGCTGCTTGGAAATGGTCTTATAGCCTTTACCTTTAACATGCTTGTCTATAATTTTCTTTCGAATCTCCTGAGACAACTCTTTCCTTCGCTTCCTCTGGTCCATGTTGAGTGTGGTACATACCATGTCACCAGACAACACAGTGACTACCTGGAGCCCTATATATAGGCCCACTGACTGATTACAAGATTGTAGACACCTGTGATACTAATTAGTGGACACACCTTGAATTAACATGTCCCTTTGGTCACATTATTTTCAGTATTTTCTAGGGGTACCATCATTTTTGTCCAGGCCTGTTCCATGAGTTCATTTTTTTAAAAATAATTCTGTTGAAGCATGGTTGAAAAGCAATGTCTGACTTTCATTGGTTAACATCCATATAATTTTTTTTATGATTACTTTTGTCAGATTAAAGTTATTTATGTGACCATTGTGAGTTTTTCTTTCATTGACCGAAGGGTACCTATAATTTTGTCCACGTGTGTATATAGTGGATGGAGTGAACAATTCATATCATATTCATTCATAGTACCACTTTCTGTACCAGGGTTGTGGTGGATCCATCAGGAGCACTGAGTGCTAGGTGAGTGCACACCCTGGACAGGACACCATCTATCACAGAACACCATGCACACACAATCAAATTCTCATTAACACAAGGGCAACTTGGAGGAGCCTAGGTATCTACAGTACCAGCATATTTTTGGCATGTGCCACAAGCAAAACATGCTAAACGCAACACAATCACCCAAACTCACAATGAAATGAAAGACCAGGGAGCTGTTATGCGCTCTGTTACCTTGACATTTCCCTACATGATAAAAACTTTGGTGGTTACCACTGTCGTCCCTCACCTCTAGGGGTGGGGGTCGAATCATGTCTTCAATCCTGTGTGCATGGAGTTTGCATGTTCATGTGTGTGCTTTTGTGAGTTGCAAGACATCGGGCTACTCAGTAAAGTAACTTGGCCTTACGGCATTGACCCCTGGCATAAAATCATTGGTCATTGTGAGCAACCACTGGTTGTAACAATATTATGAATAAAGAATAAAAGTTGCATTGGTTAACCTCTTGGTTTTTACGTCAGGAATTGGGTTAAAAGCATTGTTCCTTAATCAGCCTACAATGGCAACTGTCAAAGATGTTGACATGTTTAGAGAGCTCATGAGTCATGGGGTAATCCGCTATCCTACTCTGAACAAATATACAGGAATTCGTGATGTTTCTAAGCTGCCTCTAGGGATAGGAACATTTCTGATTTGCCACATACTGTTCTCTTTTATTACACCCTCTATTGCTTTTAGAGCTTTTAGAGAGTTTATTGACTTGGCGTGGTTTTAATATCTATGCTTGTCAGTTGAGAATACAGGAGCTGATAACCCCACTTAAGGAGGTCTCCCCTGGACAGCTCCCACTTGCCTCACAAGCTGGTGAAACCGACCTTGAAATATGTTAATGATAGAGACCACTTTCCCCTGAAACAACCTGAGAATGCTGAAATCTCAAGTACATACTAGAGCTAGTCGAAGATATGTGGCACTTACAAATATACCATAAAACAGAAATGGCCAGGTGATACTGAAACATGGCACCTTGAGAGAAGATGAGGGGGGGGGGGGAAGACAGGCATTATCCATCACTCTTTTCCCTGCAGTTCTGTGACCACTATGAGGCAAAGGCTTGTCCCCAGGTAGACAGACTAATCATGATAAATTTAGGTACAGAGTGTCTGCAGGTGTCCTCTAGATAAATTCATTTCCTGTTTAAAAAAAAACCTTGAAAATCCCAATTAAATGTAATTGACATCCAACACTGAGAGTATGTTCTGTTCTCGGTTTAATGAGTCAGTCTGGGCGATACTGATGTCTGTCTGTACCCTTTAGTTACTATTTAATGTGTGTGAGGTTATGTTAAATGTTCAATGAGATTGGCAGCATTAAAAAAAAAAAAAATATATATATATATATATATATATATATATATATATATATACATTTTTCATAATTAGGAATAGACCACATATTGTAATATTCCATTTAAGACATTGCTAAGGACTTCTAAAATGTCTTCTTAAACGTTCAGTCAAACTAAGACAAACAATGAGAGATAAATAAATGCATAGAAGATCATTTTACCTGTGAGGAAAACAGAAGCAGTCACTAGATTTATGGCATGAAACAATGTACAGTGCATAAATAAATTTGATGTCTTACTTAGCACTGTGTAATTACCAGTCGAGGTTCTGAGTGAAACAGTGATCTAGAGTGCAAGGATCTGATTTTCATTCAGGAAAACACAAGCATACAAACCAACAAACCACACAAACCCTGAGCAGACTGCCCAAACCCATGCACCCACTGAGACCTTTTCACATAGTTGCCAGTTCTCTGACGTCTAGCAGTATATTTAGATTACCCATACACACTTCATCTTATCCAGTGGCAGCCTGAGTGTCATTAATGTTTTCGCTGATCTGCACAAAAGCATGTTGCCTTGACCACTCTATCCCATTGCCATGGCGATGCCAAAGTGGTGAAAGAGAAAGAGAAATAGGTCACGAACTGTGGGCAGGTCTGTCTTGTACCCATAACAGTAAATCTGCCATCTCCAAAATAGTAAAGGCCAGAGTTAATGCCTCTGACAGCAAAATAGATGGAGAAGTTGAACGTCAGACAGACAGACTGGGTGGCCTTGTTTTGACTCGTCATGCGGAAAACTCATGTTGTACCCCTCCATGCAAGCGCTGTCTAATTTCTAGAGTAAGAAAACTGGAACTACAGCTAACAGGAATGTGTCATCGCATCGAAATTCTCAATGCCATAGAGGGAAATGACTAATCGCCAACAACACCGCTTTCGGCCCAATCAGAAAACAAAGCCCAATAAAAAACAGGCATTAGAGTACAATAATGTTACTCAGATCACATCCCTGAACACAAGGTCACTATTTTTTTCTGCATAATTTTCTGCTGTGTACCACCTGTCTCAACTCACCAAGTTCATAACAAGTTGCTATACTGTGCCCTGATCATCCATGCGCAGCAAAGCGTTATAGCTAGGCTATGAGAAAATGTGAACTGAATTTATTTAAAAGTGCCTCATGGGTGATCGTCATGATAAGGGCTTGGACCCTATATGAATTAATTACATTTAAAGTTAATCATGTCACAGGCACTTTCATATCAAGTGACTTATAGTTAAACCAGGATACAATCCAAGGGTCCTGAGGTGGCTCTCCAGCAGTCCTCGGATTCACATGTAAAATTCTGGACTCAGACACACCATTGAGTGAGTCACCACTGACATTAGGATTGATATTGGACAATAATTAACCAAAATAGCATAGTCAGGTTTAGTTTTATGTTTCATGGTCATGTACAGTTTTTAACACTTGTGCATATTTTAAGGTTTTTAAAAATAGTCTATTGTTACAGCAGGAAAATATCTATTGTGCTTTAGTAGATTATCTTATGTGAATATTTATTAAAATGATAATTATTATATTCATTTTGGATCCAGTTATGAAATTATACAAATTACACAAATGCTTTTATTTATATATATATATATATATATATATATATTTTTTTTTTTCAGAATGTTTTCCTTTTTTTTTTCTATTTTATATGCCCAGCCAAGAGCTCAGACATCCAGTAGCTTTAACATTATTATTAGAGTGCTGAATTCCAGAGGTCTTTGTGCATAAACGAAGCATATGAATTATGGGTTAACGCACTCATTGCATATGCATTTAGCAGTAATGTCATGATAATGTAGTCTCTGAGTGGGCCATTGAACCCTCTCGGTAATGCTTAACAGTATTACATTGGAGACTGACTCCAGAATCATGATTCATGCACGGAGCTTAAAGTCCTGATGGACACGCATGACGATACATCAAAAGCTCACCAGTAAGGCTTGTACCGCTCGCAGGCTTAATAAGATGAAAAATCTGTCTATAGCTCAAACGAGTTTAAAAGCAATTAACCCTGATGAGCCTAAATATTGGGAAACTGGTGCTGTAAAAAAATTAGGACATGAATTCAAAGTTTATTATAGAATCCACACTTTCTGAAAGAGTACAGGATGCCAAATCTCTATTATTTACAGTGTACTGTACATATGCACACACTTTCATGCTTCCTTCCTGGAACACCTTCTATGACCCTGATCATGAGGCTGTCAGACTGAAGTCTGTCTGCCGAAAGCAGAAAAACAGGATGCATGTGAAGGAGGGGTTCTGGCTTTTTTTTTTCCAGCCGGCCTACACTGTTATTGGGTCTGGACTCTGGGGCTCAGCATAGACTTGTGACTGAGTCTATGGATGAGTGTGTGAATGTCTAGCAGAAGTGGAATCAGAATCACAGCACACATGAGAAAACATTAAACTATAATCTACATCAACATCTTACACTTAGTAAATCCTTTTTTGAAACAAGGCTGTGTTAAGTTGTCCGTGAGCAATGCAGTGAGAATAATCACTGATGTAGTTGAGACCATGGCGCACCCATCTTTAGAGTAATTATGCTTACATAACTGTCCTTTTAGAAATTCAGTGTGTCTTTTCTGCAGTGTACTGTGTTTTTTGAAGTCAGATGACCTCAGGCACATATCCCACTTTTTAATTTTCAAGGCAATATTTTCACTCTTCTTGATGATTTTTAATTTCTGTTTTTTAAATCTTACACGAAACTAATTTGTGTATTTTATCTGCAGTTATGCAATTTCCAGCTTGGCTGACTTTTTATAAGTCAGACATCATTGAGACTGTGTGAGAATACACAAAACTGTTCATTCCAGTTAAACTTTGCTCCACCAACTGCACACACTGTCTGTGGCCTAGCACAGGGAAAAGGCCGAGCCTGCTGGCACCTACACACTTACACATCTGGGATAGGGAATGCACAAACCAGCCAAACACAATACGTACATTTCTGACTTCAGTATCATTCCAGCACTCCCATGCTTTGGGAATTCTGAAATACAGCTTGAGCTGATTGTGTGCCAAACACTCCAAGCACTGATCAACTTACAGTAGTTACTCAGATGAGGAGAGGTATCCGAGCATGTTTACTCACATAACTGAGTGGCAACAATGGTATGTGAAATGATTTAATTGGATTTTTACTTGCAGTTGCAAAAAGCCTTTTTTACAGCCTTACAGATTTTCAAGTATTTTGTATTATTCTACATCGCCCTACTTACTAAACTTTCAAGACAGTGTGAACAAATTAATTCATCAGATGAATTAATTGTATGCATGTTGTGTGATCACTTGTTTATGCTTTACCAAGAAAGTTACCAAGAAAGTTTTCTGTTCTGTTCCCATACAGAAATGTAATATATGAACATTGTATTGTAATATATGGACATACAGGACATGTATTCATTTCTAATATATGTAATATATTGACATCTTAGAATTTGGGGTCATCTGTCGATTGGACTTATTTATCCAATGCATCCCATGGGTGCTCGGACAGACTGGGATCTGGGAAGTTTGAAGACGGAGGCGATGCCTTTGGTATCCTTGCCTGCCGGGCCCAGTGCGTGGGTGGCTGTGGTGCACTGGGTGTTCTGGTGTCTTTCTGTCATGGCTAGCATTGACTTTTTTTCAGCAAGTTGTACTGCATTGGCTTTTCTGTGGGATTGGACCAGGGAATCAAGCTGGTTTTTGGCTTTTTCATATAGTACAGTGGAACCTTGGATTACGAGCATAATTCGTTCCGGAAGTGTATTCCAAAACACTCGTAAACCAAATCATCATTTCCCATAACTCAAATTATTCGTTCCACAGCCCCAAAAAATAAATACATAACAATAATTAATACAATCTATAAAATGAAAATAAAACAAATTAATCTGCACTTTACCTTTAAAAAAAAAGTACAAATAAATCCTGACAGATAAGTGTTTCCATTAGTGCGCGCAGGCGCCGTGTGTGTGTGTGTGTGTGTGTGTGTGTGTAATTAGCCCCTTCCCTCGCCTCGTTTTACACAGTAACACTCCTCCTCCCTCTCCCCACCTCGCTTTTTAAGATTCACAACAAACACAGGCACACAATGAAAACATGTTTAACAGGAAAAAAAGAAATCTTTCTGAGACTGGCATGAGCGTATATTAACAGACTCACTTTTTAAGTTTCACAACAAGCGCATAAACACATGACACATGGCATGAGCGCATACTAAAGGTGAGAAAATGACGCTCAGTGTCAAAATAAGAGTCGCATGTGTGAAGCATGATACTCGGCGCTCGTAAACTAATACTTGCTCGGTTTCCGAATAAAAAATTATTAAAAATCTTTGCTCGGTTTGCGGAACACTCGTAAACCACGTTACTCGCAATCCGCGGTTCCACTGTATATGTATATGTATATGTAGAAGTGTGTATATCTATGCATGTCATATAGTTTAAATTACCTTGGAACAAGCTAGATAAAAACCACATGTAAGCAATATACACTACCGTTCAAAAGTTTGGGATCCCAATAAAAAAGAAAGTGATGCCAAACTTTTAAACAGTAGTGTATGTTGCTCCTTTATGTGTTTACATGTACAGATAACATGCAATTTTAACCTAGAGTTTGCACACGTACAGTACAATATTATATTATTAAATATTATTAAATATAGTACTATAAAATGCTAACTACATACATGCAGCAAATATGTACTATGTAATGTAATATGAGTGTTTAGCTCTCTGGTTAGAAGTGTACTATGATCAGAAGTAAACCTTATTCTGCTTTGGCTCGTGACTCAAAAAGAAGCAAAAATTACTTTAAATGGAACTTCAAAAGTTAAATACACTGATAAGCTCAACTGTTCCTTGAATAGTCTAGTGTATTTAATGAGCACAGAGTTCCCTTTCAAAAGCTACACTCAATGCTGCGTGAAAACGCTATGGGAACATCTCTTTGTTGCCCGGTTGTGAAGCCTGTGCATGTCAAACCCGCCGAATACCTTCGGCTTATAACCTGTGCCAGGCATGACGTCACCGAATAAGGTGCACCTGCAGGTTATAAATAGGAGTGAACCGGAAACATCCTCAGATCTTTTTGTCTTCAGGACCGCTTTGTATTTGCGTGTGCATGTACAAGCCGTAGCAAAAGCGAAATAAAAAATAACAGCATTAATTCACCGATATGGCGGAGTTGCTTAAGAGATGCGTGCCTCCGTGCGATAGATCTCTTTCGGAGGGCGATCTTCACGAGTTTGTCGAGTGCTTGGGAAGGACACGCTCGCCTCGGGCTTAAGGGAGAATGTGAGTACTGCGATCTTCTCCTTATTAAGGTGCTTCACGCGCGGCTCGCTTTCTTTAAAGAGAAACCGCGAGCCGCGGCGCATTCCTGAGGCTCGCGTGTTGATCTGGCAGACGCGCACCAGATGGAATTTCCGATTTCTCTCTCGCTCTCTCCGGATCAGGAAGTTTTAGCTTCCGCTTCGCAAGCGCGCTCCGGCGCTTCTTGTGAAGGAGCGGAAGAATCTTCCTCTCTCGCTTCCATGGGAGTAGCCTCCTCACAACGCTCCTCCAGTGCTGACAGAGCTTTTGAGGAATTATTAGAGGCTATAACGCGTGCGGTCGAGCGATTGCATATCGACTGGCCGCAGCAGCGAGATTCCCCCAAGCGTTCGAGATTGAACGACAGGTGTCTGTCGGGTGGCCGGGGGGAGGAGCCTCAACGTCTCTCCCTCCCCTTCTTTGGTGACGTCCATGATAAATTAACTCTTTATGGAGCAAGCCGTATTCATCGCGTGTTTTTGTTCCTTCGACTTATTCGAATGATATTATTGATGCGAAGGCACGCGGTTATATGATGATGCCCAGATAGAAGAGACGCTTGCAGGCTATCTCTCTCCTGGGACATCATCCTCCCTGAAAAAGCCTACTCTCCCCTCCAAGTCGTGCAGATTGACACCTGCTTTGGTGGGTAAAGCTTTTCAGGCAGCAGGACAGGCTGGTGCTTCACTGCACACCATGGCGGTTTTGCAGGTTTACCAGGCTGACCTGCTGAAGGACCTGAGCAGTGGCGGGGCTATTGATGACAGGGCATTTGCAGAGCTGCGCCGAGCCACAGACCTGTCCCTCCGTGCAACCAAGCGGACGGCCCGTGCTGTGGGCCGTTCCATGGCATCCACGAAGAGGCATCTGTGGCTGAACCTCACGGGCATCAAGGATAAGGATCGTGTTGTCTTCCTCGATGCCCCCATCTCGCCTTCCAGCCTTTTGGCGACGCTGTTAATTCCGCCGCCACTAGGTTTAGGGAGGCAAAGCTATATGAACAGGCGTGCGGGACCGTCGACCACCCGGCCCCGGCCAGGTCTGGCCCCTATCAGGCGTGAGGTGCAGAAGGAGAGCGTGACCAGCCGCGCACCCCCCCGTAAAGACTGGGGTGGGGCTCGCCGCTCTTCTCAAAAATCTGCCTCGAAAACACCGGATCTGAGTAGCTTCCTCTCTTCAAAGAAGAAGCCCTGAGTTCGTGCGCCTGGGGCCGTGGGGGTGTCTCCCCCCGGGGAGGGGCGCCTGGATTTTCATCACAAAACAGGGCCTCCTCCCTGGCACTCCCGGGAGGCCGGTGTTCAATCCCCGCCACCACTGGTGTTCGGGGAGCGCCGGTCTCCAATGAAAAGTTGGGTGTTCAGGCTACAGGATTCAGTTTGCACATCGTCCTCCGCGTTTCAAAGGCGTGGTCTCCACTTCCGTGAGACCGGATCGAGCACATCTGCTGGCCCAGCAGTTACAGACTCTGCTGGGCAAAGGGGCCATAGAACATGTTCCCCTCCCAGACAGAGAGTTAGGCTACTACAGTCGGTACCTTTTGGTGCCCAAGAGAGGGGGAGGGCTGCGTCCGATCTTGGATCTTCGCGGCTTGAACCGCTATCTCAGAAATCCAGATTCAAAAGTTTGACTGTCAAAATGATTGTTTCTCAAATCCAAATAGAGAATTTCTTGTGACAATCGATCTCAAGGACGCATATTTCTATAGAAATATTGCCACAGCACAGGAAGTTCCTGAGGTTCGCTTTTGGGGGCGAAGCTTACCAGTATTGGGTCCTTCCATTTGGCCTAGCGCTGTCACCCCGCACATATACAAAATGCATGGATGCAACTCTGGCTCCTTTATGACTCCAGGGCATCCGTATTTTGAATTACATAAACGACTGGCTGATTCTGGCCCAGTCGTAGGAGCTAGCGCTTCGACATCAGGATGTCGTCCTAGCCCATCTTCATTCTTTAGGATTGAGACTCAACGCCACAAAAAGCGTTCTCCTTCCTGTTCAGAGGACAACATATTTGGGTGTCACATGGGATTCGGTCACAATGCGGGCACAGTTGTCTCCTGCTCGTGTCGAATCCATTCTCAACACCCTGAAGGTAATCAAGCTAGGCCAGAAGGTCACTGTTCATCACTTTCAGAAATCTTTAGGCCTCATGGCAGCTGCGTCCACGGTGATACCTTTGGGCCTTCTGCACATGAGAGCGTTTAAGCTGTGGCTAAGAGCCAAGGGGTTTCATTCAAGGGCCAACCCCCAGAGGCTAATAAGGGTTATGCGCCGGGGGCTTCGTACCCTTTCTATGTGGTTCAGACCCCAGTTTCTGACTTTGGGTCCCACTCTAGGTCCGTCTTGTCGTCGCAAGATGCTAACGACAGATGGTTCCCTCACGGGCTGGGGTGCGGTCTTGGATGGCCGTCCAGCACAAGGGAGCTGGAGAGGTCATCTTCTCGCGTGGCACATCAATTGCCTCGACATGATGGCTCTGTTTCTGGCCCTGAAACACTTCCTCCAGCAGTTGAGAGGCTACCATGTCCTAGTGCGGGTGGACAGCACTGCGGTAGTCTCGTACATAAATCGCCAGGGTGGACTGTGCTCGCGCCGCTTGAACAAGCTAGCGCACCAGGTTCTGCTTTGGGCACAGGACAAGTTCCTGTCCCTCAGGGCGATTTACATTCCAGGGCATATGAATGTAGGAGCAGATTTGCTATCCAGGCAAGCTGTAAAACATGGGGAATGGAAACTCCACCCCAAAGTAGTCAGTCAATCTGGGAAAGATTTTACGTAGCAGAGGTGGACCTCTTTGTCTCATAAAAGGCAGCAGAATGCCCCCTTTACTACTCTCTGACTCCTCCAGCTCCCCTGGGTCTGGACGCAATGGCCCACACGTGGCCCAGATTACGCCTTTATGCGTTTCCACCTATAGTTCTGCTCCCAGGAGTCCTGGCGAGGGTCCGTCAACACGGCTTGCGCCTCTTATTGATAGCGCCCCATTGGCCGACCAGAGTGTGGTTCTCGGATCTTATATCTCTCCTCGACGGCTCACCCTGGGTGATTCCAGTGAGGAGGGATCTTCTGTCTCAGGCGCAGGGGACAATACTTCATCCCCGGCCCGAGCTCTGGAACCTTCACGTTTGGCCCCTGAACGGACCAACTAAGACATGCTGGGCTTTCAGCCAGCGTAATTGAAACCATTTTAAGTGCCAGGGCTCCCTCCACTAGGAGAACTTATGTCCAATGGAGTGTATTTGAAAATTGGTGCATGGCAAGACATGTAGACCCAGTTCACTGCCAGATTGTTTCAGTGCTGGAGTTTCTGCAAGAAAGGTTGTCCTAGGGCTTATGCCCTAGTACGCTCAGAACGTACGTAGCTGCTATTTCGGCCTGTCACGCTCTGAATGATGGGGTTTCTGTGAACAAGCACCATTTAGTTGCCCGTTTTATTTGTGGAGCTAAACGGTTGAAGCCGCCCACTAGAGCGACGGTCCCTTTGTGGGACTTAACTATCGTACTCGAAGGCCTGGCCGACACCCCTTTCGAACCACTAGAGTCAGCGCCTGTCAGGCTTCTGCCTCTTAAGATGGTTTTTCTTATGGCTATTACTTCTAAAGCTATTCTGCATTCTCACCCGAACTATCTTCCAAGGTTCCATTCTCGACCATGCACCCAGTTGTTCTCGAAGCCTTCTGTCCTCCGCCTTTCAGAGCTCCGGAGCAGGAAAGACTTCACTTACTGTGTCCAGTACGTGCTCTTAGGATCTACGTCCACCGCACTAGCCAGTGGCGTAAGTCAGAGCAGTTCTTTATTTGCCATGGGGGTCTGCCATTAGACAGACTCTGTCACACTGGGTGAGAGATGCCATTGCCCTAGCCTATGAGGCGCGTGGTCACACTTCGCCTCTGGGAATCAGGGCTCACTCAACCAGGGGGATTGCCTCATCAATTGCCTTGGCAAGAGGCGTCCCCCAGCAGCAGGTGTGTGATGCGGCGGGCTGGTCCTCTCCACACACGTTTGTTAGATTTTATAGTCTGGATGTCAATGCTACTCCGGGTTCACGGATCCTTCAGTCAGCATCCCAGAGCTAGGTCTGAGACCTCCTCGGCTTGTGCGCACACGCTACACAACCTGGGGGTCCAGACACTTGCAGTGCGGCGGCGTTGGTATTCTCGTTCCCATAGCGTTTTCACGCAGCATTGAGTGTAGCTTTTGAAAGGGAACATCTCGGGTTACTTGACTGTAACCTTGTTCCCTGATAAAGCGGGAACGAGATGCTGCGTTCCGATGCCGCACTGCTGGCGTGCCTGGACGTCCTTCAGACAAAATTGACCTGAGGATGTTTCCGGTTCACTCCTATTTATAACCTGCAGGTGCACCTTATTCGGTGACGTCATGCCTGGCACAGGTTATAAGCCGAAGGTATTCGGCGGGTTTGACATGCACAGGCTTCACAACCGGGCAACAAAGAGATGTTCCCATAGCGTTTTCACGCAGCATCTCGTTCCCGCTTTATCAGGGAACAGGGTTACAGTCAAGTAACCCAAGACGTGTTCCAGTAAAATATGATAATAATTATGAGGAATGTTCATGTCAAACCAGGACTTTTGATTATGCAGAAGTTATGAAAGTAAAACTACCTTTATGTCTCTGTACAGTCCCCTGCTACACACATGCACTTCCCTCAGCGTTTCTTTAGGGCTCCGATACCATCAAGGTTGAAAGTTTATTTAGTACGCCATAGCCGTGATCGGCCTGCCTGTTACATGGCTGACACGCTGGCCTCCCAGGAACTCCTTTAATTACCCGAACATGTGGAAATCACTAGGAGTAATGTTGGCGAATGCTTGTGTGTACAGACAGATGTTTCTCTTCCACAAGTTGGTGACAAGTTCTCCATTGATTTTCAAGCGATATACTTACTGAATGTTCAAGGGAACAACTGATGTGAGCTACGGGTCTCTTCGGCTGTGATTGTTATTTATGTTATTGATGTATGGCATTTTTTTAAACGGTTGCACCATTCAAATGTTTTACTGCGGCTAAGAGTCTCATAACCATACTATGCTTTAAGTATTCTGCTTATGTCAATTGGTTTTATGCCTTCATTCATCACAAATTTCATCACACATCCCGGTTTGACTTGAATGTCTTTCATAATTAATACTGAAAATCTTTGTTGAAAGAGTTTCTTAGCATACACACCGCCTCTAAATGAAAATTGCTGAGCTTAAACTGATGAAGTGAACAGATGCTGACCGTTGGCTTGCTCTATGTCCTCTGTAGAACAGGACTCCGGGCTCCAGGCTGGCTCTCTGTCTGGAAGGTTCTGCTCCACAGCGATGTGGACAACCACCAGCCGTCGCAGACTGAACAGATCACAGTCCTTCAGGCCCCGTTCCAGTTGCCTGAGTACAGTCCGGCCCGGCTCACTGCTCACTACTGTCACCTTTATACACACAAGTCTGATTATAACTCAATCAGTAGATAATAAACAATGGGTTGGAAATCCGTTATCCTTAGAAATGGTTAAATGATATGAAGTTGTAAAAGGGAGGGGTCTGGACAATTTTATTTTTATTTAGTAAAATGACATCAAAGTGTTAGTTGCTAGTGCTCACTATTAACTACTAAAAAAAATGTTAGAGGTTTTATTCCGTTACTGTATAAAACTTACTTTTATATGAACTAATACATGAATATTCTGAGATTATACATATTTCCTTAATTTGTCTTTAATTTTTTAATAGTATGCCAATGCAAATTAAACTAATCTGTATTATGATTGTAAAAGTCTCTGAAGATTCCTATATTTTTCTACGTATATATTTTCCCTATTTTTACTCCTGAAAGGGTTCTAGCTGCAGATTAAAGAACCCTGATCCAAAATGTTGATCGTGATTTGGTTTATTTGGGTTCAGGTCAGTCAATCTACTGTATAAAACAGCAAAATTACAAAATAAAAACATTGTAGGTTTGTAGGTGTTATCCTGTAAAAAATGAAAAATTACATATATTTTGCAGATAGCGTCATACATTCTCATGTCCAACCATGTTACACAGAGCATGCAGCTACGGTAGGCTACTAGACCCTGCTCTGACACAGAAGCATATCTGCTTGAATTGCAGTCATTCTTATAACTCAAACGGCTGTCTAAAATAATTGACATAAAAAGCACAAATGTAACATTAATCCCATTAAGGGATTAATTTAAATAAATTGAACATAAATATCGGACCAATCTGATTAAAAGCATTTGCTCTCTGCTTTGTTTCCTGTATGGAGAACATTCAAGTGTGGCCTGTGGAGTGCAGAAAGGAAACAGCAGGCCATGTGGTTTGTGTCAGAATGCTGATGGCTTCATTAACGATTGATAACAGGGGTTAATTCAGTGCCACATTCCATCAGCGGAGAATTTAAATATGAATGCTGGTGCTCTGAAAAAGTTAGCGGGATTATCTTCATGTAGCTCGACGGGTGGTTTCCAATGACGAGTGCACTCAGAGCACTTTAGACGTGAGGCCGAGGCCCTGCTCTCCAAATGAAATATTCATTTGTTTCCAGCAAGGCTTGAGAAATGTGAACATGCAGAAATCGGAAAAATTTATACCTACTCATCAATATATAGGAAATGTGGTCGTGGTGCATCTTTACCTCTACGCTGTGGTGTTTTTTTCCCAGACTGGCATGGCAGGAGTAATGTTTGTACTGCTGCAGGCTGTCTAGCACTGCCTGTTTAAGAAACTCGACCTGTGGCCGTGTACAACCCTCTGTAGGCAGAGAGCGTAGCTCCTCCACACATGAGTATAAACGCACAAGATTCCCCTTCACCTGCTGTCAAGTGAAAACCAAAACAGGGGGGAGGTCACTAAATATTGTAGCATGAAATTTCATGGTACGTGAATTATGTCATGACATTAGGGTTTGTTAATATCGGTAAAACAGCCAGGTGACATAAAAGCTACAGTATGAACAATTATGTATCACTTTTTAAAAATGTCTGTTTCTGATTTCACTAGTCTCACGAACAAGTTGTTTTCTTATGGCCACACAGCTGTTCAATCCGAATCACATTGCGATTGTAAGGAAATTAAAAATTGCTATGTTTTTACTGCTTTTTTTTTTTTTTACCAGGAAATTTCAGCAAGTATTTATGTGATCTCAATTTATATATATATATATTTTTCCCTAACATATTTATTCTACAAAGTGTGCTTCACTATCCTTCTGGTCACCTTCTGTGGTCCGGGAAAATAAAAAAGTTCTTAGCCAGTTCTTAGACAAGTTCCAGTAATTTCTCCTTAGTTGTATTCTTTGCTTGATACAGCCCAATAATTTGACTCTTCTGAAAAATGTGTTTTTGGCCAAGCAGTGTGTTTGAACTACAAGAGCACTACTATCTGAGCTATACTGTTATATTAAATTAATAAACACCTTCTACTCAAGTGTTCAACAATTCTGTCATATACGTAATCATATTAACTACCCTTGGAGTTAGATGAAATGGGTAACGTTTGGCAGTTGTAGCATTTCACACAGTAACACATGTAAATAAGATGAAATGCCAATACCAATTCAAGTGCTACATCTTCACCAGCTCATATCATCATGTGTAAAGTCATCAGAATAATGAAAAAAAAAGAGAAAAAAAAACATATACCGCCTTTCTCTTACCACAAATGGCAGTAGACATTCCTGGTGCAGGTTTACTGCATAAAGGCTGAGCAGAGGTACTCGACTGGGTCCCTCTAAGCTGCTTGCCAGAGAGAGGAAGTTCTCAAGGGCCTCGCACAGGACAGAACGTGTCTCTGACCAACAAGGTGGCGATGTGTCAACTATCAGCACGCGGGGTGGCTGATTGAAGAAGGACGACGCATGACACATCTGGCTGGCTGTCGCACCTGACCGATTTCTGACACTCATGCTTCTGAGAACATAGATTAAAAATAGTGATATTAGACAAATAATCAGCTATGTGAGTGAAGATGAGGTGACAATGTAACCAGGGAAAATATTAACTTTTAACACAAAATGACTAGCAATAATTAAGCTAATCGACATTTATCAGTAGAAGACCGAACAGAGACCATTTCTTTCCTAAGATTTTTTCCATGGTTATTTAAAACAAGGCGGTTATTGTTGCATACATCAAACAAGCAGGGCACTGGCAGAGAATGGTTAAATACGGCTATGATTCTCTAAAATCTTTGGGCTCATCAGTTCTGTTCTACTTCACAAGAGAGCCCTTTCACCAAGCCGATGTTCTGGATCCTTCTGTGCCTCAGGCATTCACCCTCTGTTTCAACATAACATGCACAACAAAAGACAGACTGTCTCATCTAAAATAGTCCAGTGGTTTAGACTGAAGGGCAGCACAGGCCAAATGTCATTAGATGAGCAAGCAGCCTGATCAAAACAAGAGGATGTGATGGGGAGATTTTAACAGGCATAAAATCCTCTACAGCAAAACTCTGTTTTCGACTTATTAATTTCAATTGTCTGCAGAAAGCACTGAAAGACTGTATTATTGACAAGAACTTTCTGGTGCCCGTGTCAGCTGTTGGCGTTAAGTAACAGAATTAATGGGTCACAATTTTGAGAAAAGAAAAAAAAAAAAGCAAAGCATAAACTTGTGAGATGCTTTTTAATGTCTGTTAATTATTTTACAGTTATGTCTTTTTTTTTTTACAAATCAGCCATGAACTGATGTCATATTTCAAAGCTAGGAATCACATTATTAAAGGACATATGATATAAGCCAAGGAAAAATGGGTCCAAACTACAGTCAGTAGTGTCCACATAGCATTGTAATATTCACTTTGCCTTTCATAAAGGCTGAAATCGAGGCACAATACAACATAGTATGAAGTCAGCAAGAAAGAAGTTTGAGCATTAATCATTTTGAAAACAATGCACTTGAAAGTATGATATTGGCAAACTCATGCTTAAAGCACAAACACAGGCTTGGTGGTGAACCAGAAAACTGAACATACTGACTAGAAACTGAAGAAGTAAAATATTAAATAATAACTAAAAAATATTAAACAATAAATTATGAATTAATGCCAGCTTTATCAAAGTACAACAGCAACAAGTACACAGGGAAATCTATAGGTGATGCAGGGTTTGGAAAAGACCAGAAACCAAAATTGAGCAAAAATCAAAAGACAATGGATTCTTAAAAAGATTGCATCAGATTGCAAAAAAAGCTATACTAGCAGTTCTCAAGACTTTTTGTTTGATAAATGTTCTGATTATATCTCAGTCCCCTTGTGTATATGTTCAGGTTTTGTGCAAGCATGTTGACAGACAACTAAGAAAATGCAAATATTTAAAATGTTATAATTTGCATAATGTGCTGCCAGCAGATTATATTTTAACAAATCATGTGGAAGGACTCCACAAAAGAAAAGACCTTTAATTCGCCTTAACATGTTTGTAAACACCATAGTAAGATACATCCTAACCATGTTTAAATGGACTCGCCAGCCCCAAACACACAGTATACGTTATTATAGCATACCCTTAGCCTACTGAAACTGATGTTAATTTTTTTTAACTTTACCAAACACTTCACTGTGCTGAAGATGAAAAGTGTGCATCTGTACAAAACCATATAGATAGATAGATAGATAGATAGATAGATAGATAGACAGATAGATAGATAGATAGATAGATATGCATAGATGGTAAATATGTACTCATATTTATGCATATGGTAGGAATATTTAGTCTATATTGTTATATAAGGAATATTTAGGTTATATAACAAGGTAACCTTTGAAAATTATTTTGTTCCAAAGAAAAATAAGAAATGAAAATAGATAGATAGATAGATCTGCTCAGAGTGCAGCTGTACTGTAGATGCCATGAGTGTACATGGTATTGTAGGAATATTTAGGCTATATTAACAAGGTAACTTTTGAAAATGATTTTTGTTCCAAAGATGCCTAAAATCTATTAATCCGGGGAGACGATAGAATAAGACTATATGATTCTTAGAAGAAAGTGATTTTTGTTTTAAGGGACTGCTCTCTCTGCCTGTGTAAAATATTTTCTCTAATGTTATATACATGGCCTGCCTAGTATTTCGTTTGCCGATGTCCTGAACTGGTAAGTAGCTATTTCTGAAAAACTAAAAATGTTAATAATAATAATAACAATAATAATAAATTACTCTGTTTATCCCAGTCCGAGGTCTGACTGGAGTGATTTCTGCTGCTCATCTCTCACCCGAGCACTACAGTAGACCGAGCGCAACCTCATGTGTCTCACCTGCTAGTCGGTCACTAAAAGCCAGTGAAGTCAGTTTAGATGACCTGGTTTGTTTTTGACAAGAAATAATGTTTTCTTTAAGCGTTTTAACACTTGTAGTTAGCTAGCTCTCTTTATTAGCTAACCTGACCGACCGACCTTCCTTCATACCGTCAGCTAGCCTGAGCCTTGTTTTTTATTTAATTTTTTTTTATTTTAAGTTGCTAGATTATAATGCAACCGCAATTCTTGAGTAACCGTTTTTCACAGTCCCAGCACATGGCTGCTAACTATAGCCGAACTCTTGTACAGTCATTCGCTGCTAGTTTACAGAGTGTTGTTTGGAGAACAGCCTGAGGTTTCTTGTCAGATCGGTCTGCACGCGACACCGCGCGCGAGTCACAGAGGAACAAAAGTCACGCGCGTGAAAAGAACACGCCATGGGCTTGATACCCGATACTTTCGATATCGATATCGGTACTTTCCGTTCAGGCTTTTTAGATGATTTGTTTTTCACACACAGCACCAGACAAAGGTTTGGACACAAGTTTGGATTTTTTTACCCCCTCCTACTGTACATTCTGGAACAATACTGGAACAATATTCTTTCAAAACTGAACTTTTTTTTTTTTTTTTTTACATTTTAAGACATGAAGGTCAGCTGTTCTGGAGCCGTTCTTGCAAGAACAGTATTGTCAAGTGTATTTGCAAAACCCATCAATGGATCTGATGTTTCAGCTTAAGGTTCAAAGTTTTCAGCATGCTGAGATGCTTTTCTGCTCACTATGGTTTTAAAAACATGATTATAATGGCATATAAATCAAAATCACAAAATGCAATTTCACTCACTCATCGTCTGTACCGCTTGATCCTGTGTACAGGGTCATTGGGAGCCTGGAAACTATCCCAGGAGACTTAGGTTACAAGGTAGGGTACATGGCGTGTACACACACACTCCGGGCAATTTGGAAATGCCAAATAGCCTAATCTGCATGTATTTGGACTATGGAAGGAAACACACCAAATGGGAAGAATACACAAACTTCATGCACCCAGACTCTGAAGGTACAAGATGACAGTGCTAGCCACAAAGCTACTGTGCCACCTGATAATATATATAGTATATCCCATAGTCAGGAATTTATTATTTGCTATTTGCGTCCAAGATAAATACATCCGAATACAAAATGCTATATTTGTTTTATGTGTCAATTAATCATAATATTATTTTTGATGAAATCATGCAGCCCTAGTTCAAACCAATCTGAAAGCGTTTCTCTGACCTTTCTTATCAACAAGGTCTTTCCACTCACGGAACTGTCACTCACTCAATAATTTTTATGTGTATTTTTTTTTTCTTTGCTTTTCGCACCATTAGTTTGTGTGTAAAATATTGGGCATAAACTTCCCAGGAGATCAGCAGTTTCTGAAATACTCAAATCTGCTCAATTCATACCAACAGCTAAGCCACAAGCAAAGTCACAGAGATCACACCTTTTCTCATTCCAGTGTTTGAAGTGAACATTAGCTGAACCTTTCCAATCGTAAATGCATGATATTTTGCACTGAGATGCTGCCGTGTGTGTGTGTGTGTGTGTGTGTGTGTGTGTGTGTGTGTGTGTGTGTGTGTGTGTTCAAATGATCTGTATCAGGATACTAGCCATTCAGCTACAGCTCATAAATCGGTGACTAGGAAACACCAAAAAAAAAAACAGAGTTGTCTCTGGAGTCAGTCCACTGCTGTGGTTGCCACTAGTTTTCAAACTCGCTGGTTCTAAAAGTCCTCTTTAATTTGCTTGAACCTCATCTTTTTGGTGCAGATCTTTGCATTTTCCAGCCCTTTGGATGTTGTCGCCAGAGAAGTGTGTGGTACGGCACTGATGAAGAAGGTACCGTTTAAGCAAACATCAGGGCTAACCATACAGTTAATTATTTGAGGAAGTAGCTTACATACACCAATCAGCCATAACATTAACACCCCATAACATTAACATCTTTTATCCATTGTATACCAGTAAATGGTAACAGAATCATGGGGGAACCCAAGTCTCATTTATGCCTGTGGGAAGCAAAGGCTAGACTTCTGGTCTGATCCCGGAAAAAAAAGTTAATGTAGCACAAACTGCTGAAAATAGTCACTGCTGTCTATGATAGAAAAGTATCAGAACAGCCAGTGCATCACAGCCTGCTGTGTATGGGGTTTACCAGTCAAAGAGTTCAAGGGGTGGATTTGGCCATCAAATGCCTCAGATTGCAATCCGATTCAGCATCCAGGAATGTGCTGGACAAACAAGTCTGATACACAGAGATCTCACCTTACAACTTGCAGAGCTTAAAGGAACTGCTGCTAACGCCATGGTACCAGATACCACAGCACAGCCCAGAGGTCTTGTGGAGTCATGCCTCAAGGGGTCATAGGTGTTTTGGTGGCAGAAGGGCAACCTACACAATATTGGGCAAAATGTTTTTTTGGTTAAATGTTATGGCTGATTGGTGTAAATTCATGAACAGTGTTAGCTGGATAGCTTATTGCTACCAAAGGACACTTTCTGAGAAGGATCCATTTTTTCCCTACTTAGGAAAGTAGCTTGTAACTCACAAAACATGAAAATGACCTGAAAATACCTAAAGTCCTTTGAGCTTTAATTGTCATTACAATTTGTTTTTTGATTTGTGCCCAACTTCTATCAGGGTTCATAGAAAACTTTGATAGTAACATTAAACTCAGAGCGGCTGGATTAGTACGGTGTGCATAAAATATCAGAATATAGATGATTTGCTCATTCATTACACATATTCCTAGCAAACTCCTACCAACTTTAAAGAATGGATCATTCCGGCCCTGTGCATCCAGCCGTTCCTAAAGTTCTGCAAAGAAATTTCCACACCTACCACAACTTTCTGAAATATTACGAAATCAAAAGCTTTTCCCCCAAATAAATGCTCACAGTTATTTAAGCACATCCACAGAGCCAGATTCATTTCTAAGCTTTAAGAGGCTTTGGCTGATGGCTGTGCTGTGAAATCAGACCTGACGTATGACGATGCGCGGCGCGTCCTGTGCAGGCGGGAATTGGCATGAAGCTGCCACATCTGTTCTGCGGAGATAAGGGAGAACGGACTAGCGCGCCGATCTGACGCGACCGCGTCTGTCAAATTTCGCTAGGTGGAAGGTCTAGTGCTGGAATGCCTGCAAATGTTTCATCTCTATCTTCCTCTGTGGGTTTAATGTGTTTCCCGAGGCTTCTTTGGGTCATGGCGTTTAGAAAAAGTTGCCTGTGTTTAGATTTAGGTCTGATATATTCTAGCGGGATCAATAACACATTCTATTTGTGAACTCTAGCAGTATTTTTATGTCCTGTTGATAAGACTGTCATTTTACGCTGGGCTTACCGATGGTAGATAAACAGTGATTAGTGTCAGTGTGGTAAAGTAATATCTGTTTAGCTTTTTCTCTCGCTGCTAGGCATTAGCCAGAAACCCACACTTAGATGAAACAAAGGTCTTGTCCCTGCATGTCGGCTTGTCAGCTTGTCTTATGATGTAACCTCTATCTGGAACAATCACTTGCAGAAATATCAGGATTTTCAGTGTAATACCGTCATTGAATGGAGCCAAAAATGAGCTTAAAACACGTTTAGGGGATTAACCCAAAATCTTATTGTTTTATTTGGCAGAGGTAGAATTACAGTTTTAGGATCACGATGCATAGCTCACGGGAAAAACAGTACATCATGCTTCTTTGGCATATAAACAGACATGGATTTTTGTACATAGTGTATAATATAGTATGATATAATGTACAGTAAGATATGTGGTGTAGAATGTAGTAATTGTTTTAGATGTAGTAAAGCAATAACAACGTTCAAGCAGTAAAATAGTGCCAGATTAAATACATTTTCTTTTCATTAAGGAGTTTTATAGCAAGACGGAAATAATAAACCCATCTTTCGTCTATAAAATGTATTTTACGAATACAAATCTTCACTTCAGCTATACTTTATTTATTCCTATCCTCAGTAGTCTTTGACTTGTTTAATTTATGTCAAAGCTTCTTAACTTTAAATCCATGCAGCTTTGAGCCCTCATACTGTTTCACAATGACAGGGTAAACACTTGCTGTGTTTATGATTACTTTAGGACTTTAGGCTTGATTTCAGTAAGTGCTCACTGATTAATCTGTTCCCTGAAGACCACTCTTTCTGTAGCTGTTTTTCAACAAGGCAATATGGAGGCATTACACCGTAATGAGCACCAAATGCTTTGGCGCTGAATATGCTGGTTTGTGCATAGAGGGCAATCCTCACATTAGCCTACGTTTTGGTGGAGGATTATGTGTTGCATTATAAAAATCATACAGGGTAAAGTACAGTCATTTGGTTAAAAAACAAAAAAACAAAACAGTTATCAACATTATATATATTAAACATTAACACTGATATAACACAGGTTATCTTGTTAAATTGTGTGAAATATTAGATATTTTATTAGAGACACTCACTCTCACTCTCATTCATCTATACTATACCGCTTAATCCTGTATTCAGGGTCACTATCCTATCCTATCCTAGGAGACTTAGGGCACAAGCTAGGGGACACCCTGGACAGGGTGCCAATCTATCGCAGGGCACACACAAACATAAACACACTCACACACTACGGGCAATTTGGGATCGCCAATTAGTCTAATCTGCATGTCTTTGGACTGTGGGAGGAAACCCGAGTACCCGGAGGAAACCCGCCAAGCATGGGGAAAACATATAAATTAGAGACAGTATATTAGATATTATCAGCAAGTGAACAGGCATTTCAAGTGTGGAGGGCCAAATCGTGATGGCTAGATGACTCTGCCAGAGCACCTCCAAAACAGCAGTTCTTGTTGGATGTTCCCAGTATGCACTGGTTAGTACCTACCAAAATGAACCAATGAATGAGTATCAGGGTCATGAGCATTCAAGGATCACTGATGTGTGTGGGTAATGAAGTTTAGCTTGTCTACTCCAATCTCACAGAAGAGCTACTGTAGGGCAAATTAGTTAAAACAAACACAGTTCACCTCAGCATGCTGTGTATGACTGGTCAGAGTGCCCATGCTGAACCGTGTCCACCTCCCAAATTACCTACAGTTGGCACGTGAGCATCAAAACTGGAGCATGGAGCGTTAGAAGAAGTTACTTTGACATGTACCACCTACCTTAACGTCGTTCATAACTAAGTACATGCCTTCATGGGTGGAAATCCACTCTGCGACACTGCAAAATTGTTCAGGAGTGCCATGAAGTAGAGTTCAGGATGTTGACTTGGCCTCCAAATTTCCCAGATCTCAATCCGATTAGGGATCTGCACAGTGTGCTGGACAAACAAGTCTGATCCATGAAGGCCCTACTTTACAACTTACATGATTTACGGGATCTGCTGCTAATACTGTATATTGGTGCCTGATTTCTCAGCATATCTTCAGTAGACTTAGAGAGTCCATGCCTTGATGGCAAACAGAGCTTTTCTATTGGCACTAAAGAGACTTGCACAATATTAGGCAGGTGTTTTTAATGTTATGGCTGATACATGTTTATAGAGACATTCATTATTCTCTTCATGTCTTTCTGAAGTTTTTTTTTTTTTTCATAAATTCGTTGTGATTTCAGCTGGTCGCCAATGTCCTGGTGGTCCTGCCCTCAGTAATGATAACACTAACATGACTGTGATCTGACTGTGACCTTTATCGTAACTCAGTCGTGCTGGCATCATGCAACTGTGCAGTAAATCTGGACCTGCTCATTACGGTTTACCTTGGTGTAATAAGGACAGACATTTATTTGGTGTCAATGTAAATCTCTCACCCTGTCCGAATTCGTCTCCGTTTAATCGTCTCTAAAGTTGAATGTTTATTTGCTAGACACTCTGCTCAGTTCAGCTGCGTAACCTACGGAGGGATTACATCATCAATCAACATCGTAGGAAGGCTCCAGATTGAGTCACATTCTGTCAAGGTTACAGCTGTTCTAAGACTGATATATAGATCTGTCTACGTTAGTCCATATCTAAGAACAGAGATAGATGATACTGTGTTTTTTGGATAAGCAGGTTATGTGTGTCATTTTCATGATTTATGTACAATCACGATCTGGGATGTCCTGCAGTGGTATTGCTTAGTGGCCTGCTTATTAGTTCTGGGATTTTTAATGGACTGAATAACAGCTGAGGTAGAGATTTTAAAGCTAAGATGAAACCAGAATTTCCCAAGCATAGCCACAAGACTTCTATATTTGCAAGCAATCTGTATGCACAAGACATGCAGCCATTTCAATCTCCTGGAGACTGAAAAGCTCAAGAGGAGGTGCCAGACATCTGGTCACTCAATCTGCACACAGTTACCAAGAGATGATTTGGATTTCCAGTAGCGACCAGCGCCGGAAAGTGTAGCTTTGTACATGTGAAGTCTGGCACCATTTGCTTGTTTGTGTACTTACGCTCACTAGACACCCCAATTTATGCAATCATCCAATCCAATCTTTATCATTCAGTCCTAGGGGAAATGGCAAATGCATCAAATTACTTAATCAAAAGCTCCGGTTAATGTTCATAATCAGTCACTAGAAAGAGGAAAAATGTGATCTCTGTGACTTTGACATGTTTGTTGGGTCGGTTTTACTATTTAAGAACAGTCTCTAGAGTTTACAGAGAATAGTGTAAAATACAAAAACGTCCACTGAGCAGTAGTTCTGCGTGGAGAAACACCTTGTTGATGCTAGACTCATTTTATCTGACAGGAATCAACCATAACTCAAATCGCCATGCTTTACAATTTCCAATAAAAGTCCAATAACTACCTGGACTCCACATTAACATCAATTAACTTCAATTGTTATACTGAACTGCCTGCCACCTAACACACAGCATGAATGCAGATCAATTCCTGCTTCCTGTTTCACCCAAATGAGGATAGGTTCCCTGTTGAGTTCGGTTCCTCTCAAGGTTTCTTCCTATTGACAACGCAGGGATTTTTTCCTTTGCCACTGTGATCATTTTGATTCATACACATTCGCATTTCATTGAGACTTCAATAATTCTTGGGCCTCCGAGAGGTGCAGTGGTAAAGTGCTTGCTCATCAGTAGATCGTGAGTTTGATTCCTGGGTGATGCTGTTACCTCTCCGGAGGCCTAGAGAGAGCTGATTGGCCGTGCTCTCTCAGAGGGGAGGGATGAGAGGTACTTAGAGCTCCCACATTAGTGACGGCCCTACAGCCAATCAGGGGTGTGAGCGAGCGGTTCGAAAAGATGCGGTCGGCTGGCGTCACGTGGTTCGGAGGAAACACGTGATAGTCCCCCAGTGACGGGAAGGAATTGGACACGACTAAATTAGGGAGAAAATCGGGGAATAAAAAAAAAACACTTAAATAATTCTTTTGATTGTGTAAAGCTGCTTTGCGACGATGACAATTGTTAAAAGCGCTATACAAATACAATACAAATACAAAAGGATGCAAGGATGGCCTACAACGACAGAGGACGTGGCTTGTGTCAACGATTCAAGCTGCTTTTGGTGTCGTAATGGCGTGGAGAATGTTTTCTTGGCACGCAATGGTCCACTTCTTACCGACCGAGCAGTGTTTGAATCCCACAGCATCTGTTGAGTATTGTTGTTGACCACATACACCCTTTTATGGCCCCAATTTACTCATCTTGTTACGGCTACTTTCAGCATGATAACGCACCGTGTTGTCTCAGCTGGTCACAATAAGTCAATAAGTAGTGTGTGCTACAATGGCTTGCTTAGTCACTAGATCTGAATCTAACTAAACTGCGCACCTTTGGGAAGTGACAGAAGTGAAAGAAGAGACACTGAATTAATATACAGCTGCTTCATTAATTATGTGATGCAATCATATCAAGATGGCCCAGAATATTAAAGGAATTCCTCTCATGGAATACACATCATGAAGATCTGATGCTGATCCCACTCAGCGTTGGTATGTGCCTAATAAAGTGACTAGTAGCAAAATGCCCTTCTACGCGGAGAGCATCCAATGACTGACGACACGAACGGAAAGCATAGCTAACAATGAGGCTGCAGGAGTGCGAATTCATTAACTTATTCATGAATGTCTGTCATGCTACTTGAATGTGCTTTGAAAGGAAATCAGGTGAAAAGCCAGAAACAAATGGAAATCTCTGCAAACCTTCTTTCCCCCCCAACAAAGGAAATGATCGCATGCGCAGTAACAATAAATCATTTTGTAGATCATCTATTTAAAAAAAAAAAAACTAAAATTGAAATGCACGCATCAGTCATATCCTGAAATTTGCCAATGAATTTCACATGCTCTACTTTTTTTTTTTTTTCTCCCCCTCCGTTCTCCCTTTTGTTCTCCAGACCAGCCCATTTTCACAGAGAGCAGAAAAATCTTTAAGTGCTTTTCCCAATCAAGGGCCCACACAATCACAACCTAATCTAGTCCTGTTGTCATGGAAATAGCCCTCTCACACATCGCTGTTTGAATGCTCCCGTATGAAAGATTAATTTGAGGGTGCTGGATTTGAGACCTAATCTCCTCATGTTGGGGGGAAAAAAAGGAGGGGGGGGGATTGGAAAAGCTGACACCTTATTTTGAAAATGTGGGATGTGTAATTACTTGGTGGAGATCCGTGTGACTGCCGACCCAAAAGAGAGTGTTTATCTACAGTATATAACATGGTGGAAGATTCCTTCAGCCTCCACGCTGATTTGCAAATATTTCAACTTGACCTGTTGCCTGACCTGCACTTTCTTGGTAAGATGAAACCACCGTTTTGGAAATTCATCACTTAGCCCTTACTGCAAAATGCGATTGTAGATACAGTAGATAGGAGGTAAGACTGAATAGCTGAAACGTGTGCTTCGTTTACAAGCAATTAGAAAACAGAATAAGCCGTAGTTTATTTTAAATAGTAACCTTTATAAATTTGGCGTGTACATGTCTAGCAACTAATTTGTATTTGTGCTTACATCTTCAGCACCCCAAGGTTCACAGCTCAACAACTATGAATTCCTTTATACTGCGCAGCTGAACTGCACCTCATCTGTAACATGTACATGCTCATGGCTCGAGAGACCCAGCATTCACTGTGAAACTCATGAACTGCACGTGTGTTCTTGATCTCTGGATCAAGCCCTCTTTTTTCTTCCTACTTACACCATGCTTTCATTGACCTCTCTGTGGTGCGGATGTAGGCGTGTATTGGACTGTGATTTATTTTTTTCTTCCTTTTTACTGCATTTATTTACTCCTTCCTTCTACCAGACAGGAAACATCATAGATGAAGAATCTTTCTCCGACTCAACTCTTGCTAGATCTTTGTATATGTGTCTGTGGGTAAGAGCGATTGCTTGTAAAGAACCGTGCTTAAACTATTCAGCCTCTCCTCCTACGCAACTACAGTTCTAAATTTCCAAAATGATGGTTCATATTACCAAGACATTACAGGTCAAAGAACAGGTCAGGCTGAAGGATTTGCACTGGGAATTTTAAAAAATATATTTTTTTAAGGGCTTTTTAGTTCTTCGTCTTCTCCTTTTTTTTTTCTCAACACAGAGGTGCACGTTAAAGTTCAAATGCATTAAAGGAACAGAGATGCTTTTCAGTGAAATTTCACTGGAGCTCGGAGCTCAGGACTCCTATTGTTCATGCTGTGGCTTTGATTTAGTAATTATTGTGAAGCTGTTTTTTTTTTATGCACAGCAGGTGCATTATGGAAAAAAAAAGTGATGCAGGGGGGGGGGAATGCTGAAGTGTATTTTGTATGCACATGACTTTTTTTCATGAATTTTTATCTCTGTTGCCATCCTGACACTCTTTTACAATAACACCTTTCTGTTTGGGAGCATTGAATGAGTGCTAGAATGGAAGCGGTTGCCAGGTGACCTCTTGACAGGTTGTGGTTTCCTCTGTTGCTGGAGGCACAGGAAGCAGGTAGAAGCAATGTGTGTGCACAGAGGGCAGGAAGGAGGGCAGCACACACACACACCCCACTCTTCCACTATAGCTGACCTGTTGTCAGAAACCAGAAGAACGGATACTTGAGTGTTAACCTTAATGTGCAAAGTAAGCAGACTGGTTGTTGTTTCAGCATGTCTGTGACGCGTGCACTGTTGGCTCCCTGTTCACTTGCGTGGCAGGTGTCACCAATGGAAGCATCTCTGTGCTAAAACGTAAAACCATGTTCATGGATCAAACCATTATATCTGTAAGAAAGTTACATCTAGTTTTTTTTTTATTAGATGTTTCTCAATGAAGTATTGTATGATGTGAAATAGTGGCCTCCTTTTCTTAGGTCTATGCATAGGTGTATAAATAACTATAACATATGCCGTATTGTATGCACTCTTGTGCTCCTCACAACTTAAAAACATAAAACACATTTCTGATGTATTCAGATGTTCATGTATTGTGAGTCAATGTTGAAGTTTCTCATGAGTCCATGAAAGTTTGGTTTGTGGTCAAAGCTAAGCATGATTTCCATGTAATTATAGCTCCACACTGTTTATTTCCTTCACATCTGATGAAGATCTTGAAGTTGTATGTTTTTGTTTTCGTAATGTTTAACTTAAGATTTGTATGCACGATTTCACAAAATCAATTTGAACCTGTCATTGCTGCTTAACTGTAATCTATCCACCAAGGTTTTTTACATGGTTGTTGTTTGTAAGTATGATTTGACTTTATGCTGTATACATCAGAAGTTTGAATGATACATCAGTGGAATTGGTCAGTAATATGGTCATGATGAACATATAAGTACTGTTTAAAGGAGAAGAATCTTGATGCTTAAACAAAATGTGGTAATCTCAGAAGGTTTAAATTATTAGCCTGCATCAAGCAAAAAAAAAAAAAAAACTACGGAGGTTTAAATGACTGGAATTGGCTTAAGAACTTTACAAAGCATAATGAAAACCTGAAAGGATAGTACTGAACTGTCAATTTTGTGGAAGAGATATGGTCAGGAAAAAAAGAATGGCAATCACTTGGATGCATTATATTACATGAAGTAATGCACCCATCATACATGGTGCCCGCTGTACAAACCTCTTGAGGCAGTCCTATGATCTGGGATTGCTTTAAGTTATTTGGCAATAAATTAAGTCAGCTGATGACCTAACTGTACAAAATAATCAAGGTGTCACCTCAGTGGAGTTTTTCTTCCCTGATGGCGCAGGACTCATTCCAGGACTCAAATTGTGAAAGAATGGTTTGTGCCACATTGTGCACCATAATCACAGCTAAAGACAGTCTAATGAGCGTGTGACCTCTTATGACATCTGTTGCCAGTGTAGGCCGGGTTTCATAAAGTGGGTGTGCACATGTCACTGGAAATGGAAAAAAAGCTATCAGGCCTGTGTAGCTCTTTCTCAGAAATTGCATGTTTGAGTGTTTGTATAATTGCTTGACACACTGTAATTGTATAAAATGCATGTTTGTAAAAACTAAATAGCAGAGTATATAAAATGCAGCTGTAAAAATAAATATACGCTTCTTGCATGGGGTTGAATAAGAAAGTACGCTGGAGTATGCGAAGAAAAAATATAAATGCAACCAATAAAGGGAGAACTTTGGACTGCGAGGGGAAACCGGAGTACCCGAAGGAAACCCACCAAGCACGGGGAGAACATGCAAACTTCACACACACACAGACCGGAATCGACCATTGTTAACTATTGTTAACCACAATTAAAGATACAGTGTTATTCAAATATACTGTAAATCAATTTGAAGAAGCATGCTGCCCAGAGTCATTTGAGAGGTATTTTCTTTCAATTTGTATTCTTTATACTCATATTTTTCATTATGCCTTCACAACGTTTTCAGCTATCATTCCTTTTGAGATTCTCCTTTGTGTGATTTCTAGAAATGGTTAGATTTATATGGAATTACCACTGTTACCCTACGATGGAGTGATTCATTTTAAACAGTCAAGGACACAGCAAGGACTAATGATTCACATCGTTTTTTTCCTCAGTAGCTTCCTTCATGTTCAAAATATAGTCTAAGGCTAATTCATACAAATTAGTAACAAGAAGAACTCGTTTGTGTGTATTCTAAATCTATTGTTGTTAATGGGCTGATTTACATTACATTTTCCTTATTGTAATGTAGAATAGAGGAGGGCAATTCCCTAGCCTGGGCAAATTAATATCCAGGCTTTTTCATTATTAGTTGCTCAGAGGACACATCCAGTAGGTCTAACAACCAGAGAGAAAACCTCATAACGATTTTCCAACAAAAGTATGCAGTTGTTATATTTAAATGTAATATGCATGTAGTGCGTGGTGTGATGCATCTCTATGAGGCGTCGTATAGGGCTTAAATCAAACTTCACTCATGCACACACATATGAAACACTTGCATACACATATATGAAACAGTCACACATCTATATATACTACTAACTGCTCACACAACTACATATGAAATGCGCGCGCACATACCTATGAGACGCGTGCACATATATACAAACTCTCCGCGCACTATATAGTTTCATATATGTGTATGCAAGTGTTTCATATGTGTGTGCATGAGTGAAGTTTGATTTAAGCCCTATACGGCGCCTCATACATCTCAGTGCTCTTTATACTGTATAGCATGCACTGATTTTTCAGCTGCACTACACATATCACCTAACTGACCGGACAGAATCAGGAACATGCAAGTAAAGCTGAGGAAAGGACTCAGTGTGAATAGTGCTGTAAATCTCCCTTATCTAGTCATCTCATCAGACTTGGCTAAGTTGTAGACATGTTGTCAAGATAGAATGAAATAGTTGGTAACAACTTGACCTATTTGTCAATGACACAAACGTGAAGTGCTATATAACTAAATATGCATTTTCCATGGTAGGTATTAATGCTAGCTCATTACATTAGCTACCAAGTTTCAGCCTCATCTGTTAGGTTTTGAGCCAACTGCAGGACTGGGCAAGTGCATTGGAGCATTACTTGCCCAAGGGGCTAGCTAATGGATTTATTATTTGTCCTCTGCAGTAAACACTAGCAGTTTGCTTCTGCAGCATTTGCTTATGCATTTCCTGGACTGCTTAAAATCTTGAAATAAAACTCGTGTTACATTATATGATAGTAACCATATCAATTTATTAAGACTTGCATGTTTTTTTTTGTCTTGTTCTTTTCCTTATTCGTATTGTAACGAAGTAATACAACAACAACAACAACAAAAAAACATATTCTAAAAAAGGCAACCTGGGTATCTCCTTCCTCTTTGGTGTGATTATACTATGACCACCTCTGAGCCATAAGTAAAACTGCCCATAAGTGACTTCCCAGAAATCCTTGTTCCTGTCAGATGTCTTTTCATACTAAAGGCAGATGGCCCGCCACAGTGCTCTGGAGAACTCAAGTCATGCTTGGCACACGCACTCAATGATCCGAGGTACCTCAAAGCAAAGAGAAAGTCAAACTTTTTAAAAATATGCACTTCTGTCATGGGTACAGTGAAACGTGACGGAGGGGAAAGGCTGCCAACGGGTGCTGAGCATTCTAATGCAGCATGACATCACACCATTCTGCGTTCAAGCTGCGCAGCCTTATGGCCTTTTCAAGGAGAGATGCAGGCTGTTCAGGCTCGGCTGCACAGATGGAGGCAGGAACGAGGGAGGCGGTGGAAGCTGCCATTCTGTCACGTGTCACACACATACAGGCTGATGCCGGACTCACTCGCTAGTTGACGCACGGTGTTGTTGAATCGGAAAAGCGGCTCCCTGCTCTTTATAAAGTAAATGATAAAAGCTATTAGCTAGTGCTCCTTTTCATTCTCTTTATAGCCCATCAGTGAGCCATTTTCAAATTATAGCTGCTCAAGCGTTTTTACTCTAATTTGTTTGAACACAAATTGCCTTCAACATCTTTGTCTTGTTCTTTTCCTTATCCGTATTGTAAGGAGGAGATACAGTCTGGTAACTTTTTTAACATCTTTGTTCATTTTCTCTAATGGTGTATTAGTTTTTAAAGGAAGTGAAAAGTCATATCTTCATTTTTTTTCTTTCAAATATCATAACCTCGCACTTCAGTCTCTTAGGAAGGAAAGGGTGTTACAAGACTGGATCTGGCCTCACTGTGTGTTATGTAATTGACCTTCAATGTCCACACCATTAGGGTGCCCTGATGTCAATGGCAAAAAAAAGAGTGGGTAGCGGGGGGGGGGGTGTTGAGTAAATGTTCTCTTCATTTGCCACAACTCCAGTGGCTGAGATAGAATGTTATGTACTTATATCATCTCTCTCATGTAAACTCTCACTTATTTCTTCCCACGAAGAAGAATATGAGTTTGAAGTGTCAGTGATGAGGCCACACTTAAAGGCTGAACACTTTGAAGACTTACAGCATGTAAGCATGTGATCATGTTAGCCTGCAGGTCGATGAGTTCAGAATCAGCCCTTCTCTCTCTCTCTCTCTCTCACACACACACACACACATACAGGCTTAAGTTGTAGTAGTTCCAGTTCCACTTGGTGCCATATCAATTTGTCATCCTGTCTTCTAAAGTTCAAAGTGAATGTGAAATGAAAGCTTTCTGAGGCAAGCCGCCATACTGCCATAGTTCAATAGGTAGGGCAAATCCAGAACTCCTCCTCAGACCTGCCTTACTGAGCTCTGTCTTCCAGATTCAGATTGAAATTTTGTGCTTGAAGTATTTAAATATCTTATATACACCCCCCCCCTTGCCCCCCCTCCAAAAAAAATGCAGTATGGCTTAATTCAACCAATACTTGTATATATATATATATATATATATATATATATATATATATATATACATACATATATATATACACAAGACTAAAAATAGTGGAGTCTCTTGAACCTCTTAGCCTCTTAGTGGTGACCCGATTTAGAGAGATGACATCATTGAGCAGAGGTCACCATTGTCTCCTGGGTGACTGGCATGTCTATGGTGTTATTGTGTTCAATGATTGTGTCAGGTCTCCCTCTGGGTTTGCCTTTATTACCTTCTACGTTATGCAGCAGAACCTGCTGCTTGCCTCAATAGACCAACACTCTGTCCTTTTTTCCCGCTCTTTTTTACTCTCCATCCATGTGCATTCCATAGGTTTTTTTTTCCCTCGCTGACTATTAATTCATATTCATTTTTATTTTATTTGTATAAATGATTGAATATTGCAGCAGATGCTCTGACCTGCCTTTTGAGGATTTTAATTTCTGTGTGTGTATGTGTGTGTGTGTGCATTCTTGTTCTGCATATATTAGTGGTGGAGAGATATGTGAACTAAATTCTTCTTATATCTCAGTGTTTTTAGGTTTAATATAGATACACAGTATACACTATATTAACAATATACTGTACATTAACATTTAACCATTAATGTTATAACCACCTGGGCTTTTGGATACCCGTGTGCCACACAGGGGCTAGATCAGCAGATCCTTTTGTGCACTGAACATTGTGATGCCTTTCTATTGCTGCCACTGATTGGTACTATATTGGCTTTTCTGTGGAATCGGATTGGTCAAACTGGCCTTTGGTCCTAAATATGCTTCTTCAGTTGTTTTCAACAACAGTAACAGAGTGATTTAAATAAAGATACAACAATAAAAATGTAAACAGAAGAAAATTATGAAAAGGACTACTTGCTTTGATGAAGTTTTCTTCTAAGGTAAATTGCCATTCTCGAAGATTTGTCATAGAGAAAACTGAATACATATTAAGTGCATATGAAATGACCTTTCTTTTGGGCTTTGAAGGCTTCTATGAAGGTATAACAATCTCTTTGTGCTGTAGTTGCTGATATTGCAGTGCTGAACAATGTTTTACACATCATATTTCCATTGCAGTTTTTTTTTTTTTTACTTTTAAATGTAACGCTATCTATAAGTGCAAACAGCCTGGCATGTTTTAAAAAGGCTTGTTGGACAGTGCGAAAGTGGAGAGATGCAAAAGAAATGGCTCGGATTTATTGAAGAAATGCCTTGTAGAGCCGTAGAAAACTATATCAATATGAACTTTATTGTCTCATCCTATATCTTGTTTCAAAATATAATAACATACCTTAAATAGTCAATAAACCGCCCGGCAATAGCATGTGCCTCAGTCTTGATGCTTGCATACAGACAGGTACACAAAGTGCAGTTGGTGAAAGCAGGTAAAAAACACTAGCAATCCTCAGTCTTTTGTTGTATGTAATTGCATGTTTTAAATGATGAGTTTAGCACTATGCACTCTTTTAGCTCTATCCTTCTGAGTGAAAGTCTTAGGTATCTGGATTGGTTTCGTTCCAGCTTGAAAGAAAACAGAATATAAAAATTGGCCTGTTAACCATGTTGTTAGAAAAGAGTACTGAAAGGGAATAGGTACGTGAATGCTATTGTCTCTCCATCAGATAACGAAGGTCGGCTTTTCAGAGACAGAGAAGCACTTATTGTCCATTTGTCCTTTATTTTAAGCAGTTACTTCACTCCACTGCTATATCTCCTTATTTCATCTATTTGAATGTTTAATTTTGACTGCTATTTTGTGCATAAAATGCATCCTTTTGCATCATCCCTACTATAATTTATGTGAAAGTTGCCTTGAAAGGTGGTGTAGTGGTTAGCCCTGTCGCCTTGCACCTCTAGGGTCCGGGTTCGACCAGGTTTGATTCGCATCTCTGTGTGCATGGAGTTTGCATGTTTCCTCCCACAATCCAAAGACATTTAGGTTAGGTTAACTGGCATTCCCAAGTTGGCTGTAGTGTGTGAGTGAGTATGTGTGTGTGCCCTGCGATGGATTGGCACCCTGTCGTCGTGACCCTGAATACAGAATTAAGCGGTACAGATGACGAGTGAGTGAGTGAGTTGCCCTGAAAGACACACACAAGGAGACAGGTCTCTTTTATATATTCTTTTTTAAAGAATAGAAGCAAATATAATACATAACATTCTGCAATATAATGCTGTTCATTTGTAGCAATAGACTAATCATTTGAATGGTTCTGTGGTATGCTTTCAAACTGCTTATTATCTGTCAGAGTAGACAGTAGAGCTGACGGGATAATATTGTAGTCTGTAGAGTTGATGAATGTGTAATGGATTAATTGAGTGTTTGTGATTAGGTAAATCACACTTGGATTATCTGATCTTATTTCAAATCCAACAAGAAAGCATCGTTTTATTCAATATATTTAATGTGTAGAATTCATAACCAAATATTTCGACAGGCTTTCTATGATTTATGTTTAATGATTTTGTAAGCCAATGAACTTGTCCCTGTATACATTTTCAAACAAATCACACCCAGAATTCACTCAATGCACCCAATGTTTGTTATCCTTGACTATGGAAATGTCATTGTTATGTTCTGCTTCTTCAAATCGAAATGGCAACCCCAGAGTCTAATGAACCAGTTTTATAATAAATTACATTTCTCCTATTAACCTGTTGATATTGTACTGTCGAGGACTGAAACCTATACTCATTCAAATATTCTGGTAAATGATGAAGTCCTGCTTCAGGTTATTCACTCAATATGACGATGATGTTTCAACTGCTCCTATCAGGGGCCTCCTCGGTGCATCGTTTGATTGATTGGTATTTATTCATTTATATAAAATCCTTGTGGGGTTGGAAGTAATGGTAACCCCATTACAACCCCACTGTCTTGGTGTACAGCACTGGCGGGATACGAACCTGTGCTTTCCACATGAGAAGCAAGACGCCCTCCACTGCGTCTCCAATGATCCCCTTAATTCTTCCCTCAAGATAAAGATGGAAAAATCTAAGCTCCAAAGTGTATTAAAGCATGAACAAAAGACTACACCAAAGATTACTAAAATAAAAAATAAATCTATGTCTTGCAACGATTGAAATTACTGATAGTACATTTGTTATTAGACAAAGCCATTGTAGCTTAAAGTTTTATTCATCATCTCCCAAATGTTAGCTAGCATGCCTAGCCTATATAAGACAAATTAACTGCTAATATATACAAAGTGTACACAACAACTGATCGGTCTCATTCTTGCTGTTATTTAGGTTTTGATCCACTCCTTTACTCCGCTCATTACTAAAATGTTACCTGATGGAAAATATCTTATCAGAAAAAAACTGTAGCGTTCGAAGTCATCGAAAGCAGAAAGTGAAGTAGTTTTCTTTTGACATTTAATAAGGCATTCAGAACTCTTCACTGTGTCTCTAGAGTCTCGGTATTGACTCTGAACACATATGAGAAAGACTGAGTAATTATTCCAAATGTTTCTTAGCTTCCTCACCCTAGGCTTGCTTCCAGGATTACAAACCATAATCAAACATAAGTGTTCTCTTGCTATCATTAGATGCAGCTTATGTTTTGCTACTCAAGTACTTTTTTTTTATAGACTGTGTCTGACTTGTCTTAATTCATTTTATGTTTGACAGAATTAGCTTGTGCTTCCTGAAGGTCTTCTTGCCGCAGCACATATATAATATATAATATATATTAGGTGTATTAAAGTCAAAAGTATTTATTTTCTATATTTTAGAACAATACTAGACTTTTTCCAAAACTATGAAACAACGCATATGGCATTAGATAATTAAGCAACAACAATGACAACAACAGCAATCAGTTATTTTAAGACACACAGGTCAGCTGTTCTTGAATAGAAAAAAACAGTATTGTTGAGTGGATTTGCAAGACCCATCAAGCACCATGATGAAACTGGCTCTCACGAAGACCATCCCAGGAAAGTAAGACCAAAACTTACCTCTGCTGCAGTGGAGAAGTTCATTTAGAGTTACCAGCCTCAGAAATCACCAATTAACATCACCTCAGATTAGAGCTGTTATGAAGGCTTTACAGAGCATAAGAAGCAGACACATCTTAGTATCAGCTGTGCAAAGGAGATTATTGTATATTTTAAATGCCTTCAGCACTGTCTTACTGTAAGTTTTAGAAGAATCTGTGTCCAAACTTTTGACTTTTTGTGTGTGTTAAGACTTTTGTACGTTTAAAGCATCTAGTAGAGATCCTTACCCAGAGTGATGTGCAGAAGTGCTTTGTAGCCTCTATCAAAAATATCCTTGTGCTTGTGCTTCAGTCTGCAGATTCTGTCCACATTGCACATAGTGATGCTCGAACCCAGATCATAAGATCCAATCTCTTCTAATTACATTACCTGCACGTTCATTGAACCATTTATTTTCTTTGTTTTTTTTTAATTATTTATTTTTTTTACAGTGTGTGCCATTGTGAGCAACAACAAAGTAAAATTCCTTTTAGATGACTCTTCCTTGGCTAAAAAACTGTTTCTATTTGATATATTGTTCAACTCCAGATGAGAGCATAGTATAAACTTTCACTGGCTTGGGTAACACAGTTGTCTTTGACTGAATACAAACACTTTCTTAAGTTCTTAGAAAACTCCAGATTTTTTTTGTTTTTGTTTGTTTTGGATTCACTTCTTCTTCAGCATAACATCTCCACAACAATGTTTGTGGATTATCCATCATTTATCCAACATTTTGGATAAAAAAATGAAGAACCAGCAGTCAAAACCTGAGAAAACAGAAATTAATAATAATAATGATGGTAATAATAATAATAACTGAAAAAATCTATACTGAAGAAAATGTAAACCACTTAGGATAAATGCTAAAATGCTACTATGGCTAATGTAAACGTATAATGTTAACGTTAACGAACAGACAGAGAGCTGTTAGTCAAATCCCCTTCTATTGCATAATTTTATAGCATAATGTAATTTTAACTCAGGGGACAGTTAATGAATAATTCATTTGACACAAATGGGAAATTTGAAAGACCAAAACCACTTTTTGTTCCAGGCTGTAAACCTTCATTGCTGTTGTAAAGTTTTAACGTGTCTACGTGAATTGACTCGTTTTTGCTTCAGGAGTCCTAGTGGTCATGCAAGGAACTGCACTGATTTGGCTCTTGTTTTAAATTGAGTTGTAACAGCCGGCACTTCGGGGAACTTTGAGATAATTACCCAACAGCAACCCCAGTAAAATAATTGATATGTCCTGATTAGTCTAATATGTGCATTTTTATTATAATATGAATCATATTATGTTAAATTTGCACTGAAAGCTTTTCCTTTCTTTATTTCAGTTACTTGGTAAACAGTAGTTTTTATTTTTGTCTGTAAGGATCAAGGACCTCAGAGGGATTCTGTTATCAGCATGGGTTCAGTGACATTCAGTTTGACACAGATTGAGTCCTGGAACAACTCTAATCCACACTAATCTCTCCTGAAAAAAAAAATAGGTTTTAAGCTTTATTTCTAGTTTTTATATTTGTCCATAATGACAGTGATGATGGACAGTGATTACCTTTAGGAATTCAAAGTAAATGCAGTAGATTGCAGCTGGTAGGCTATAACGTATGTGCGTATTTTAAGATTTTAGGCACTTTATTATCCTTTAATCCTTTCATTTGCTTTGTTTTCATTCTGTAGAGTCTGATATGACAGATATTTCTTCCTGCTAATTTCTACTTACTAACTTTCCCTTATCAGGTGATAACAGCCAGTTGAGGAAGTTGGGACAAACAGTTAAACTACTTCCTCCAAGGCGCATGAAGCTAACCTTTACACTTTTTTTTGCTACTGCTCATGCCAGTGTAACACACTGAAAGGAAAGTACTATCTGCCTTCTTCCACACACCTAAGCATATAGAATACCGTGATTGTGAAGTTGAGAAGCCGAGTCATATGGCTTGTAGATTTTGCTGCTGTGTTATATGCTTCTGCACAGTATGTTCATTCTACATTCATAGATTATAACTCCATGCCTATAGCTTTGACACATCTTCCCCTCTGCACACACGCTGAGCAGCAGCTTGCCATTGCCTGCCCCATCTCTCAGCTGATAATACCACACACACACGACACCTGGTGCCCTCGAATTCTACGTTTTAAATTCCAAGCCACCGTTTTGGCTCAGCAGGAGACTTTGTCCTAGGCTCGGAGCCAACCTGGTGCCAGATGGGTCAGGTCTTGCAGCCTGGGGGTCTCAAAACCCTGTTAACATAAATAGTGAAGCTGAGTGACAGCATGAGTGTGGCAAGTCATGGCTCGAGCCTCTCGTGGATGTGTATATGCTATTGCCACGGCAACCACAAGAGAGCTGTTCTGAATCGAACAAAGCACCGAGCGAGGACACTCCATGTGTGAAAAGCATTGTGAGGGTCTTACTCAGAGTGAGTGTTATTTTTGTTTGAGAGGCGGGGGCGGGCTAGACAACCTTTAAAGCTCAATTATACCGATAACTAGTCTGTCTTTCATGGTGAAGTAGAAGTGAAGCAGCAATCTGATCAGTCTGAGCGACTGTATTCTTTGGGAAAGTCCTATTGAATATGATTAACAATTAATTAACAATTAGGGCTTCAAAGGACTTACTCAATCTCAGCCTGGGACTCATTTGATACGATTACATTAGATACTCTTGTAAACCTCTGCTTTCTTTCCATAAGCTCAGGGTACACTTTATTTCTCTGTGTGATCTGTCCGATCCTTGTGATCTCTTGTTGTATCATGTTGAATGGAATGTGTCAGATGAGAGAACATGGTGTATGATCTGGCAGTGGCCACCATGGTGGATTAGAGCATGTGGGTAGGACAGAGCTTCTGCTTGAAGAAGTGTCTTTCATCATGCACACAGTCAGCCCACAGTCAGTGCTTCATATTTTTTTTTATGCTTGCAAGTTAGTGTAACTGCCCATGGGGCACCAGATGTTGCCTATTCTTGGTGCATTCTTTTATTAAAATTCACTCTACAGTTGCATCTATATATATAATGCTCTAAAACTGACCTCTATCCTGACTTGACTGTTTGTAATTCTGTCACTACCATCGCAGTATCAAACACAAAACCAGTACAATTAGCTGAATGCAGGCTCCTCAGCTGAACTCCTGGGACTTATAAAGCTCTGTTTGGCTTATTATCACATAGAAATGTTCCCAAAGCTGCTTTTAATGGAATAAAAGCTCTGTTTTCTGGAGTGCTCCTTAAGCTTTTTGTGCAGCATTGAGATTGAGATTTAGGGAGGCATAATAGCGAAAGCAACCATCTGCCCAAATCGCCTCCTTAAGGGCAAAAGACACATTCTAAAAATCATTTTTTTGAACATGATGCATAATTATATATTTAAGGCACATATGGTTTGCTTGCTTGGCTTGCTAGCTTGCTCTCACAGGATTGCTATGTTTCCCTGCATATGTTTATGGAGTTAATCTCATCCTCGCCATCCTCCCCCAATGCAGGCAGGTTTTTTTGGGAATCAGATTTGTCATGCCAATCATTCACAGCCCTGATTCCTCCTATAGAGATGTCCTCCTGAACAGCCTCTTATTAAGTCCCTCATTATCTAGCTCTCCTCCTTCATGCATATTCATCATACATTATGTTGATCCCCGAGGGATCTGTTTTGAAATAGTGCTGTATTATGAGACCAGGTCTTTCATGGTAAATTGGCAAAAAATGATTGGTTTACCTTATACGAAACGATGATGCCGCAAGCAGGCATCTTGTCTTCTCTGCCCTTGATTGTTCATCTCTTCTACTCTTGCATATCTATTTCCAGTTAAACATGCTGCATCTATAGGAGTTACAACTCGTAGGAAAGGTGACATTTATTACCAGTTTATAACACCAACCATCACAGAGGAAACAATCCTTGTTCCAATAATCATATGTACTAATTAAGAGATTTCACATAAGGGAAGTGATGTTGTGCAGAATGTCAGCACGGCTGTGATGCCGCCATAGGTATAAGGGTGCTGGAGCTGTCATAGTCATGCTGGTATTCAGCAGAACACCATGATCTTGAGTGTTATAATGCTTTTCTACAACAGATCTACAAATACCATTTCCTATCAACAGATTATGATTTGTTTATTTGACCAGTCACTTTTCATAGTTTAGCAGTACTATGTAGCTAAAAAGGTGAATAGAATAAAACATGGAGGTGTTGGTCAGTCCTAAGAAACTTCACTTTATGTTTCCACTAGAAAATTCAGCTTCCAGTGGCTGAATCCCAAATAGTGTTAATTGGAAAGCTTGTTAGCTATGGTGTACAATCCCTTGTTCCACACATAGTGCTCTTGATGAGAGGTTAGAGAGGGATTTAGGATTCAGCCATGTGTTAGAAGCCTTAACCTTATAGTCTAAGTAAAAGAACAGAGATGGTTCAGAGGAAATTCAAAAAAGCTTAGACGCAATTACTAAAGAGACAGAGTGTTGTTTAAGACATAACGTCATCAGATGTGTTTTTCTGCTGAAAATGCTTAACAGACAGCTGCTCATTACCTTTTCCAATACTGCAGACTGTACTTTCACTCATGCTGCGACCGACAGTTAGTGTAATTAATGACTGTTAAAACACCTGTGGCTCAAAGTGAAACATAGAGTTAAGCTTCCAGGTGCTGTTACTGTCTCATATCATCACCTGTGAAATGACTCTCATCCAATCATATTACTAACTGTTGCATAATACACTTCAATACATCTTCAGCAAGGATCCACCTGTCATGCTGCCTCATAGCTACTGTATGTTGACTAGATTTGCTGATAAGTGAGGTTGAGGAGAATGGCTAGATGTTCAAGGAAACAGAAAGGCTGCAGTAATGCAAATAATCAATCTTTTACAACTGTGGTGGGCAGAAAAGAGTCTCAGAATGCACAACACACCAAAACTTTAGGCGAATGAGGTACAGAAGCCCATATTGGGTTCCTTTTAGTCAAGGACTGTGTATTTCTAACACTACAGTGGGCACAGGCCCAAACAAAACTGGAAAGGTGAAGATTGGAAAAACATTACCCGCCCTTTAGCAGTGTCCAGTGGTTAGTATGGTATACGTTCTGCCTATATAAGTGGAATCAGCAAGTCAAACAAAAGTATCCGAGGATCACAGTCAGTGTTTCATTTACTCTGTATTGTGAGTCATTTGAACCTTCTTGCACCTCAAGTTGCATTTATGTTGTGCAGTGAAGCTTGAAATTCCCAAATACCCCAACCACCAAAAAACAAATAAACAAAAATAAAATAAAATAAAACAAACAAAAAAATCTTTCGAATGACATGCTAGGATATCCAAATGAGAACTGTTATTTTTGTTGTGGAAATGTCTGATCAGAGGAACCACATGCTTTACAGACATCAGTGGATTATTTAAAATAATAAAAAAAAGATAAAAAGTTTTAAAGTTTTAAAGATTCATTAATCATTAATTTATTCATTCATTCATAAATCCAGATTAATTCATTGTATTAATTTGACTGTTCAGTGAGTATGACATTTTAATCAGGTATTCAAACCAAATAGTTTTCAACTAAAGCTGTATCCATGATTGCAGATTTTTTAAATTCATATCTCCTGCATTATGCGCTTGATTATTGTCTCTCGAGGGACTTGTGAGAATCTGCTGTTTGCTCGGTGGTAATCAGTAATTTGTCTGTGGGAGATTTTGGCGCGAGATTAATATCCTCTTTGGCATAATTTCACCTCCTACCATGAATTTCTAGCTGCAGCCTATTTGGCTGTGAGAAGATCATATAAAAAAAAAATCTCTGGATCATGTGTTCAGCAGTAAATTAAAGGTTGCTAAGCAAAGTGGATTCCTGGGGTACATTAAAATTAGAGGATCTATGTAAATAAATGTTTCTACATTGGCCAGAACTAGCTCTTTTCAATTATATCTTTACATTCCATACATTGGAGGACCAAAAACTAGTCTCAGAAAAATGTCTGTCTGTATGTCTGTAAAATCAGTATATGTGTCACAGGATCTAGCTTTTTTTTTTTTTTTTACTCACTCAGCGCTTTTGCCTCAAGGTGGGCGTGGCTACACACGTCACTCAAGAGAACCAATCGATGTGATAGTTTACGATGTACAGGTATACGCAGAGTATGTGAAAGACACAGAAACTACCATAATGCATCTATAATCTAGGACAATCCTCAACACACACACACACACCACAACAGCGCGACTCATCGTGGCTTACTCCAAAAAAAATGAGGCGTACACTGTGAAAACTAAACAGTGACCAATAAATCACAATATTGAGTAGAATTAAAGTTATGAGCAGTTTTTTGCCAGATGGTGAACTGCAAGTTTTAACAGTGTACTGCGCATGCAGTGTACTGTGGGTGCGTCTTAAATAGACCGCTGGACATAATTTAATGAAACTTTGCCCTAATGATGTTGTAATCAAACAAATGTGTAGAATGAACACCTGCACCAATAGATGTTAATCAGAAAAGCTAAATCAGAATTGGTAACCAGAAGTGGTAAAAGTGAAGTGGTTGAAGTGGTATAAGTGGATTTTAACAGGCTGGAGTCATTTTAAGACAAAACTACATCTTTATCCAATCTACTTTTTGATATCTCATGTGAGATTTACTCTCTGATTACCGAACAGGGAGTGTATGAAAGAAGTACAACTTAGAGTACGCAAAGCATAAGATACTCCACCTTACAAGATTTTATTTCTTTGTATTAATACGTTAGACAGAAAGTTCTGGTCAAATCTCATCATCTCCAGTGCATAACATCATCAAAAGATTCAGAGAAACTGGAGAAATCTCTGTGCGTAAGGGACAAGGCCGAAGACGTTGGTTGGATGCCCGTGGTCTTCGGGGCCTCAGACATCACTGCATCACTCATCAGCATGATCGTGTCATTGACATTATTAAATGGGCCCAGGAATACTTCCAGAAACCATTGTTTAGTAAACACAATCTGCTGTGCAATCTGCAGATGCCAACTAGAGCTCTATGTCATGCAAAAAGGAAGCAGTATGTGAACATGGTCCAGAATAGCTGCCGTGTCCTGTGGGCCAATTTTCTAAGTAGAAAAGTGTTCTATGGTCAGACGAGTACAAATTTGACATTTTTGTTGGAAATCACGGACACCACTCCTCTGGGCTAAAGGGAAGGGAGACCTTCCAGCGTGTTATTAGCGTTGAGTTCAAAAGCCAGCATCTCTGATGGTATGGGGGGTGCAGAAGTGCATACAGTATGGGCAGCTTGCAGGTTTTGGAAGGAACCATGAATGCTGAAAGATATGTAAAGCTTTTAGAGACATCTATTTCAGGTAAGGCCCTGTGTAGAAGAGTCCGGGTGCTAAATTTTCCAACCTGCAGTGCAGATCTTTCACTAATTATTAAATTAAAAATGTGTCAAAGACGACCAGGAACTTTTCAGCAGCTGGAAACCTATGTCAGGTAAGAATGTGCCCAAATTCCGACACCAAAACTCCAGAAACTCATAACCTCAATGCCCAGATGTCTTCAAACTGTTTTGAAAAGAAGAGGAGATGCTACACCATGGTAAACATGCCCCTGTCCTAACTTTTTTTAAAACCTGTATCAGGCGTCAATCTTGAAACGTGCTCTTTTTGTGCATAGAATTGTAAAGTTTCTCAGTTTAAACATTTCTTATGTTTTCTATATTCTTTTGTGAATAAAATATATGTGAATAAATATAAGTCTTTTAGTTTTCACTTTTCTTCACATTTTTAAAACGTCCCAACTTTGTGAGACTTGATCAGCTTATTTTTAGCTTTACCCTTTTAACTATTTCCACAAACCCTTTACCCATCAACAACGGGTACTAATCCAAGTCCCTTATAGAATTAAGATTTTGTTAGTTTTAGGACGGCAGTGTTGTTGACCATACTGTGAGCTTACCTCAGATTAAGCTATTTTAAGAAATTACATCAGCATGTTAGCATTCTTTCATAAAATCAAAAGGAGCCCTTTTCCTCATTCATTTTATTGCGTTTTACTAATTATTTTCAACCCCTTGACTCTTTGTCCCTGACTTTTATTGAGTTTTCAATGGGATTACTGTCAAATGCAGACAGATTGATGTGTGTGGGAAGGTGCCTGGTTCAAAGTGGTTAGATTAAAGCTGATACAAAACAATTCATTTTAGCATGTACGTGTGTGTGTGTGTGTGTGTGTGTGTGTGTGTGTGTGTCCTGTTAGCCTCTTAGTGAGCAAAACACCTGTCTGAGCAATAACCTAATCAATTTAAGTGGGAGCCCCATCTGTATAATTGGATAAATGGAGATTCCATATGGCTGCATTTAATATGGCTTTCTTGTTGAGTGTATCGCGAGTATAAGTTCAGAAAGACTTGGCTATTCAACAAATGCGAAATTGGCATTTTTTTGTATTAGAGTTTCTTTTTGTCTTTGTGCAGACTGATGAGGATTTACATGAATTCTTGAACGGTCCTTGTATTCAGCATTTTAGGCAATAAATAATTAGCAGAGTTTTGTGAGTCAAGTGTGTAATTGGAGTGTTTCACTGAGAATTGATTCATGAGTGCCAATACTCAGGCAATTTATAGAACCCAGCAAGATGAGAATATGCACACACACACACACACACACACACACACACACAAAGCAGTCAACATACGTATTTATTAATTCACATGTATGCCTTGTTTCCTTATGCACAGCCCACGCAAACGCCAACGAGTCAGGATGTCCATTCTCCCTCGCTCAAAGATCAACCTGGTTCCTTATTTCCTCAAGGATGGGGGGATGGAGACAGAAGTGTAAATTGCACTCACACCATCCCCCCGAAGTGCCTCAGCAGTGGTAGGAAAAATCCTGTCTGGCAAGCCCGTCTGCTCAGGGCTATTCACCAGATAGGCAATTTACAGATAAGGCTGAGATGAGGCAAATCGCAGCACCCTGCAGAAAAGCATCTCAGCACCTGTACTTTGCTAAATCAATAGCCTGGAATCATTCTCAGCACGGGTGGAGACTGAGCATAACATTAATGACATAACGAGCACCGATACTGCTCTTGGTCCGACATGTTTATCCTGAACATGATGTGTATTGAGCAAGAGGAATGTGATACGGTGATGTGTTTACGAACTGTGGAACTTATATGGCGGAAGGGGGAAGAAAGCATTTGAATCCCTACCAAAGAGCCACACTTTCTTGTAGTTTTAACATAGTTTTGAGGAATAGTCCTCCAGCCTTTAACAAGTTTCTGGTTCTCATTTTCAGTCTGGTTCCTGCCCCTGACCAGTTTCAAATGAATGTTTTTTGGTTTATTTGTTTGTTAAGCCCCACAGTGATCTATGAATTATTAAGTCATAAAACACCAGCTAACTTAAGGCATGAACCAGTCAGAAACAGGTGCAGATGATGACAGATGACTCTGATTAGTATATCACCAGTGATGCTGAATGCTGAGTGGTTGGAACAGATGAGAGGGGAAATGAGGTTGCTGCTGAGGTCGTTACATAAACATCTAATTTTAAAACTGTATCTTTAGACACTTTGCAGCCTGTCACAGTAAAACATTTGTTCCGATTTTATTTTAACTTAATCGACATCATTTAATCTCATTTCATATGAAGGGGTGGCACAAGACTTTTGCACAGTACTGAACTTTTATTTGTAAGGATTTTGGAGGCTCTGGGAAAGCACATAGATGTTTACACACAAAGGTAAAGTGAAAGGTGAAAGAGATGATGAACATCCGTGCACATTGTATTATTTTGCCTAACCAACTACACTATTCATAATGTGTTCCTGTCCATGATTATTTCATTTATTTGTTCATCATCTTTAGTAACTGCTTTATACTGGCCAGGGTCACGGTGGATCCGAAGCCAATCTTATTAACACTGGGCACAAGGTAGATGAATTCATCCTGTATTCATCGCAGGGCTACATGCACACACTCTTTCACACACTCAATTACTTTTCGAGGAAATTTAGCATAAACAGTTTATCTACTCTGCAGACAGGAACCTGAGCTCAGGTTCAAACTTGGGACCCTGGAAATGTGAAACTAAGTTTGCCTAGCATTTAAAAAGGTTAACACAACCCATGTCATAATTAAAGGTCTGGTATTAATTTGATTCAAATATTAAATAAATTGTAAAGCCTGCTAGTGTAGGCGTAAATTTGGGAGAAAATGTCTTTGTTGGGTTTAGATGATATTGGAAAAATAACAATAACAAATAAAAATAAAACCACTGTTGTTAACAAATAACAACCTGTTTTCAGCATGAAGCAACAATAATTATGCTTAGCATTATAGCCATGATTGTGTAGCCTTAATAGTGACGGACTACAAGGTCACCTCACCCAGTCGGACATTGATTAAATCTGGCATTAGTCTCTCTCTCTCTCTCTCTCTCTCTCTCTCTCTCTCTCTCTCTCTCTCTCAAACACACACAAACACACAGAGTTCTGAATTCATGCCCTACAGACTGGAGAAGGATCAAACACACACACACACTTCTCACATTAAAAAAAAGACCTTAACTTACTTTTATTCCTCTCTTCCTTTTTTTTTTTTTTTTTTTACAATTCATTCAACCACCATGAAGGCACTCATACACACTCACATTCCTCCCATTTTGATTTTCAACGGGAATCTTCCTATAAACCTTCTGTGCTTTTCTCCATACACAGCAGATAGCAAGACCTCTCTTTTATAAAGGTCCAGGCCTCACGTTGTGCAGTTCGCTCACATCGGGGGCAGAATAATAATGCCCTCCTCTAGACAAATTGTGTGACAATCCCTTTAAGTCTCCTTTAGCCTACTGTTCCTGATTGGTCTCGCTGTAAAATGTAAGTGCGGCCCACCGAGACAGCGATGCCCATCAGTAAAGGGTGAAAAAGCTGACCAGAGATGAGCTTCTTGTTTTTGTTTCATACGGACCGAGGTCTAACACTTGGACTAAAGAAGCTGATTCCTTTCAAAGGATCTTGAGAATGCACTGGAGAAAGCATGCTTAATGAAGGAACTGTTGTACAGTGTGCAACTGTGTTTTCTTTTCTGTTTTCCAAAGATGGATGGAAAAAAATTAAACAAAACATACACTTTGACAGAGTATACATGGTCACAAAATTTAGGCAGTCATAGATTGTCTTTTTTTTTTTTAAAAAAAGGTTGTTCAGTTTTAGACATCAATGCAGTCAAAAGGATATTTTGTAAATTAGGCTTTCTCAGAGCTGCTCTTTTAAGGACCTTGAAAATGGTATAGTATCCACCCGCCCAGAAGAGGGCGCTTTTTAGTAAATCCAAGCAATTATGCTTGACAATGCATTGATAATTAATAATGCATTGTAATTGATATACATTTTATTATGCTTGCAATTTCATTAAAAAACAAATCAATTAAAAACTGTTTCAGGGTAAATAATTATTCATTTTATGTGGTAGCCTCAAATGGATCATTTTATTAACTTTCAGTTTGAGGGCATGAGAGAACATGGTGTACTTTTACACTTTCTACACATCATGAAGACCCATAATTAGACAAGGAAGATCATTGTCTGTTGTTTGAAAATAAATTAACTTTATTTGTCCCTTAGAGAAATACATATCCATGAGCATGAGATTTAGTTTCTGAGCATTTCATGTATTTCTTGCTTAAGATGCTAAGCCTTATTTCTTGCTTAAGATGCTAAGCCTTATTTTTCCCAGCAGGGTTGACCCATTGTTCTTTTCTAAGTTGTCTACAAGTTAATTCTGCATCACCTTTGACCTTGGGGCTGCTGATCTGGTTGTGACCCAGGCTTTTGTTTCCATTCAGATTAGAGAGAGACAGATGGAGGCTGTGGCTCAGATGACATACCATAAGCAAAAGACTAGAAGGTCGGATAGTACACCACCTCTCACAGCTGTGTGTTTGTTTAGTAAGTCAGTTTAGTATATATATTTATTTTTTTGTTTGTGGATTAAAATGAATAATGCAGTGATGTGGGATTATGATAAACTCCTGTAAAAGTTATGGTATGAAATGCTTGTGTTATGACTAATAGGAAGAAATTAATTAGTCTTCCATACTGATTATCCTTTGAGGATCGTAGAAACTCAGAAAACAGGTTCCACCATTATAGGAGTTCCTGAGAGGCCAGCATTACAGAAGTACGGCGTGCACTTTACACTCTGATAATGGATTTTGCATAATGAGAAAACTTTCTACCTTAATGGAATTTTTTAGAATTAGTGATATGCTGGGATGAGTGCATTAGTGTAGCAGGGGTTATATAAAGAAATATAATGAGTTTTTAAAATAATAATTAAAAAAAATCTCTCATAACTGTGTTCTGTTATCCCATGCAAAACCAAAAGTCCCGGATTGACTTGAACGCCTCATTCATAATATAAAAGTATCATATTTACAGTCTTTTCTGTAAGTTAAAGTAGCAGTAATAGTAATGCAATAATGTTTGTTAATAAGTATTTTTGTTTGTTTATCGCTTTAAAAACAACAACAACAACAATAATGAAAATAACAATACTTATTGCTATGATGATGAATAAGGACGATCTACAGCGCTGCGTGCGGAGGCTCGGGTCACGTGGTGCGCCGCTTACCTGGAGGTGATTAGTCGGTGATGGGAGCGGGGTGGGGCGCTGAGTGGAGGGAGCGAGCAGGATTTGTTAGTGACTCGTCAGTGGGATCGCGGGACAAATGAGCGCTTCTTGTCTTTTCCCCCCTTTACAGTAACGCTTCCAGCATTCTTTTCTTCTTCCTACTCAGCTGATTCTGTGTATAATCTGACAGCGCGCCTCGGATGTGCTTTGTGCTGTTTACTCGACCTGCTGCTGGAGAGCGACCGGGAGAGAGGTTTCTATGGGACCCTGTGAATGTGAATGTGTGTGAGTGTGTGTGTGTGTATGTACTTCCAGTGGACGGACGGACGAACGAAAGAAAGACCTGACCGTACGCACAGAGAAAAAGAAGAAATAAAGGAGTGGGATTTTTTTTCCATGATGTGGCAGGGGTCGGATCAGGATTTCTGTTGATATTTTGTTGCAACTTAGAAAACTTTCTTTGTTTTTGTGAGAAAATGAAGCGGTTGAATTTGCTTTGATCGGAAGGATCAAACAGCGCACTTTTACGCGACGCTGGTGCCAAGACGCGGAAACACCACCAGGACGAAGGGTTCAACATAAACCCAACACAGTTTTTTTTTCTTTTCTTTTTATTTTTTGTAAATCATTACTTTGTGGAATTGTATAGATGTTTTATAGTTTTCCTCATACATCAGGGCGGCAAGTTGTCAACTTGCACAAGCCTTTTTTTTTATTTATATAATTTGACTTCCCTGGCACAGACGAAGCAATACCGCGTATATGTGTCTGAGTGTAATAACCCTCAGGATGAGCTGCAGCTGAGACCGGGGGGTTTTGTGAACACTTTTCTCTTGAACTTTACTGGTTCTGATCCGCGGAACATGAAGCCGGCCACCTGTCTGCTCGCTACACTCCTGCCTCTGTGTTTACCTCTCTGCTCCTGGACAGCAGCTCTCTCCGGCCATGAAGGTCAGTGCTTTCATTATTTTTTATTTTTTGTCTTTCACTTCACTTCACTTCTGCTTCTCTCACCTGCTTTGTTTAAAAACCTAGCATTTGTTTAGGTGCAAAGCAGCACACCAGCTCATGCTTCACTCTCGTGCGCTCGGGTTTTTTTTTTTTCTTCCTTCTTTTGCCTCGGTCATCATCCCAAATCCCCACAAAATGACTCAAAGAATAGCTCTCCTCACAATATTATTGTTGTAGTTTATATTGTTCTGGTTTCACATGAATGGAGCCACGGTGTTGCTTTGGTTTAGCATTGTTGAACTGGATGACGCGCGCAAAGCCGCACGCGCGACAGGTGACTCGCCTCAGGTAGTTGATTTGTTTGTTTTATTTTTATTTTAGTTTTTTTTTCTTTCCGCCTTTCGCTGGTCGTAGTTTAATTTTCTCTCCCTGTAGCTGGATATTCCTCTCTCCCTTGTGCCGTATCCAGTGTCAGGTGCTCGTCTCTAGGCAAAACAGTTTTCAGTCTTTTTGCATGTCGGAAACAGATGCTGTTGTGAGGGAAAGGAGACCTGAATTTCCTCAAGAAGCTTGTACGGCTTTGCTTCAGTCTCACTCACTCATCATCTATACAGCTGTATAGCGTCCCAGGAGACTTAGGGCATGATGGACATCCGGGACAGGGTGCAGTGTGGACACATACACACACTCATTCACATAACAGGCAATTTGGGGACACCAATTAGCCAACTGAATATCTTTGGACCGTGGGAGGAAGCAGGAAAAGTTCAGAGTACAGGGAGAACATGCAAACTCCAAGCGCCAATAGGAACAGAACCCAGACCCTGGAGGTACAAGGCGACAGTGACCACTACGCCACCTTGATTCAGTCATTTCCACACAAAAGCACACACATCTATACCGTATGGTCTACACTGGTCCCTCTCATTCGTTTCACATGAGGATCTTTCACAAAGCTGTGGACGTTTTTTATGATGTGGCATTACTAATCCTAAGCGGCCCAAACCTGTTCAAGCACAACACCACCGTGGCTCATCATTTCCTGTTGAGTCTGATATCAGCCAGCCTGAATCGAAGGACTCAACTCAACCAGCCTGAATCGAAGGACCGAGGTGATTTTGAGATCTTTTCAAGCTTGAAAAGATCTCAAAATCACCTCTGTCCTTCAATTCAGGCTGGTTGAGTGTCCAGCAAATAAAGACCATTTATTATTGAGCCGTGGTCTGTCAGTGGTAGATTTTCTGTCCTGCAATGTGAAAGGCTCGGGCTCATTCCTACCCAATACCCAAACCCCCCAAAAATGAGAGGGTTGCTTCAGGAAGGGTATCCGGCGTAAAACCGATGCCAAATTGTGTGCAGATCAGATGGTCCGCTGTGTCGAGCCCTCAACAGGAGCAGCCGAAAGACCAACAGCAACATTATTGGGGATTCTGACATGGAAGCATGGATTGTCAGAATGGAAGAATTTGAATTTCCAGCTCACAGCCCTGACCTCAACCCCGTCCAACACCTTTCTGTTCACTTTTCCATTCTGTGCACCAGTCCTCCTCACACAACACGAGTAGTTGACCTCACTAATGCTCTTGTGGCTGAACAAGCATGAATCCTCACAGCTGCACTCCAAAATCCAGTGTAAAGCCTTTCTAGTAGAGTGGAGGTTATTATAAAAGTAAAAGGGGAATGAACTCTATAATGGGATGTTCAGTAAGCGCATATGGGTGTGACTGGTAAGCTGTCCACAACTTTTAACAATGTGGTGTTTATTTAAGCAATATCACAAAAGAGTGGTTGAAAATCAGCACAGCAGTAATGTGGCTGTAAGCATGAGGGCTGATTTGAACCCATCGACCGAAATTATATGGATAAACATCAAATACATGATTTCAAATATTGGAAATTAACACATACTGCCTTTATGCAGGGCACCATCAATTATTCATGTCATATTTTTTTTGACAAATGAGCTGTTGCACTAGTTCGGAAGTTTCTCCAAAGTAATAAAGACATCTATTAAAGTAAGTGTGATAATCCCTCTTTTGTGTGGAACCTCCCCTGGGTTCTGCCTCTCATTTCCCACACTTAATTCTCTCCCGCTTCCCACGTCACTTTTCTCAAGGTGCAGAACATCTCCAATTTTTCCTTATTTTTTTGTTAAATAGCTTCCCTCATGCCATCAGGTTGTATTTTTTTTTTGGTAATTACTTCTTTTTGATGGAGAAGTCTCTAATCGTGCCCATATGGCCAGATTCACCATGTGACTCTTTCCATGTTCCGCTTAAACACCCTGTGGGAGAGTGTGTTTACACTAGGGCGGTTCTTGCTGTGTTCCACAGTTTGTTTCTTACTCGCACCGGTACTGGAGTGACAAACAAACCTCTCGAAGCACGCAAGCTGCTCTCCTCTAAGGAGAAGCTTCTCTCATCAACAGCACAGTACCTATTAGGCTGCATCTAAATGATTACAAAAACAGTGACCTTATTATTTTTGAGCATTTTAATGTGTGTACTAAATTATAGCTTAAGTTAAACATTGTTGTAAGCGGTTTATCATTGACTATCAGAGGTGAAGTCAATGTTTCATGCGAAAAGGACCACATGGAAAATTCCCCATATAGCCCTGTGTCTTAACCTCTTCCTGATGTCAGCTTGGATTTATCATTCATTGGCTTTCTAATACCCTTCTCATGACACTGATTAGGAGCTCCAAGATCAGAAGTGACCTCATGAGGTTTTACAAACAAGACATTTCGTTCAAGGTTAAAAGGAAAAATATGACTTGAGTGTTATGGGTACTATTCATCAAAGGTGCAGTATGATGCTCACAGTGCTGATGGAACACTCATTACTGACTTTCCTCTCATCCTTATGCTGGAAGTTGGTCTAGAGTTTCTCTTTCTTCATCTCCATCAGACACATACCTGAGTAACAGGAGCTGGCATGCATTCTTTCCTTTTTGGCTGCCCTTTTTAATATGTGTGTGACATTTAATATGTGTGTCATATGCCTATAACACAAGTGTACATGTGGATGAATGAACCATCAGTTATGATATAGTGATATTTCTTGACAACACATTTATGTCAAATTTCTTTATGATCCTTATACAGGATTATACAGTGGCAGTTGTGTTCAGCTCAATAACAAACAATGTGTGAAGGAGTGTGTTTTTGACTCGCATTAGGAATGTACTCCTTCCCAGACAATGAAAACCGATTAAGTGCCGCCTTGGCGTACTCGGGATCATGACCTCTGCGTTCTCCTCCAACGTCACTCCTACACTGTACCCTGTTAAGAGTGGTGTGTCAGCACAAAAACACAAATGAAAGGAAATTTTAATCAGCATCTTTTACAATGATTGTTTGGTATTAAATGCCATAGCTAACGTAAGCAGAGCCTAGACTGTCGTGTTAAACGAAACGCAGAACAGTGCGATCCTCTGTGTGGAATTTGTCACGAGGGTCAAGGTTTATTCATACTCCAACGTTCTTCTGACTTTCCTGAGAACTGCTTCTTCCCGGCGAATAAATGAATAGATTTCTTGCTTGGCAGATTTTTTCAGTGTTGCAGAATAAGGATATTCTCCTGATTATTATAATTTTTTTAATGCTACCATCCCCCTCTCTTACACTCTCACATGCTCACTCTTCTTAATTGAATTTCCTAAATTGATTTCATTATCAATCCTGAAGGTCATATTTGAAAAATACTCTCTCACTAAAAGAGGAGAGATGAAAGCACTAACCTCCATCCTGAGGAGGTCAAGAGGAGGGTCTCGCATAGCTGAAGTCAGATTTCAGAGGTCACGCTGCACTCTGATTGATTTTCTGCCATATTTCCTTTACCTCAGTGTTATTAAACCATACAATTCTTACAGTATAGCAATCCGTACAAAGTTCTTATCTAAAGTCTTAGCCTTATCATCCTTAATCATGTGTCAGGAGGAGCAAAGAGTCATTTGCTGGCTGTTGTTTGCTGTCTGTGTACCTGCCTGATGCAATGGCTGTGTCATGTGTAATGACTGAATAGAAGTGAGTACAAGGTAGGAACGGCCTGTAAGTTTGGACAGAGGTGAGCTGGAAGGACGTACTCTTTAGGACGGGGCCTTTATGCACGTCCAACTCGTCGTCTTTCACCCACTTGTCTTGTGACGTACGTGCTGGGTGATAAGCCACATTCTTGTAGGTTGTCAGTCAATCCCTGACTATTTACACACCCGAGCTTGTGGGTTAACCCTTGAAGATCAAACATTTTTAGAAGTCTAAAAGGCACAGCATGCTCACCTTGACCTATATTATGTATTCCATAGTGTTATAACTCATAATTTGTTAATTACCATATAATGTGTCATTACTGTCACCCAGTCTTGCGTAGAGTATGTGTAATGCAATATTAAGACTTTTAGATTTTACACACACACACACACACACATGCACAAATTTACATATTTGGCTCCTACAGACTGCCAGCTGTCTTCTGAAGCTGATGAAGCAAGATGCCCAGAAACAACAGCATTGTCACAGGACCTAATATATATCCTTAATGTTGTAGGACATCTTACACCAAAACATTGACTCAAAGAAAAAGTAATACAGAATAAACCTACCTTTAAATGAAGTCTCAGTATTTACTTTGTATAACATTCATAATTAGTGGCACGGTGGCTTAGTGGTTAGCACAGTCGCTTTCCACCTCCAGTGTTTGGGTTCAATTCCCTGGCCAGGTTCGAATCCCTCCTCTGTGTGTATGGAGTTTGCACGTTCTGACATGGATATTAGGCTAATTGGCGTTCCCAAATTGCCCGTAGTGTGTCTACTGTATGTATGTTTGCCCTGCGATGGATTGGTACCCCATCCAGGGTGTACCACGCCTCGTGCCCTAAGTCTCTTGGGATAGGATCCAGGCCCCCCGCAATACTGTATACTGGATAAAGCAGTATAGACGATGAGTGAGTGAGTGAATATTAAAAGTAATAATCTTAAAAGAACCTATAAGTCCAGAGATGTTTTATTAAAAATATTTTGTATATATGTATCTGTCTTTTTTATTATTATTTATTTATTTTTTAGTGTAATTATTGATATGAGGAAGTTTTCTGTGGCGAGACGATTATTTATTTGTAAGCTTCCAGGGATAGACTTTAACAGTCAAAGCTGTTTAAATTGATAAAAAGAAATGTTATTCCTTGTCGTTGTTCCATGGCATTAAAGATGAATCTAAAATGGATCAAATGTTTGATGTCATTCATTAATAAATAAATAATTCAAACCACAGATATAAGAAGAATAAACACTGAAATAATCAGGTTGATGTTTGACAGTAACTCAGAATTACTCATGATGTCAAGATATGGTTTTCCCCACAGTCCAGAAAGTCTGGAGACATACTGTATGTAGGCTGATCAACATTTAAAATTTCAAGGTACAATAAAAGGTGCCTATAAAAGCAGCCTTACAGCAGTGATCACTGTAATAGGTCACTTTCGCCAACTTGTGGTTAATGCTAATTAAGATAGATGAGTAAGATCACACTTCCCCTTTAATGATTTGCCCATAAAATCACGCCATATAACATCATGTCCTGTGTCTACCAATAAAATAAAATAAAACAATAGTCCATCTGCTACTATGAACAGTATTGTCACATTTATAGAACAACTGACATGCAACAATGTGTAAAAATGGATTATGAAATCAATGTATTACCATATTTCATTTATATTCTAACATAATTATTTCTTGCCCCAAATGGTTAAGGAGCTTATAGGTCTGTGTGTGCTAGTGTGTGTGTGTGCTAGTGTGTGTGTGTGCTAGTGTGTGTGTGTGCTAGTGTGTGTGTGTATATGTGTGTGTGTATATGTGTGTGTGTATATGTGTGTGTGTATATGTGTGTGTGTATATGTGTGTGTGTATATGTGTGTGTGTATATGTGTTGTGCTTATGGTGTGATGTATATGTGTGTTGTGATATGTGTGTGTATATGGGTGTATTATGTGTGTCGTATATGTGTGTGTATTGTGTGCTTGTATATGTGTGCTGTATATGTGTGTGTGTATATGTGTGTTATATGTTGTGTATATGTGTGTGTATATGTGTGGTATATTGTTGTTGTGTATATGTGTGTGTGGTGTGTGTGTGTTGTGTGTGCGTGTGTGTATGTGTGTGGTGTGTGGTGTGTTGTGTGGTGTGTGTGTGTATGTGTGTGTGTGTGTGTGTGTATGTGTGTGTGTGTGTTATATGTGTCTGTGTGTGTATATGTGTGGTGTGGGTAATGTGTGTGTGTGTGTGTTATTGTGTATATGTCGTGTGTGATGTGTATATTGTGTGTGTGTGTATATGTGTATGTGTGTGTGTGCTATATATGTGTGTTGTGTGTGTGTATGGTGTGTGTGTGTATATGTGTGTGTGTGTCGGTGTATAGTAGTGTGCTGTGCGGCGTGCTGTGTTATGTATGTGTGTGTGTGTATATATATGTGTGTGTGTGTGTATATTATATGTGTGTGTGTATATGTGGTGTGGGTGGTATATTGTGTGTGTATATGTGTGTGTATATGTGTGTGTATATGTGTGTGTGTGTGTGTATATGTGTGTGTATATGTGTGTGTGTGTGTGTATATGTGTGTGTATATGTGTGTGTATATGTGTGTGTGTGTGTGTGTGTGTGTGTGTGTGTGTGCGCGCGCAACACCTGGAGAGGAATAGACTGGCTTTGCAGCAGAATAGACTATAAACTATAACACACATGGACAGAGTTCATTCCCTTTGGCAGTGTCTTACACTAAATCAGTCCCAAGCTTAACTGAGTGATGACAAATTCAGTCCTTTTGAACATTTGCCTGGCAGGTTGTGGGATAGGTGAACGTATTTGTATTGCAATAATAAATATACACACATGCTGGAAATGTGTTTAGAGTTTTTGGTGTATACATCACATATGCTTTGAGCTTTGTGTGCCACAGGATGTGAGAATAAACCTCTGTAGTCAGGAGCTTGGTTTTTAATCTAGGGTTTCTGACCCTAAATCTGATGCAGTGGAATGATGCAGTGGCTGTATTTCAGAACCGTCACTACATGTGTTGCTCAGATTGGTCAGATATAAATGAGGTATGATACTGTGAGGCAGTGGATGAAATAAGACGCTGTTGAAACCTGCACAGAACTTCTGGAAGGGTATTGATTCTAGGCCTGTCCTGACATGGTTTAAAAATGTGGTGCAAAGAAATTATATCGATCTGTCTGAGCTTTTTTTTTTTTCAGGACGAAGTGGTTTGCGTTTACTTTGGTGAAATGATTATTTGCTTTACTATAGGCCAGGTTTCGGCATTTGAGACCTTCCTCCTTCTCTCTCTCTCGCTCGCTCTCTGTCACTATGATTTGGGGGTCGACCCCAAACATGGTAGTGCCAGCAAGAAAACCCAGCATGTGCATCGAGATCTTAATGGCAGGATGCAGCCTTGAGAGAACAAAGGAAAGCTGTGGAGTTCTTTCTCTACATGTGCGCGCACACACACACACACACACACACACACACACACACACACACACACACACACACACACACACATACACCCTGTTTAAATCAGAAAAGCCCTGACTAATGGATTTGTGTGTTTCTGTGGTGTGTGTTTCGGATGGCGGAAACCAAGGGGTGTAAAATCCATCCCTTGTTAGGTCTGTCTTCTTTCTTTCATCCCACTTTTATTGGCCTCTAATTGGAGGCTGGGTTTGTAATTAAAATAAGATGGCTTGTGAAATACTGGGGGATTTAGTAGTCTACCAGGGTGAAAATCACTTCTTTCCCCTATCCTGTATTTGGCTAGAGACAAAGGTGCCTCCTGGTGCATCTGGTAGATGTTTGCCAAAGCAGCTTGGCACAGTAGGAGGAACGGGTAAATTGATATCGTACATCCATACTTGTCTAGAGAAGGTCCTCCTTTAACTCCTACTGTATGTTAAATGAGACTAAAACATGCACATCTACTATCTCTGTGTATAAAATAGTTTTTTAGGAGACTGTTCAACAGATGCTATGCCCCCTGTTCATCATATCATGCTGACATCTTTAGTTGCCTCAACAGCAAATAGAAAAAAAAACAGTATTTTTCATGCATGCACCATTAAGCCCATGCAGAGTTTATTTTTTTATTTTTTTATCAATGAGTTGCGCTGGTGCCAAGTAGGCCAGCATACACTATAGAGTATGAGTACAGTACGTCAGGAAGCATTTTGTAGCCTCTATTTCTCCCTGTGTGTCTGTGTGGCTGCTGCTTGGTAAACGTGGTCTGGCATTATTATCCGAGCCCATTATAGAAATTGAAGTGTTTTTGCTCTGGCAAAGTGAAGAGCGTTCCGAGCCAAGCCTGATGGCGAGCGAGAGGACGTGTAACCATACACAGGCTTTGATCTAGTGTTATGACTTCCTATTAACTAAAAGCTTTGTGTCAGAATGAAAGAAGCGACCAGAAAGTATAAACATGGATGGAGGTGACAGATGAGTGAAGGCGAGTAGCAGATCAGAGAGCCACCAGGATCGGTTTTAATTTAATTGGATTCTAGGTTTTTTTCATTAGCAGACCTGTTTCATTATAACTGACCAGACTTTATTTATTTATTTAGACTATTTATTTCTTTTTTAAACAGTGGATGAATTTGATATCAACCAATTTAGTCTAATGACATATTCAGGAAGGGGCAATTGGTGGCAATATCAACAGACTGTATAAAGATAATGCTGTGTACCAAACTGTCGATATAATATATACCCCGGACATGTCGCAGTCACTTGTCTGGTAAAAATCTTTTATATTATAGCCAACAGTAAAAATGACATGGAAATATCAGGTTAGTTTTATAGATGGGGTTAGTTTCTCAGGGTGGTTCTTCAAATAAATGTCACATGTTACAAAACTCACACATCCAAATGGTTATAAATTCCTATCAGGCATCTTTTTCTGGATTTCATGTTTCTGTCACATGTATTTTTTCACTTTTCAAAACAAAGAATACATTGCATGCCGCAGCACAATTCCACTCTTCATCACGGCAAATCCGTCTGTCTTGTAACGACAGGCAATCCATATCGGTCAAACAATTAATTGTTTGTCACATGCATATGTTGAGCAATAACTTTACTACATGACTCTTTGGCTGATATTGATTTCCACATATCAAGTATATCAGCATCCTTTGACTAATAATATACTCACCGGTGTTGAGCAGTATCCTGGAAAACTACATGAATTCTGATCTGATTGTTCTTATTATGAATGTATCTCAGGTTTGATCTGAAAAGAAAAAACAATCAGATTTGTTTACCAAGATAAAATGGAATGGGGTGGACTTAATACCACACCTCACAGGCAGAGTTGGAAAGGTGCAGGCAGAATAACATTTATTCATTCTTTCATTCATAGATGCAGTACATACATACATACATACATACATACATACATACATACATACATACATACATACATACATACATACATATAAAATACAGAGTAGAATAAGGCAAAACATCATTTCAGCAAAGTCATATGAATATCATCAAAGTGGAAATCTCATCTGTGGCTTTATTGTAGATCCTGATTAGGTTATTCATTTGTTTCCCTAATTGCCTCAGTTCCTTAAAAACCTTTGGTTTGCCTTCGGGTGCATATTGCAATATTGTGGGAAGACGTTAAGCCATCATTATTGACTCATTGACATGATTCATCAATCAAATGACTTGTAAGATAAACAGTTCCTTCCTATTCTATGAATAATAAAAAAGATAATTTGTGGAGACACACCGTTGGTCAACTTTGATTAAACTTTGTGTTGGTCAGTAGGAGTCTGTTTAATTATTGTGCTTTAGCCTGGTTTTGTTTATTACACATAATTTGCTGAACACATACAGTAGATGACCCAGAGAGATGTTTTTTTTTCCCCCCGGTCCCCTTACTTTACATGACACTTCCTCATCGGGCTCCCCCCCATCATTCTCTCTAAGACAGGAAACCCTGTCATACTTCCTTTAGCTCAGGATGCTGAGCTGCGAGTAATTAGTATTTTATTCTTCGTGCACTACTAAACATGCCTGATATATTCACACACTGCAGTAATATTCAACAATAACAATGCCTGACTTAAAGTATGTTAATTGAGTTAAACTTTATGTACTACTTCTTGGTGCTGGACAAATAATCAAAACCAAGGCCAGTTCATGCGGGAAAATGATTCCTCATTCTCCCAGAACCACTCTTTTACAATTGAGTCCTGGAATATGCCGGTGTCATCAGGGAAGAAAATATACAATGTGGTCATTCTGTGCATTCAAATAGTCAGTTGACTTTATTTGATTGCCACATATCGTCTAGACCTAATAAACTGAAATAACCCCTGTATCATAATTCTGCCTCCAGAGTGCTTGTACAGTGGGCACTATGCATGGTGGGTGTATTACTTCATGTGCTTCCCTTCTTACCCTGATGCGCACATTGCTCTGGAATAGGATCAAAACTCTCTTCTTCAAGGAATAGGGTCAATCTGAACTTTTCCAAGTCCAAGATTTTATTTTTACTGAAGATCATCACTAACAAGTGGTTTTCTCATTTCCACACAGCTGTTTAGTCCCAATCCTGTAAGTTGCCATCACACTGTGTGTGTATGGAAATGCCTTTACTTTCACTACTAAAAATAGCTTTGTGTTTTACTTTTGATTTTGTACCATGCAACATAAACAACAAGTGTTTGCGAGCTCAACAAGCGAGCTCAATTCGTACTTTTTCTGACCACACTGAACACAAAGTTGATGGTTCAACACTATCCTTCCAGGGTTTGATAAGGTTTTGAAAGGCTAGTAACCCAGTTCCAGTAACGTCAATCTCCTTAGTTGTTTTCTTTGCTTGATGCAGCCCAATAGTGATGGAACATTTTGACCATGCATTGTATTTACAGTACAAACCTTGTCAGTGAACTATGAAAAGATCGTGATATTGATTTGTGATCATGTCATCCAGCACTGCTGCTACTCATGTAAGTTTCCATTGTTGTGCAAAAGATCGATTGCTAAATGAATATATTTCTGGGAAAAAAGAAAAAACACCTGAGTTCAAAGTGACGGCTGCTACCCTGCTGTGTTTAGTTTAATCTTTTCCATGGAAAAGATGAGTACTCTGTGTGGGATTTGGTTTAGTTATACCTGATGAATTGAAAGCCTTTTTCCAGCTTCGATTCACCTACTGCCATGTAAACCGAATACGCAAACAACAGCTGCATGGCGGGTGGATCTGTGCAGGTCTACTGTCTGCGAGGAAAACGATCACATTTACTATGGCTTTTCTGCACTGCTGATGTGTAAGATTCATGCCAAGATCATGTCGCTAGCCAAGCAGCAACTCTTAGGAAAATGATAGTAGTAATTGATTTAGGCAAATGTCTGTTTTGCATGAACAGATTGTAGAAATGTAAGCAGCTGTTGTTTCACACCAGAAAATTGTATCCTTCTTACTGAAATTAAGCTCAGAGATTGTTGAAGTATGAAGGTGTGATGTGCAGTACAGTACTGGGACAGAGCACAGGAAGTACGAGTGAAAAAAACAAACAAACGAGGAAGTTAATGGAGGAAATATTTAGGCTGTAAATGATCTAACTCTTAAATATCCATATCGAAGATAAACACACACGACATGCTCTACTAACTACTTGTTCTGCAGTCACTGATGAAGTTGTAATAATAATTGTCTAATATGATTTGGATGTATTCAGCTTCAGTTATTCAATTAAACTTTGTATCGTCCAGGGGGGCCTGGGGCTTATCCCAGAGATCTCGGGACACAAGCTGGGGTACCCCTCCTCGCTGGGTGCCAGTTCACTGCAGGGCATACTCACACTCGCTAACATCATATTCATCAGGCAATTTAGAATAGCCAATAACTGTAGGAAACAAACCAAGCATGAAGGTGCAAGGTGACTGTGCTAAGCACTAAGTCACCATCATACCACTATAATAATGTGCACTGGAATATTTCTTGATGTCAAATATCATTCATCGTTTGTTAGTCTTGCTGGTGCATACTGTATAATGACAGTCCTAAGGCGAAGGGCAGTGCCTTTGACATACGGTTTCACTTAACAATTAACATAATTTTTTCAAAGTTACTCTTCAGACAAGGTACAGTCCAGGGAAACAACAGAGCAGTTATTGGGGTAATTAATCACAGAGCAGTTATCTAATCACTAGCTCAAACGCTTAAAGGTACAGTTAGCAGGTTTTGGTGGCAGTTAGCTGAGGCTAGCAGTTTTGAAGTTGATAATCCAAACAATAACACTACCAGCCCCTCCTTTAAATGTCCTCTTAAAATAAACACCTGGGCCCGTATTCACAAAGCTTCTTAAGCCTAAATTTTGGCTTGACTGGCCATATTTTTTTGAGTTTTCCCTTAAATTTAGGACTAAATCTTAGTAAAAAATCTAAATGATTCACGAAACATCTTCGCCCTAAAAACAGCTCTTAAGGTAAAAATTGTTAAGAGTAGAGAGGAGGACTTTTAAGAGGCTTAAGAGTTTCTGTAGCAGAGGACAAAATGGTGAAAAGAAGAAATATTCTCCAAACACTGAACGTAAACACTGATCTTCTGTCCAAATCTTGTCGTTTAGAAATGGACTGTCCTGCAATCGTGTAAATTGGTAAAAGCTGAGCCATTCTGCTCCCATCAATATAAAATGGATTATATATAAGTAATAAAGTCAGTATGGTAAATAAATGTGGAAGGTTTTTGTAGAGGTCAGAGGGTTTTTTAATTTTTTTTTTATCAACCAATCACAGTCCTTGAATTGCTGCAACATCCCGAGCAACGGGGTCAATCCCACTTCCTCCTCACTAAGATAAAGCATTTTGTACTTTCCTTACTCAGAGTTGCTCTGAGAAGTTTCCTAAATCACTTTTAGTCTAGGACTCCCAGCTAGGACTTTTTCGGCTAAGATAGGAGCTCTCTGAGAGAATTCTAAAGAAGCTTTGTGAATACGCGCCCTGATTACTAGGATTGCTAGTCTTTAAAATTCATAGGTAAGACTTGTCCTTCTTCTGACTGATTGGAATTTTGTGACATACAGTATATAAATTTAGTTTCTTGTATGGTAATATTCTAGAGAGCCTAGTGTTCTGCTAGAACTTATGAAACGCTAACCCTACCTTTAACTTTAGCCCCGAGTTATTATAAGTAATCGTTTCTTTAACACACAAAACTAGTATTTAAGAAATAACCATTAAGTAAAGCATGTTTCTTAGGTTTTATAGAAAAAATTGAAGTGTTAAGATTGAACAGATGTGGTTAAATTGTACTAGGCTTTTGAGGATAGTCACTAATGCACAGCAGAAATGTTAAATAATAATCCCTTTGTAGTGTCATGCCTTCTGAATTTGAGCAGTTCTTAATCCTAGGCTTTTTCCTTAGACAATTACTGTTTTGTGCCTCTGTCACACTCTCTCATTAGTCTTCTGAGGTCTTACAGTAAGCATAAACAGCTTTGTATTCAGCGGTACTAGGCGACGCTGCCTAGTGACAGTCAGCTGAGAATTGTGATTTATAGTATAAAATGTACCTGCATAGCTAACCACCGGTTGGTTTTTATCAAGGATTCTGGTGTTTATAATGTACAAGACCGTCATTTGTAGTCACTTAGGCATACGAGTTCTGTTTTATAGCTCTTTTACACCCCTGTGTCCGATCAGCAGTTGTGACTTTGCTCAAGGACACCACTGCTCTCCTGTCCTGTAGTGGTTTTACAGTATATAAGGGCTGTGTGCCCGTGTGTCCATGTGAGATTGCATACGCGTACTTATTAAGGAAAGCCATGTGCTGATCTGTCGTTCTCTGCTGCTCCATACAACACACAAAATGCAAAGCGATCTACCCTCTGGGAATTTCCCTGAGAGCCAGAAAGAGGTAGAAAGAAAAGGGAGGAAGGGAAAGAGGCACTGAACTAGTGCTCGAGTCAATTATTGACTGAGATAACCTTTACAGTGCGTTACAGGATGTTGGTCCTGGCTCTGTAAAAGGCTTGCTTGTTTTTCTAGCCGGCTAAAATATGAAATGCATCTACAGTGTTGCATATATGCAAATCTACTATTCTACTTGGTGTAAAAGTAGTACAAATTTATTCACATTACAGTGACCTCTAAAAATGTGCATTTATGTGTGAGCGTGTTAAAGTGTGAGAGAGAGAGAGAGAGAGAGTCCATTTGACACCCAGCCAGCCTCGCCTTTGTTTAATGGTGGGAAAATCTCTGATTATTGCTGGATATCATTACACACTAGAAGACAAACACCAACAGGTTACTGTTAAAGGTGTGAAAATACCTTTCAGGCTAATAAATAACAGATTTTCACAGGAATCCAATTTCTTTCATGGCTGATCTGATCAGCAGTTCATGCAAAACAATCAATTTGCTTGTGTACGTGTGTTTTGGTGTGTAGTGCTACTTTAACAGAAGAAAGAAACACCCACGCAAAATGCACAATGTGATGTTATTAGTTTTAATTGCAAATTGCACTATGAATACTATTAAAAGAGCTGTCAGGCATGCACACACCCTCACAAACATTGATGGAGTCAAAACAACACGCACTCACACTCGCGCACCCATACACACACTGCCAGCTGAGCTCAATGTCATTAATCTTGTGTACAGAGGCACAGGCTGCATTAGTGCTTGAAGAGGCAAACACACACACACACACACACACACACACACACACACACACACACACACACACACACACACACACACACACACACACACACACAAACGGTCACACACTGCCCGCCTTTTTCTCTCTGTTTCTTTTATTCCTCTGGTCCCTCCCTCTGAATCATTTAATTAACACCTTGAAAACAAAGTATAGAAAATGTAAAGAATAGAACTAGAAATAAACGATATTTGATATAATGGCAGATTTTCCATTTTAGACAATATTAATAAATATAAATATATTAACATGTGCGTTTCAGATTGTGTTAAAATATGCAAATATTCAAAAAGTCCTAATATCACCCTTTCTACTTTCTTCTCGATGTGTGCTTTATAATCCTGGTGTACATCAAGGTTACTCCATTATTTAACCAATATAAACGTGACCTTCCCATGGATAAACATGTCTCTGTGGAAGAGGGTCATCAGAGGTAGGATAAGATGAAGGGATTAGGATTTTTTTGGGAGACGGGGTGGGCTTTGCAGATTAGATAAGGCAAGAGCAGAAGAGATTAAGGAACGGATTCAGGAATTGGTGACTTGCCTGATGACCACAGTCAAGAGGAGAAAAAAAGAAGAGGGCTGTTCACAGATTATAAGAACACCAGAACATTCACACATGCCGTTAGTTATGATTGTTATTGTGTTACTCCGGATTAAAAAGTGCGAACAAACGTATATAAATGAATACAAAATAACAAAAATGAGTCTTTGTTGTGTTGCCTAAATTGTAACTTTGTATATATCTTTTTTTTTTTCTTCTTCAACATGATGTCTTCTACAAAGAAAGTCAGTAGGAATCATGATTTTAATAGAAAGCGATGGCATTTTGTCATCAAAGTTCACATTGTCCATTAGCAGCACTGCTGCCCCGGGATTCGTTCAGGCACCCATCCAATGTAGAGACAGCATGAAGGGTAAACCCAGTTTTCTGTCTGCCCTGTGTAATTGGATCTAGCTGGACCTAAGGGTCCTAACCCCCCCTCACTGCTGTTTGGGTAATGGACCCGTCTGGATGGCCGGTCAAAACAAGCGGCTGAGGAGAAGGTCACTACGTGCGGCAGTAAGGGAAAGCTAACCATTTAGTGGACAATGAAATCTGACCAGATGCATCCTGGGACACTGAGAACTATAATAATGTAGTGCTCAGCTGTCTCTTTGTGTAATGGGGCACTTACAAAGCACTTCTATGGATCCTTCCTGTGTGACTATGCCGAGCTAGTAGATTCAGATCTGAGATTGTATTCTCAACAGGGCATGCTGGTCTGGCTTTTAAGATGCAAGCTGCTCATCTGAACATGCAGGTGTCATTCGAGCGTGTTTACAGAAAGATGATCTCCAGTCCGCGAAACTTCTTGCACTTGTCTGTGCTTATTGTCCTAGATCAGTAACGTCAATATTTTACTTTATTTTGTGTGTTTTAAGATTCTGCATTTGTACTATTCCGTTGTACAAATCTTTCATTTCTTACATCTGTAGCAGAAAGTGGATGTTAATACATTTCATGTCAAAATTCTGTCCATTATCGCCCACTCCTGTTTCTTTTTCTTTTGATCTGTTCTCTCACGTCTTTATTTTTCTCTATACTCTCTTTCTTTTGCTCTCATTTTCTCTCATGCTCATACAAAGGGCTTATGGTTCCCCTGCACTGCCTGGGTTATGTAACACACATGCACAATTACACAAACCCACACATGAATCTGGATGTGCATGGTTCCTTGGACATGAGGGTCCGTTGTCCTAACAATAAGGGACACACAGAGGTAATAACCAGCTCACTCATGTACACATAGGACAAACATACTTTGCTTATACATATAGTATGTTTGATTGCGTATTATGGAACTGGTCCCTCAGGTTCTCCATGCTGTAGGAGATACGTTTAGGATTTTTCATCGCCCCTCTGGGTAACATAGCAGAGCTAGCGAACAGGTGAATCACTAAGGAACGATTTAACCTGTTCAACCTGCTGGATTAGTGTTTGTGTATGGTTTCATTTTCAGTAGTCTAGCCTATAGCCATCTATTTAAACCTGATAGGATTATGATTTAGGCCTAGAATTTACACCAAAGCCACATGTTATTCAGTTCACACTGCCAGTGGCACAATTGGTTGGAAAAGAAAAACTTGAATACTTGAATCAAGAACACCAGTATCGGAGGGGTGTAACTGAATATGAATTCATTATTCTGAATGAACAGATAATGTGCTCTAATCTGATCTAAGTATAGTTATGAATAAGAGACGCACTAGAGATGTGGAGCATTACCGGGATCCCATAGGATGCAACGAAAAATCAATCAAGCAAGGTTTTAACAGTCAGAGAAAGAAAGAGATGCTTCGTTCATTAGTGTAACGTGTGTCCTGGTGCGATGGCGTCAGCGTCTATTCATTCATCGTTAGTAACTGCCTGGTTTAGGTCGAAGGCCACTAGGCTATTCGCTTCTAAATTTTGGGAACTGGTTCCAGTTAAATTTGTTTGAAAATGTCTCAGGTGGGATTGAATAAACAGTTTCACGCATGTCTCTCAAGTGAGGTAGCAGAGGCTGAGGAAATGTCAAAGCCAGAATTCACACACCATGCTGACAGGGCTGGGATTTTTACCTCTGGGAGTTTTTCAAGTGTTTCTGGGGGAAGTGGGGCAGGATTTATCTTTCGTAAAAACCTGAATAAGAAAAAATGACGCTTCAGTGCACTAAACAGATACAGATAGTGGCACTGCATTATATATACAGTCTATCTAGTCATTATGTGGAGTATCAGAGGATCCCGGGTACAGGGGAGAGCTGAGATTGGGCGTGCTGTAATTACAACAAACAACACACTGTATTTGTGTTTATTCCAGTCCCCCATGTTTGCTTAATGAGTGTCATTACTGAACAAACACTTTGCTCTATAGCTACAGGCTGCAAAATTAAACCAAACCAGCGTTGTGGATTAAAGAAGGGTTCAAGCATACGGCATGTGGCAGCGCATGGATTTGAGTTAATATCTAATGGGAGGAAGCTTAAGGAAACCATTTGGAGTAAAATTGTTTGTTTGTATGCACGTGTGTGTGTGTGTGTGTGTGTGTGTGTGTGTGTGTGATTTGTGTGTGTGTTCGTTCATACTCGCACCTTTCCAAACAATCACTATAATCTCAGCAGTTGTTTTCCTCTTCACCCTCTTTCCTGCTTTCTCAGCCTGTGTGTTCCAATAACAGCATAGCATGCTAGTCTGTCTTTAGGAAGTTCAGCTATTGTGTTTGAGAAGAGTTCAGGAAGGAAAAAGCCCCGCCCACTCACTTCCCATCCAGCTTCCTGTCGCGTTGATGATGCCACAGGGCTACGGCTATGTGGGAAACACCGTGTGACCCTTTGACCTGGTTTGCCCCTGAGCAAAGAAAAGAAGGCTAAGCTCGATGGTAGCGGATGCAAGCGTAAGTTGAAATCGATCATCAGTGCACATCGGGAAGTACAGTAACTAGCAGGATCAGGATCATTCATGCATGTTTTAGAGATCCTTTGGGATGGCATATTGTCATGTATAGAGGGTTCCTATTAGCTAATGGATTCCATTATTTTAAATGTGAAGTGGCCTCATAGTGAGTGTGCTTTTAGTATGAGGATATGAAGCACTTTTCTTTTATTTTCAGTGCTATGGTTTGAGCTAATGGCTGACTAACTTATCTTAGCTAAAAAGCTCTGATGAATGGCCGTACATCGGAAAGACCTGGGTATAGGCCTAAGGCGGACCAGAGGATTGTGTCTGCATGTATTTCCTGTGGGAATGCTTCTCCATCAGGCTTACTGAAGCACATTTGCTGAGAGTGTTTTTTTCTTCCGTCTAGTCAGCGTAAGAGAGAGAGTAGCAGTAGTTTGTGTCGTGGTCGATTGATAACTGAAAGAAAAAGTTGAAAATGTAATGTGCGCGTACGTGCGTGCGTGCGTGATCAAGACATTAGAACATAAGAGTTCATTTTACTGCAAAAACTTTTTCTAATATTTACACACAATCCACATTCTAATGTTTTCCACAGTGTACCTTATTATACAAAAAGATGCCATTTGAATTATTAAAGTACTATTACATGAGATTTTCCCCCCTCTGGGTGTGTGGTATATTGTATAGGTTTTATAGAGCCATTCTTTGTAGTGAGCAGCTAGAATTTGAATTAACTCTCTAATGGAAGAGCTTAAATAAGTTATTACACAAAAATCAAAAGAGATCACATCAGCATGAAAACAAGTTTTAGGAATTTGTTTGAAGTAACAAAGAGCTGCAGCTGAGTCTCAATTGCCAACTCCATTGGAAAAGGCGACACTGGTTCTTCACACAATAAAAGAGAAAAACTCCAGGTACCTGGGTGAAGTGGTGGAAGAGATTTTTCAACATGTGTTTCAACTATAAGGATTGTTATGTGGATTTATACAACCCTAACTGCTACAAACCATTTCAATAATAAAATTGTATACATATTTATTCATGTTATCCTTCAGACACACACGAGTTGCAGTTTGTTCTCATGAACATCTGTGACTTGAGATTAAACAAATTCAGGAGAGGACAGTTAATCTAGGCAGTCACGGTTTACTCATTTTGTCACAAATGACACCATGATTATGGTTTCTCATGAGACATTTGCCAGTTTCCATACTACAGAATGTTTAGCTGTAAATATTTTTTTTTTTTTTTTTGGATTTTTCCCCGATTTTCTCCCTAATTTAGTCGTGTCCAATTCCTCCCCGTCACTAGGGGGCTCCCACATTAAGGCTACTACTACCACTCAGCCGGGAGGGCCGAAGACTATCACGTGTTTCCTCCGAACCACGTGACGCCAGCCGACCGCATCTTTTCGAACTGCTCGCTCGCGCACCGTTGGGGGCGGAGTCACACACTCGGAGGACAGCGCTATCCGCTCCCTCCGCTGCGCGAGCTCACAGACGCCCCTGACTGGCTGTAGAGCCGTGATTAATGTGGGAGCACTATGTACCTCTCATCCCTCCCTCTGAGAGAGCTCGGCCAATCAGCTCTCTCTAGACCTCCGGCTGCGAGAGGTTACAGCACCACCCGGGATTCGAACTAGCGATCTCCGGATGATAGGGCGAGCGCTTTAACCACTGCGCCACTCGGAGGCAGCTGTAAATTTTGATTTTTGCAAAAAAAAAAAAAAAATTATTCTATTGACCTTGAATAGATTAGCCTAAAATTAGCCTGCTATTTTTTTTTTATGATCATCAAGGTGAATATTAATAACAACAGGGTAATCAGGCTCTTCAGGGTAAATATCAATAACAGCTTTACAGAAAGTAAACAAATACGATGCATCTTTAGCTTATTAAAAAAAACTATTTTGGATTTTGTGATGGTGTGTGCAGAGTAGCAATCAGAGCTGTGTGATTTAGCGGATTATGTGATTTAACCAATCTTTTGTAGGTCAGTTTCAATTTAGAATCAACTCACAATGTTTAGGTAAACTTGCAAATTTTAAATGGTCTGAAATACTCTAAATTAACTTACATCTATAGCATATCTGTGTCAGAAAATACAACCCCCTTAACTCTACCGCAAATACTTGCATTAATGTCCAGATGGCTCCCAAAGTAAGTCAATCTCCCATACCAATCTCCCCATGTTAAAATCCCAACTCTACAACAGAAAAAGGTTATGGTCTCAGTAGCAAGATTTTCCATTGATGAGAACTGTACAGGTGGTGGAGATTTTTTTATGCAACTTATTATTTAAAATTACACTAAGCCATAGATTTATGTGAGAGTGGTTGTGGCTGATACTGCTAGCTGCTTGCTCTGCATCACTTTCACTAAACAGCAATCTGGAATCGCTGTAGTTTGACTTGCTACATGAAATGTAGGGGTTGACACAGGATGATGGGTAGGATATGGATGAGTTCAATCAAATGCAAAGTAATGGTAGCATATAAATAATCATTAACTTGGCTAAAGCTAAGCTAGCTAGTTTATTCAGTTGTTTTTGTACAGTCTATGCGGTGTAGCCTCTTTTGTCTTTTGAGGCGCTTAGTGTACAACTTCCACCTATTGGACCGGAGTGTAAATCAGAAAATAAAGATTCAGACATTAAAGTACACTATAGAGACAATAAACATTAGTGTACTAAAAATAGCAATGGCCAAAAATTGAATTGTATTGAATTGAAAAGACAGTTTGCCTACAATTCACAGCTCTGCTGCTAATGTTTACCTCAGTAGCTGAGATAAACTGTTGTTAGACCACCTATGCTATGTTAATTTTCATCTGAAATCAGTTGTGCGTGATAAATTTAAACACGCATCAAATACATGAAACATACCTTGAAAGTACTTTCAAGCAAAATGCTTTTAAATAAACCGGTCTCTGTGCGTTTGTGTATTTTTGTGATGGTGTAATAGCTGTTGTCTTACTACTAAGGCCTTGTGTGCATGGGCAGCAAGAGGGCTTATGGGTATTGTAGTCCAGGGGGATATAACTGGCCCTTAGGAAGTTCTCCATCTGTCTTGACCGCACAAGTGTTTATCCTTTGCATTTTTACCGAAAAAAAATTGAGGGTGGTAAAGTTTGCAGAATGTTCACATCATTCCGCCCACAACACTCTTCCTGAGATATTTGGCTCAGGAACAGAAATCCACTCACAGGTCATGTGACACGGGGCATTAAGTTGAAGGAAAGCTGTATTGATCTATGGGAAGGATTCCAGAAAACACCATTATCTCTCTCCCTCTTAGACAAACACACACATACACACATACACACACACGCACACGGAACAGTGTACACTCAGATTCTGAACAACAATTCCCTATAAATAAAAGGATAGATGTTCTCAGTCTTGCACCATTATTATTGTTAGTAAGGCGGTCTTGTGTGCAGCCTGTTATTATCAGAGTTAATGCTTCTTTACTGCCATCGAGGCCTGTTATTGGTGCTACGGCTAATCTAGCTAATTCAATGTTAGTTGTAGTGTTTATAAATTATACCAATGCTAACAGACGGTCTTTACCAGCTTTAGTACTACTTCTGTAGTTCAGCTTGTCAGACAGCCATTCCCCGACATGTCTCCAAACTTCTCCAGGCGTGTTAGACTGTAATTTCACACTGTGTAACCAAGCAGGATGAGCCTTAGCCAGCGCACTCTAAATCTTTTTACAAGAGACTCCTGGTCAGTCTACAGCAGAATGGCCTAGAACAAAAATGTCAACGTCTTTGTTTTGTTTCTGTACTTTTTCAGATAAAAAAAAGCCTTTTGTGTCTATCAAATATAGCTGTATATGTCATAGTACAATTAATTATGAATGACTTCTACAAGTTATATACAATAACGTTAGTGAGCCGTGAAGTGGCTCAGCCGCTACCATTCTTTAAAACCTTCGTCATCACCATCATCATCTGAGCATGAACATGACTCTGCAGGAGCAGTGCAGCCATCTGGAAACAGGCCATCTCTCTCTCTCTCTCTCTCTCTCTCTCTCTCTCTCTTTTGTCCTTTCTCTCTGTGACCCTTCAGAATAATTTTATCACAGTCCTTTGCAGCTTTATAGCATTTGGCGTTTATCGGAATTGATGTTAAATTTAATTTTCCCCAGTCCCATAAGTTACCCCTCATCCTTACCGGACATCCAGGCTGAGAAGCAGCATAGAATTATAATGCATATTTAATAAACAATACCAGACACTTTTTCTGAGAACAGAGAAAATAATCGTTGGGCTTTTTATAAACTAGTTTTTACATGTAAATACAGTACCAGCGACTGAGTTTACATGCAAACGAATTGATTTCGATTGCAGACATCCAGCAAAAATTCTTCATTTACATGCACATTACATGTAATCTGAACCGAAGTTACCATAGCAACGAGACACACGATAATCCTGTCAGAGAGCAACAAGTAACCATTTCATATTTGTGAGTGTCTGAGAGCAGAACATCCTCAAAATGCCCTTGTTTACCAAACTGCAAGAGCAATTTGTGCATTTCGTCATTAGACTTTAAAATGTTAGTTGGATATTGTAGGAGCGATTTTGTTTAGTCACATGATCGGTTTTTGAAGGCTCATGGTGAAATATTGAATAGCTATTGTTCTCCTATTTAATAATATACTAAACAGACTGTCGGCATATTAACTAGTTAAATATTAAATGTTAACGTCTCTTTCATTCGCTTTAAGGTGTCACTCTGGTTATTAGTGCATTATAAACCTGCAAGTAAAACCAGAGCAACCTGGGTCTATCTTCTTTCTAAAAAATATATTATTCAAGGTGTTGGAAGTTGAAAGAGTTTTGCACTGGTTAATGAATCAGGCCATGGTATCCAAGACTCAAAGGAGCTGTGTTTTATTATAAGCTGCGTATAAGACAAAGGGCTTATTTTTAATTATAATAACAATTCCATCCAAGCTGGAGTCCTTGTTATTTACAGATGGAGAGCTAATCAACGGGTGCCATGGTGAGAGTCTCATCAAAGGTTGCCATTTTTTTCATTTTCAAAGTGGCATGAATGATGTTTTGTAATTAATTTAACGAGTGAGTTCAATAAAGCTTTGATAAATGCTTAAATAGCCACAGCATGGTCAAAACATTGAGTCCACCCCTTGTCTCTTTTTAATTGCCCTGACAAAGTTTTTCGGTTGTTGCCAGAGTTGATTCTCCATCTGTTGCCCTTAATTACATTTGTGACTCTGAAAAACATAATGATAAAAGATGAAGTACATTTCTCGCTCACCCTCTTTCTCTCTCCACCCACCTAATATTAAGTAAGGCAACATTTTGCCCCAGAACAGCCCTGATCCATCGACTCCACTAGACCCCTGAAGGGATGCTGTGGTATCTGGTAACAAGCCGTCAGGAGCAGATCCTTTGAATCCTGAAAGATCTGAGGTGGAGCCTCCATGGATCAGATTTCTTTTTCCAAAGCATCCGAAAGATGCTCGATTGGATTGTGATCTATAGAAATCTGGAGGCCAAGTAAACACCTCAAACTTCTTGTTGTGCTCCTCAAACAATTCTTGAACCATTTTTGCAGTGTGTAAGGGTGCATTATCCTACTGAAAGATGTGACTGCTTTTAGGGAGCATTGTTTTCATGAAAGTGTGTACTTGGTCAGCAATAGTGGGTGTGTACTGTATGTGGTACATGTCAAAGTAATATCCACATGAATGGCAGGACCCAATGTTTCCCAGCAGAACATTGCACAGAGCATCATACTGCCTCTGCTGGCTTTCCTTCTTCTCATAGAGCATCCACAGGTAGGTGAGAGACATGCATTCTGCCGTCCACATGGAGCAATGGAATAAAGGTGATAAATCACTTTTTCTTTTACTTCGTGTTCCAGTTCTGATGTTGACATGCCCATTGTAGAGGCTTTTTGGCGGGTCAGCATGTGGACCCTGAACGGCTATGCAGCCCCATACACAGCAAGCTGCGATGCATTGTGTGTTCGGACACCTTTCTGTCATTGCCGGCATGAACCTTTTCACAATTTGTGTTACTTCTGTTCCATCAGACTACATGGGCCAGCATGTACTCCACTAGTGCATCGGTGAGCCTTGGCCGTCCATGACTCAGTCACGGGTTCACCTGTTTTCCTTCTTTGTAGCACTTGTGGTAGATCCTGACCACTGCAGACCGGGAAGATCCCACAAGAGCTGTTTTGGAGTTTCTCTGTTCCATTCATCTAGCCATTACAATTCGGTCCCGGTTGCTCAAAGCTTTACCCTTGCCCGTTTTTGTTCCTGATGTGTCGGAAGCATTAAAATGTTATTCAATTCACCTCTCAGTGCTTAAAATATTATGGCGAATAACAATGTTATTATATGTTAACATTAGGTCTAGTGTGTGTGTGTGTGTGTGTGTGTGTGTGTGTGTGTGTGTATTCTCCCAAAACTCAAGACTGGAGAAGAGTCCAGAGACAACTAGAGCCAATTCTTTAACTGCTCTCTTACAACTGTAATAATAATAATAATAATAATAAAAGAACACTTACTGTACACCTGTCAGGTTGTGATAGCAGTGTGCGTAAATAGCATTATTAGCTTATAATGTATAAGAGAAAAAAAGAATATGAAAGATAAAAGGTTCATGTTGGGTTTCCTATAGTGCGACACACCTACACTTTACCATACGTCGGCATGAATAAAGTATAGCAATGGGTATGAAAATAGCAATGCACGTCAGTGATGAGAAGTGCATGGACAAGTGGAAAAACAAAACCCACCAACAGAGGCACACGCTCGCACACACACACACATACAGTATATACAAGCCTATCTGCACCCAGCTATTTTTTACCATCTTAAATTTACCGGAACCATTTCTCTACATTCTCCTTCACTGTGCATTATGAATTATTTATATAAGCTGATTGGTGTGTGCATGGTGAGAGATGTCCTGGGCCAGTATCCAGCTGGCAGAGCCAGAGTACATGTCTCACTCTGACATCCTTGTTTAATATTAGGTCATCAGTCCTGAGGGGAAATCTGCTCTGTGTCTTTGTGTGTGAGCACATTTGGGAGCATTAAAAGGTGTGTGAATGTGAGCGTGAGATGCGGTTGAGGGTTTGTTGTCTCTTATAGCTAGAAGAATCCTATTATGACATCTGCCCCAACCCCAATCAGGCACAGTTGAAGCTGGTTTGTGAGGAGGCTCACAAATTTCAGCATTTTCATTTTCTTTCTGCCACAGCTCTGACATTCTCACCATCTCTTCCCATTGCACAACGTGGCTGCTCGTTCTTTAAGGCTGAGTCCTGGCCTCTGCTAAACTGTCAACTCCAGACTCTCCATCTGGCGACACGGCAAGACAGCGCGAGCCTGAGAAAGTGAGAGAGAGAGAGAGAGGGAGAGAGAGAGAGAGAACCCGAACACCCTGACACTGCGCCATCTTAACTTTCCACTTCATTTAGATCTAAATATTTAACTAAACGATGGATCAGACTTTGCCGGTTCCTCTGTCTATATATCCCGCTCCTTAGTCTGTTCTTAATCTTTCATGCTTGTATTTTGTCACTCCTTTGCACAAAAGGATACACAGATCCGTCATTAAAATGAAGAGAGATTCAGACACAGCACTAACCCCTGTTCTGTGACTGTGTGTGTGTGTCTGGGTATTGTCTAGTGAAAGAGTGTGAAAAGAGGCTTTGTTCTGAGAGCAAAGGAACATAACCAGTCATCGTCTGTTCTTCTGAGAAGATGATAAAAAACCTCCGATGGCTGTCTTAAGGATACAATCGTAGTCTTCAGCGGTGGAATTTTGACAGACTGAATCTCTTATTAGTCAAATGTTGAGCATACCATCTGTACTAATAACAGTTTAACACAAGAGAAGGAATACAGAGGAGCGGAATAACTGTCACAGTCACTGGCTTACAAAGTCGTGTGTGTGTGTGTGTGTGTTTGAGGCTTCAAATCATAGTGCTAAAAGGGAACATCCGGCACATGGCCAGTCGAACCTGATTTGTGCCATAAAGCCTGAAAGCTCATCTTCTGTAAGAACTAGCTAGTTGTTTTAACTTCCTCTGTTTTCATGTTGCCCTTTCCTGTGACTTTTGTGTCTGGTTTACTGTACATCACGTAACACTGGGTGTTTGGGTGTCTGGAACACAAGAATAAGAAGGGGGGTGGGGTGGGGATTACGCTCAGGGTGTGTGTGTGTGTGTGTGTGTTGATGTTAGTTACGGATGTTTGATATAAATTTTCCCCTGCTTATGATTTAAATATTAATGAAATACAATAAACATTTTATCCAGCAGGAAGGAACAGTGTAAAAAAAAAAAAATACAAGAAACAAAGAGTTTCAACCATTTAAGGTTTTAAGGTTTGATTTTTGAGATGATGATGATATTGGAAAGGCATAATAATATTATCGGCAGTTGGAAACTGCTTGCTGGCAGAGACAATCGCAAAGCTCAGCTGGATGGTAGAGTTTTCTTGGCAATTTTGCTGTAGTGGACAGAAAAAAAGTACAAATAAATAAATAAATAAATGCATTTTCAGTATAATCCTTACAAATCGGTTGTCTCGAGGCCACGCGGCTGGCATTTTCTCTCTTGGGCTCCCGATTGAAAACATCTGAGTACTTAATCATGTTTTATTAACATCATTAATGAAGTGTTGATGATATCAACCCATTTACACTGTCTGTATCAGGAATGTTGAATTCCAAATACAGTAAATATAGTTCAGTGATGTTAAATATGAATCGATCAGCCATAACATTTAAAACCACCTAAGTTATTAAGGGTTCCTCTTGTGCCCCTGGGGTAGCTCTGACCCCTTGGGGCGTGAGTGCACAGGGTCTCTAGGGGTGCACTGTGATGTCTGGCTCCAGGAAGTTGGCAGTGGATCCTTTGGGTGTTCTGGGTTGCAGGAGAGGTGGAGTCTCCGTGGTTCAGACTTGTTGCCGGAGGCATCCCATGGGGACTCGATCAGATTGGGATCTGGGGGGTTTGGAGGCTGGCTGTTTTTTTTTTTTTTTTGTGTGTGCATATTTGGCTGTGGTGCACTGGATGTTCTAGGGTGCCCGTGATCCAGTCACTAGATTGCTGGAGTGTAGTTGGTGTTCGTCGTTTTTCAATTCACCTGGAGATGTTAATGTCATGACTGATCAGTGTATACTTGTCTAATATGAGAAGTTAAACATGCATTAATAGATTTTCTATCATGTTAATGTACTCAAATGTTATTCAGGGGCGGAGCTACAGAATGCTGTGAATATTAATTAATAATAACACCTGGACAAACCATGTGGATTGGCTCACCTGTGCTAACATTGTATAGAGATGCTTAAATCTTTGTGACTAATGTGTACATGGTAGTAGCTAGCGTAGAGCAGAGTATGGTGTGTCTGCGTGTGTCTGTGTGTGTGTCTGTCTGTGTGGGCATGTCTATCTATCTATTTCTCTGTGTGTGGGCGTGTCTCTGTGTGTGGGCGTGTCTCTGTCTGTGGGCGTGTGTCGGTCTGTCTGTGGGCGTGTGTCGGTCTGTCTGTGGGCGTGTGTCGGTCTGTCTGTGGGCGTGTGTCGGTCTGTCTGTGTGTCTCGGTCTGTCTGTGTGTGTGCCTCTGTGTCCGAGTGTGTCTCTGTGTGTGTCTCTATCTGTCTGTCTGTGTGTGTCTCTGTGTCTCTGTCTGTGTGTGTCTCTGTCTGTGTGTGTCTCTGTCTGTGTGTGTCTCTGTCTGTGTCGGTCTGTGTGTGTGTCGGTCTGTGTGTGTGTCGGTCTGTGTCTGTATGTGTGTCGGTCTGTGTCTGTATGTGTGTCGGTCTGTGTGTGTGTGTCTGTCTGTGTGTGTGCCTCTGTGTCCGAGTGTGTCTCTGTGTGTATGTGTGTGCCTCTGTGTCCGAGTGTGTCCGAGTGTGTCCGTGTGTGTCCGTGTGTGTGTCTGTGTGTGTCTGTGTGTGTGTGTCTCTATCTGTCTGTCTGTGTCTCTATCTGTCTGTCTGTGTGTCTCTGTCTGTCTGTCTCTCTATCTGTCTGTCTGTGTGTGTCTGTGTGTCTCTGTCTGTCTGTCTCTCTATCTGTCTGTCTGTGTGTGTCTGTGTGTGTGTGTCTCTGTCTGTGTGTCTCTGTCTGTGTGTCTCTGTCTGTGTGTGTGTCTGTCTGTGTGTGTGTCGGTCTGTCTGTGTGTGTGTCGGTCTGTGTCTGTGTCTCTGTGTGTGTGTTTGTGTGTGTGTGTCTGTCTGTCTGTCTGTGTGTGTGCCTCTGTGTCCGAGTGTGTCTCTGTGTGTATGTGTGTGCCTCTGTGTCCGAGTGTGTCTCTGTGTGTGTCTCTATCTGTCTGTCTGTGTCTCTATCTGTCTGTCTGTGTCTCTATCTGTCTGTCTGTGTGTCTCTGTCTGTCTGTCTCTCTATCTGTCTGTCTGTGTGTATCTGTGTGTCTCTGTCTGTGTGTATCTGTGTGTCTCTGTCTGTGTGTATCTGTGTGTCTCTGTCTGTGTGTATCTGTGTGTCTCTGTCTGTGTGTATCTGTGTCGGTCTGTGTCTGTGTGTGTGTCGGTCTGTGTCTGTGTGTGTGTCTCTGTGTGTATGTGTGTGCCTCTGTGTCCGAGTGTGTCTATGTGTGTGTGTGTGTGTGTGTGTGTGTGTGTGTGTGTGTGTGTATGTGTGTATGTGTGTTGTGTGTTGTTGTGTGTGTGTGTGTATGTGTGTATGTGTGTATGTGTGTGTGTGTGTGTATGTGTGTATGTGTGTGTATGTGTGTATGTGTGTGTGTGTGTATGTGTGTGTGTGTGTGTGTGTGTGTGCACCACAATTTCTGCTTAGCTTCTACAAAGACTCCAGTGTTTTCCTGACTCCTCTGGGATGTTTTCATTCTTGAAGCCCTGTGATAACGCACCTGCACTTCATGTGATATATTTTATAACCAACCCGTGATCATCAGTCTCCCTTTTATATTGTTTTAGTAGGAAGATGCCAAGTTTATAGATGAAAGGTTAAATAAAATCAGAATATTCCTTTAAATTAAGCCTTTTAGAGAATACTTAATTTCATTCTGCACAAATCAGTAACCAGTAAAATATTTTCATGAAGAAATCTGTGCAAGGCAGCTGTCATCTAAAATAGCCGACAGCACTGAGTTCTGATTTTAGCTTGTTGTTTATTTTCATACACATCTCTGTATAATACGCTCTTCTCTTTTTTTTTTTTATTTCTCTCTCAGGGACAATGAGCTCATGCCTCAGGAGCTGCATTTATCTGCACTTTTACTGTTTTTCTCACAACTGCATCTGTAAACCCTGCTGACCTCCAGTTTTTAGCGCTCTCCTTTTTCCTTCTCTTGCTCATCATGTCTCTCTCTCGCATAAGACATTCCCTCATGCTTCAAGCCGTTTGTGCGGTAAACATTTTTAACGGGTTCATTTTTCCGTTTTGTTTTTCCGTTTTAACCATCTACAGACCATGACTGAAGCTTGACATTTTCTTTCAGGTGACACTGTTGGAGGTCTGATGGTTCTGCCTTTTCAGTAGTGTCTTTAAGGGCTGTGACAGGCCAAGGCGGTGTCAAAGAGCTAGCGCAGCCTGATAATCGCCTTCTGTTGCCTCATGTCTTCTGTGAACAGTTGCACTCCACCACACCACACACTCCAGCTGACAGCCGTTCTTGCATTCTGTGCTGCTTGAATGGAAGCAACTCCCGGATGTCTATATTAGCGATCATAAAAACACACAAAAAATCTGAAGATCCAGTATTGTGGGGAAAAAAACAAAAAAAACATGTCCCAAATTGCATATTACTGCCTCTAAATTGGTTCACAAGATTGGACGCATCAAATATTTATTATCCAGCCCCGTGGACAAAGAAAAAACCTCTTGTGCTTGCAAAGTTGTGCTAATGGACTAGTCTATTAAATGGTAGCTACAGTCTAAACGGAAGTATACGATCTACTTGCATCACAGGTTAAAGATGTACAGTAATTTGTGTCCGGCTTGCAGCTTGCTATTTCTCTCACTAAAGGTATACCGGGATTTCCGATTGCACCGAATAACAGAACACAGTTATGAGAGTAAAAACTCTATTAAATTCTCTATATAATTCCTTGCTGCAGTAATGCACTCATCCTGGCATTTCACCAGTGCTTGGATACCATCAAGGTGAAAAGTTTTCTCAGTACGCTGGCGCCATGATTGGTCTGCCTTCTTCATGTCTGAAACGCTGGCCTCACAAGAACTCCTTCAGTGGCCCATACATGTGGAAATGGCTTGGATCGAGGTCAGGACTGTACAGGTGCTATGACAATATCTCTCAGCCACGTTTCTGGAACATGCAAGTGGTGTCGGTGAATGATAGTGTGTACAGTTCACACAGACGGATGTGTCTCTTCCAAACGTTTGTATCAAAACCGATTTTGAAGGATCGGGCGGTGAGCTTTGAGCCACCTCGGCCAGGATCGTTACTCAAGGATGTACAGCCTCGTTTAAAAGGTTTGCGCCATTCAAATAAGTCTCATCACTGTCCTGTGCTTGAGATCAGTTTTATGCCTTTAATCAGAAGAAAATTGCAAGTCCTCCCAAGTCCTGGTTTGACTTGAACGTCCCTTGTTAGTTACTAAGGATCTTGTCTATCTAAAAGCGCTGACACACAAACAGGCACTTTTGCCTTTCTTGAAGGTTGTACTTTTTAAGTTGTCACTTTTCTGTATTCATGTAACACAATAGCTAAGCAAAGTGTTTGCTATGTAGCTAATTGTATCTTATGGGATTTTTGTTTGTTTAGGTTCAAAGTCCAGGTATAAATCCGGGCTTTTTTGGGGAGACCATGGAGAAAACAGAGGTAGTGTTTGACTGTGGTTGCCATCAGCTCTTATGACAGGAGATTTGTTTTGTGAACATTGTTTGTAAGATGATAGTTAGCTTTGTCCTCTGATGTAGCCTTAGAAACAGCTGGAAAAGATGCGTCGTTTGATTCACATGTCTGAGGAAGTACATATAAAAAAAACCTCACCCTTGCTGCTTGGTACTGTAGACGTGGTATAATAGGCGAGAGCTGACAGTGGGTGGGAGCTGGCAGGTGGAAGGAAAGTTAAGGCAAACAAACAAACCAGAAAAGATCCTGCAGTCACCAGCTTCTAATTAATGTTCCACTACTTGTGAAGACAAAGGTTGATCTTTTTAAATATGTTAATTTATTTTTTGCATGAATTCATTTGTACCTGTTCTTCTCGTGCTCTCTTGCCACGAAACTAGCTCCAGTTTTAAAAGTACCACTTAAAGAACTACAAGGAAGTGTCATTGATGTATTTGATGGATATTTGAGATATCGAGAGATCTGGTGTCATGCGGATGCAGTTTTTCATCCTGAGATATTAATAGTGTCGGTTTAATTTCCTGTCTACATTTCAAACTGTACAATGGCAAATTCTAACACAGCTATACCAGTCTCTGTGCTTTGCTGAGTTGGGGTATGAAGGGAAGCAATTGAGATGAGATATATATATATATATACTTAGTATGGTCCTGTTATTTGGAAACTGAGAACATGTTGTATTTTTGTACCATGGTGTAAAACTTAAGATACCTTTCATGTATCTGAAGAACAACTTAAATTTAAGCATTTTAGATTATTTGAGACAGGTTTAGTGCAGAACTTTAAAATGTAGCCTTTTGCAGTATGACACTAGTATAAATGCTTTACAATCGTACCCCTCTTGCTTTATTGTCTTGTTTTTTTACTCTTGAGTGACACACACTGCTCTTCTTCTCACCATGCTCCTTCTCCCCTCCGAGCTGCTAACTGTGCTGAATGACTGCCACTATACGATTCGCTGAGAGCATTTTCAGACCTGCGTTTGCAGGGGCAATACGACAAAAGTTTTCCTGACACAACTTCGCATTTTTACAGTCCGGAACGAATAGCTAATCCCCTACTGATCCCAGCTGGTATTCCATAGCTTTTTGTATAGAGAATGGTGAATGACTTGATGAAGGACAGGGACGAGTGTCCTGGGAGGAAAGGCTTCCTGCCAGGAGACGAGACATTGGAGGATAATGGATCCTCTCAGAGCTGTAGGGAAAGAGGGAACAAGGGAACTGTGAGATGAGAGGCAGTGTGGAGTGGAGTGTGGATGCCGTCGACTGAGAGAAGCAGAGAGGAACTAGAGAGGGGAGACGACCAAAGTGCTGAAAGGAATGACAATCAGTAAGTCAGATGGAAAGAACAGACAGAGATGGTTTTCAGTGGTTCATGTCTTATTAATACACACAGGCAAACACCTGATGAGCTTATTTTACATCCAGGTTACCCCAGATACTCACCGTCGACTTTAATGGGAATGTGCATTCATACACACTTATTCATGTAGTTATCCAGTCAGACAATTAGAGCTTCGGTTAATGTTATTAAATTTCGAAGAATTCCATTCTTCCCATCTTCTCTATATTTTATTCATTTCCGTTCCCTAATTTATTTTTACTTTTATTTCTATTGATAATTTGTGTTTAAAGGTCACAAGCGGTCGTATATAAATATTTCACTGTATATCGTATCGTGTATGACTGTGTTTTCGTGACCAAAATTTGAATTTTAATGTTAACATGCTTTTCTGCTCACCATAGTTTTTTTAGCATGGTTATTTGATTTACTGTAGCCTTCCTGCCAATATTTTGCAGTGTATAACATACAGTATGCACCAGTGGAGGCTCTCCTGTCAGATAAAGTTTATAGGACCAGTCAAAAGTTTGGACACACCTTCTAATTAAATGTTTTTACATTCTAGAACAATATTGGATATTTTAAATCTATGAAATAACACATCTGGCGTTAAGTGATAAAGCAACAACAACAGCAGTCAGTTGTTATTTTAAGACACAGAGGTCAGCCTTTCTGGAATAGTTCTTGAGAGAACAGCATTATCAAGTGCATGTGCAAAACCCATCAAGCAACGTGATGAAACTAGCTCTCATGAAGACCTTCCCAGGAAAGCAAGATCAAAACTTGCCTCTATTGCAGAGAAGTTTAGAGTTACCAGCCTCAGAAATCACCAATTAACAGGACCTTATTAGATTAGAGCCATTATGTACTAGGCTTTACAGAGCATAACAACAGCCACATCTTGGTATCAACTCTTCAAAGGAGATTATTGGATATTTTGGATGTTTTGCCATATAGAAAGAAATAAAAATAATGAAAGTCCATGCAATTAGAAGTTTTGTCCAGACTGGTAGTGAATAGTATGTTGAACATTTTATGATAGTGCATGTTTCTTGTTAGAGTTGCATGTTTTTTTAAAAATTTTTTAACTAAACTGTAAAAGAAAACGCAGAAAAGAAATGAGCTTTAAGGTCATTTTGTATTATGTAAAATGCAGAACATCACCTGGCTAAACCAACCAACTTAACTTTTGGTGCTATTTGCAAGCACTTGTTCATGTGAAGCAGGATTCAGCGCCCATGTGTGAATCCATTGCTTTCAAATGTCAATGCCACCTGACTTGGATATGTTGCAGTGTGAGACAGAAGCGCAGAGCTTTCACCAGGCGCAGAGCTGTTGTGGGCTCTCACTGTGATGCACTGCATCATTAAACGTGTGCCCATGCATGAGTTTGGTGTTGCTCCGCATATGCGAAAGCATGATATGTGTAGGAAAATTACACAAGCTCACTTAAAGTGGCATACAAACCTTTATTATGCAATGCACTTAACTGTTGCAGCGTTTAGTCATCAGACAATAAAAAGTACACTTCTGCCACTTCACTTTATATCTGTTTAGGCGGTTTCTGCTGCTTTACAGAGAAATGACAGACATTATGTGTATTGTGGTTTTCATTCTGGATTGTGCCAAAATATGGTAAGATTGTGTATCCAAATGCAGTAACATCCAAGATAAATTACATATTCGCAGGTTATGATTACGCACGAAACTAAATAGTGTACTGTAAAGTGTGTTGCACAGCTGAGACGTATAGTGAAAATAGAGTGACACTAAAGGGATTTGCTGAAAGGATTGTGCAAATAAGAGTTATAGTATTACATGAGTGAGTGAGTATAGGGTTCAATAGAGAGTAGTTATTTTAACAGATCTTTAAATCATGTTTTATATGCATAGGTTTGAACAGCTCTAAAACACACCCGAAAGCCTGTGTTAAGCCAAGGGCTTTTTATTCAGTATATGATGATACTCTGGTAAAATGTACATGTTTTTGATTTCATAACGTACAGGGCAGTACAGGGCACTTGGTTCGCTTTTTGCACAGTGTGGCTTTTCTCTGTTAATTCATTTAATCCTAATTAATGGAACAGACTGAAAGCAGTCCCTGAGGATTAAATATTAAAATTTGTATAGCTTTAAAAAGAGGTTTATTTTAATTATAATTCAGCATTCCATCCTACATCCTAAACAGGAAACTGGACGTACAGGTTTTGTTAGAAACATGCCCGGCAAGCGAGTCAGCTGTGAGGTTTATTTTCTTCCTAAAAGCAGTGATTTGCATAGTCAGTGATCTAGATCTAACAAACTAAAAAGTCTATTGATTAATCTACATGATATATATATACGCAGTATAGCCTTTTTTAAAGATTAAAAGTTTTTCTCTTTATATCCGAAGCTCTGGGCAATGTAAATTGGGAAAAACTTGGATTTGGGAATAATACCCCAAGACTTGATTTCTACTGCGGTAGTATTTTATATCCTGATCGATATGATCATCATTTACTCTGTCGAGAAAGGAGTTGTGCAAAAACAGTAACTGTGCTATCTCCAATATTGCAAATAATGTTTTAAAATATCTTAATTAAATATATATAATAAAATAATAATAATAATAATAATAAAAACAATTGCTATAGACAGTGTTGTGACTATTTTAAACTAATTTTAAGATTAGCCCTAGATTGGGAGTTTTTCATGCATATTTTTGTGCAGCCTGTATGTGTTAAGGTAATTATGGCCAGTTCGACACTGTTTATAGTTTCCCAAATTAAATTCATCATAATTAAAAAGAAAGAAAAAAATCATATCAAAAACAATATTTTTTTTTCACTTCACTGTGCCGACAACTTCACAACCTAGGTGAGTACAGAACCATGAGTTTTTTTTGCGTACCGCTCCTGCCCTGGATTACACACAGACCAGCTGTGAAAGCAGGCATCGGGTTGTTTTGCAGATGGAAGGGAACATTTTGCTCAACACCCGAGGCGTGAGATTAGTTATGGTTTGGGCAAGTTTTATGGTTTGGAACCAAATAAAATATGCTTTAGTGATCACATACATATGTATATAAAAACTAAAACACACAGACACGTGTCTCTGTTTTTATCGCTTGAAGTGTGACGGGTTTCGATCCCGCCGAAGTGATGATCCATGAAATCTCTAGAAAATAGTGTGTAGTGTTACACTTCACACACACTATTGTTTTCTTCGGTCATAAAACATCTTGTATAGTAGTATCAAGAAACGCAGCACAGTGCCGATGTCTTACAGAGCCATCCATGCAACGTTATACGAGATTGTTTGTTGCCGTGGAACAAGAGACTACATCGTGCTCTCTCATTATTTCACGGTCATTGTTTATCACTCACTTCTCACTCCTGTTCTTTTCGTTACTATGAAATTTAACATGGAGAAATAAGGTAGCGCAAATTGGATTAATCGCTGTTGTAGTTGTCTTATAAAGAACCCAGAGTCCCTGGAGAACTGAGAATATAACCCACATATTTTTACCATACACATACAAAAGCAGGCCACAAATTTGCTGCAGATGTGACCACATTTTATTTTATTTTTTTTAAGTTTTTATTATTATTTTAGCAATTTTTTGTGTGTGTGTGTGGCTTTTGTTATGTCTGTCTGACTCGTGCACTAGGTTATTTATAATGTGCAACCTTAAACCTCAGCATAAGGTGTGCAGTCACCTTTGTGTGTGTCAGACCTGACCTGGAATGTTCCGCCCAATAAAGAATCCGTGTTATTAGTCTAAACTTTACACAGTGTGTAATCTTCCGTTTGATTTTTTTTTTCCTGCTTTAAATTAAACAGAGAATGGAAATAAAATCGATTTCCGGGCAAAATTTTATCTTTCTTCTCCTTCTTTAGATCCTTTTTTTGACATGTCAGCTTTATGAAATCCTTAAATATACCTGACCAAGCAGTGTGAAAATGTCTTTATCCGAACAATCTATTCTCCCGAGATGTGTATAAGTGTATATTTCACCGGACTAATATCTTCCTTTCTGTCTCTTTCTTTTTCTCTCCTCTGCATGCACCTTTCTGGACTCTAGACAACATGGGTAAGTGAACAATCGAATTGTATTCATGACCTTGAGGTTCACTCGGCATGCATATAACTCATGTGTTGATTTCTTTCAATAATTTTAAATTATTCGAACACATTCAATAACGTTAATATGAGAGTGCAGGAAATGTCAGTGAGTCGGTTAGTGCTCCTAAAAGGTGGTCTGTCAATACATGATAAATCCATAAGGCACTTTTTTTTTTTACGAGAGCTTCAGGCCTTAGACTGGAGAACAGTACAAAGCTGCAAAAGACATGTTAGGTCAGTCCTGCATAGAAATGATTTCAGTTTCCTCTCTTACTATCTCACCTGACCGAACTTGTTAAACAGGTTTCCCAGTGTACTGTGTCTTGGAGAATGTTTTGAATATACACACACACACACACACCAGTAAGAATATGAACTTTAAATTGATTGTGTATAATCTCTATGCTTGTCATGCCTCATTGATTCTTCCTGTGCTTGAGTGTCCTTGTGTATCTCAAAAAAGTGTAACTCACTCTTTCCCCAATCCATTTCCTCCTTCCTGCCCTGTCAGTAGCAGATAACTCTTGCAAGAGTGTAATGCAAACTGTAGGGTTCATAAGCCTGTAGGCTGTCAGCTATGAGTCAGCTTTGGTGTGTGTGTGTGTTTTTTTTTTCCAACCATCTCTGATACCTGCTTTGATAAACAAGGTTACAGGACACGAGGTGGATCATTGATGGGGACACAATTTGGAGATTGTATTTTGAAGATAATGTGTGGCTCTTAAGATTATCTGTATGCCGACCAGACCATCTGACTGCCAGTAGGCATCAGATGGAAGGGCGAGGACAGAAGGACAGAAACGTGGGGGGAAGGGACAATATAATGGGGCCTTGATCCTGAAAACGAATCTTTGCCACACAATAAGGTCCATCTGCTGAGTGTGTGTGTGTGTGTGTGTGTGTGTGTGTGTGTGTGTGTGTGTGTGTGTGTGCGCGCGCGCATTTGGGAGTGGGTTCTTATCAGTAACGTCATCGGCTCTGAGGAAGTGGGTGGAACAGACGCAGGTAAATAATTCACGCTGATGGGCAGAATAACTAGACACCACTCAGACAAGGTGCGCGTTGTAAATTGCTCTCCCTTAATGACCTCATAAGTTGAGAAAATATTCCTTTGTAGATGTGGTGTCTTCTATATTATCATGACATTCTGTATAAATGGCCCCAGGTTGCATGGAAATATGTCTATATAGCTCCCTGGACAGCTCCATTTTGCAGGAAATTAAATTTTTATGACTGATATGTGATTTTAAAGCAGGACGCATCATGGATGGTTTACTTTGGGTATCAGAATAGATTTCTATATTAACTACAACAACCAAAAATAACTACTGTACAATTCCTATCTGTGTTTTGAAGGGGGAAAAAAGTCCCTTCAAGAATAATGATAAATACTTCTATTATGTCAAGTTACCGCTATCAACAATCATGAAATGCATACTTTGGAAGAGTCATTGATTAAAATGATGTCATGTCATGTTATGTGACATGCACAATGTAATTGTGTCATATAATGAGCACAAGAGGAAGAGAAAGAATGCCTGTCAAAATACAGCGCGCTATTCCCCAGTTAGATTATAGTTTACAATTATGAAACTTATACCTGCAGTCAACAATCATTGGTACTTCACAATTATTACTTGGACAATTGAGAGAAAAAAAGATATATTTTTATTTTTTCTAACAAAATATATACATTTAACTATGTATTTGCACGTGACAAAAATGTACACTATGGCCAAAAGTATGTGGACAATTGATCATCACATCTGTATGTGATTTCAAACTGTTACCACAATGATGGGACTACATAATCGTATAGGATGTTTCTGCCTGTTGTAGAATTACTGTTTCCCCAATGTTGATGTGGAAAAACCCGTGTGGCCTACATAGATTAAATGGTAATGCTGAACATGCCCCAGGCCTTCTCGCCTGACATCAATGCCCGACCTCACTAATGCTCTCGTGGCCGAATGGGCAAATCCCCACATTCACGCTCTGAAATTTAGTGGAAAGACTTTCCAGGGGAGTGGAGGTTTCTATAATTGTGAAGGAGAAGAATCTGGAATGAGCACATACAGTACAGTAGGAGTCTGATAGTGATGGATCGTTCATGAACGATTCATTCTTTTTGATCGAATCTTTAATGTGACTCAGATGAACGAGTAGTCTCGGAAAGTGATCCGTTCATTTTCTACTGGGCGCGCGTACGCAAAGCATTGCAAAACCTCCGTAGGTTATGTACAGGAAGCAGAAATGAGTCGTTACCTTTGAGTCTTTAGTCCAAGTTGTTCGTTCTTTTGTCATGTGACTCCCATAGACGCTATAAAGTACAATAGATTCAAAAGAATGAACGACTCAGACTAGAAGATATGAGAGGTGAGCTGTTCATTCTGTTTATAATATGTCCTTAGCTGCGTTGTAATATTTTCATTACTGGAACTATAGCCAAAATTTGTGCACGTAGAAATGTTGGGGGTCTGTTTATTGAAAATGTAACATTTTATTTTATTTCTGGTCAAAAGAACAAAATGAACTAAATGACTCAATAAAAGATTTGTTCATTTTTATGAAAGAGATTCAAAGAACCGAGTCACTAAAATGATTCAAACTTCCCAACACTAGAGTGTGATGGTCAGTTGTCCACAAACTTTTGGCCCTATAGTCTTCATCATTCCTCAGTGTGGGTTCCTCAGTTATAAATGTGTGTGTTAGTAAAAAAAAATACCATTAGGAACAATTAGAGCTTTTAAAACCTTTATTATGACATAATAGTGTAATTATCGCCATTTGTCTAATTTTAGACACAAAAGAAAGCTTCTGCAAAGTCACTGGGACTGCAGTAATTTTGGAGAGTCCAGTTGTCACAGTTTTTAAAATTCTTTTTGCAGACATCTTTATATTTCAGACAGGACTATGGTAGCAGAAATGTGTTGTATGCTTTAGCTGAACACAGCAGTGGAACATTAACAATTTTTAAGGGTTTATGCTTTCTGTTACTGACATTGTCGTCAGGTCAGCTGACCGTTTTGTTTCCCCGCATGTTTCTTCCCTGCATAAGCTTTGATGACATTTCCTCAAAGCACATTGTCTTCACACATTTATGGTATGTTTTAAAGGTAACAAGACGCAAGCCTTTGAGCCTGAGCGCTATAAGCTTGGGTCTAAGTTTATGTAGAATTTTAACCCAAATATCGATACATAGGCAGATGATTTAAGATTTGTGAGACTTTGAACTCTGAATCCAGCGATGCTGAATAAAAAATATAAGAACATTTGCTTTGACAGTCATCTGTCATCATGTCTTACAACATCAGTGAAGATCTGTTGGTTGCCTGTTGCACCATTTACCCGAAGGAGAACATCAAAAACTAGAACCTCATCCAAAAGCTTCTGTTCTCTCGCTCTCTTATTTTTGGATTTCACATGCTTCTTCCAAAAAGCTGAAGACATTCTCTCAATCTCAAAGCTGTCAGGTTACATAAGTCAGACATGATCGTAGTGGTTCTTTTTAGGCACTTTTATCAAAACATTATAGAATCTGTCATGTCTGGTCTGTGGTGAGATGCAGTGATGGGAAAAACTTACCAGTGACACAAACTCGCCAGTAACGACCTATTGATCGATCCATAACTAAAACTCTTCTACCAACAAACTGAAGAATAATAAAGCGGAGAATGAAATGCACTTTAAATATCTTAAAAGTTCCCTATAAAACTGTGGCTCTTGCTTACTTGGAAGAACATAAGTTATTATAATTAGTGTCAAAAATTTCTTTATTGAGTTTTACACAGATGAACATAGCAAGCAAGCATGTCCATGCATATCAAATTACTTATTATTTACAGGATAAATGCCCTATATTGACATTCATTCATCAAGCCTGCTGTCATTAAAGTGTTTTAATCAGGTCACATGTGGAGATCATCAGGCCTGCTGGGGATCTGTGAAGAACCTGGCATAATTGAAGCTGGAAAGGAGCGACTGTTTGGTTATGCAAGGTTGTTTACGGATATATGCTGTGTACAGCAGATCTAGTGCTGCCTGTGAGATTAAAGAGCAACAACTGGGTCAGTTTAAATCTTGCCAGGAAGATTCTGAAATTATCTTTTTTTTCCCCCCAATGACCTAGTTACCGTTTATTCCTATAGGCTACACACCCAAGGCATTATGGGTATTATGCTAACAACACGTTGATTTATGTATACATATCTTTTTCAGTGTGTTTTAGTTCATGCGCTGTAATGCATTCTTATGTAATCTCTGTTGTCATTATTAGAAAAACGTAAGTTTCACAACAGCCTGGCTATGCTAGATTGCTCATCCGCGTGAATGAGAATCGAGTGCGCATGATGCCTGGCAATAGAGCGATGTTCCTTCCAGCAAATTTCCATCTCATGCCAAATGTTCTGGCTCCACCTGAATAAATGAACTATTGAATTATGTAAGGTTTATTACTTTAAAGGTATTGAAACTGCGAGTCAGATGCCTAAGTCAGAGTAGATGTTCGGAATTCAGCTTGGTCGATATCACTTTCTCTGTGTATGTAATCCTTTTAACTTTCAGCAATTCTGTATTGCGATGGTTTGTATGTAAATATGAGTCAGTCATTCGGACATTGCGAGTTAGACCCCTGAGTGATGCTATGCTACAACCATCAGTAGCCGGGGAGCAGGTTGGCCGTGTTCTTGGATGGCGGAAGGATGGCGCACTTGTATTCTTGAGTCAATCACTGCATGGCGTCTAATGGGGGCTGAGAGCACTTTCCACTCCCTAACTGTGCATGAGTAGAAGTTCCATAAGAAGCAATCAGCTAGTGCTGCATGTCTCATAGGAAGCATGTGATCTCCCTGGTTTATAGCTAAATGGGATGGGCATCAGCTAATATTATTAAAAAGGTTTGGGGGGGAAAAATCCTAAATTAAATCAATGCCAAAAAAAAAAGGTTTTTGAAATTTCTATGCTCTTAAAGTACGTGTTATCGCACACATTAATTGATCACTTGGAAATTTTGTCTAGAGTAAACACACAAGGTGGCCTTAAAAGGCGAGGTTTTCCTGCTAAGATGGGACAGATGAAAGCTGTCGGCTGAGCTCCTCGCTGTAATCCTCTTGGGCGAGGGAGAATTTAGGGCAAGTGTGATTAGTGATGGCCCTCATGCTTATCACATCCACAAGTCCACAGTACATCCTGAAAACAGAGGCAGGGTCAAGATGAGGAAAAGGAAATCCAGGCATGTTGGAAGGGGAGCAGAAGGAGTCCTTCCTTTCCCCACAAAGACACTCCTTCATTTGTCTGTAGTCGCTCTGTCTCTCACTGTGCCTTCACCCTTGCCCTTCTCCACTACTCCCACCGAGTCCAAATCCTGCTAAATCCAGGCTCCCTGGAGAAGACGCTAACTGCCCCGACTAGCAGTAAATACAAAGGAGGCTCACACACTGTCAGAGTGCTGCGCTTTTAAAGTCTCCATAGCCGGACTGAGGCTGCATGTGTCTAACGCATAATGTGGAGTGAGTGGGATAGCTTTAAGTGGTCTATAGGTGCAGCAATTGGAGGAATGATAATATGGTGTTTGGAATGAATGTCTCTTGATGGTGGCAGATAACAGTAGGGGTTTAGGGACGGCAACAAGAGAGTTCTGTTTGTGTCAAAAAGAGAGGGAGTGTATGTGCTCATTTGACGTGAGTGCTTGTGAGTCTTTTAAAATGACAAACTGCAACAACAAATGGTTGGTGTCCTGATCTGATTCTGAAAGAGTATGGGGAAAAAAAAGGGGGAAAAAAATGTTCCCTCCAGGATGTCCAAGCGTGTCCAGTGTGTACCTCGCCTCATGTCCTAAGCCTCCTGAGATAGGCCCCAGGCCACCCCCGCCACCCTGTATACAGGGTAAAACGGTATAAACAATGAGTGACTATGACGCTGAGTGAGCACTGTCGAATCTTTTATTTATTTATTGAAGATGCTGGAGCCCTGTTACGGCCCACTTTAAACTCTGACCCTACCATATGTGAAGGCAATCAGCTCCTGGCACTTGGCAGCGTATAAAGTGATTTCCTTTTGGCAGAAATAAAGGCGAATTAAATGGCACAATTAAAAAATAATAATAATAATAATTTATTATATAGAAGCCTGAAAAATTTGCAATCATGGCGGTGAGATATAAAATTCCAATCCTTGAAGTTGAACCACCGACGCGCACAGGTGAAGTGTGAAGTGCCTAAACTCTCTGAAGGCGCACTGACAGACTGACGTGTCGTCCCTTAAAACCAGTCCGCTTCCAGGAGAATGATGATTGATCGAGGCAGGCAGATGTGTCCGGTTATGTCCTATTCTGATGAGATGTTATGACACATCTTCCGTGAGGTTCGTCAAAAGAAACATCGCCCCGTTCCCTCCATCTCAAGTGCAGGGTGTAAACAATAAAATTTTTCCGCTTTTTTTTTTTTTTTCAGAGTCTTGTCTTTTTTTTTTTTTTAAAGTCTCTTCTGGTTAAAAAGGTTATACATAATGGCTGGTGACACAAACTAATAAATAATGCTTTCGAAAATGTCACTTTATGGTGTTAGTTCGCTTTTCATAATAAAATGCCTCCTCTAGGATAATCTCACAGCCAGACAGTTGTAAATTAATAGCACGAGTGAGTATCTGTCCATTATCTTTTGCAGCCTTTCATGCCTGTTACTCAGACTACAATATCATCACATTATTACATCTTGGAACGCGTCGTGGCATATTGGAATATAAAGTGTAATAATAATACAGTAAATCGGTAGCTATAGCTGTCAGTGTAATGGAGAATTATTCAGCTTGCAAGGCGACACACTTCAATTTTCAAGTACGTACGTATGAAGCAGACGGTTGCGCAAACGTCCACGCACAACACCGCGGTGCAGTCGCAGATCATCTCATCATCTCTGCTGTGAACCAAGATAAAATTCATTAATTCTTGTCCTGAAAGAAAATGCAGGCTGGACAGTGACGGCTTTAAGTAGGCAGTAGTAGCTTAGTTTAATAACATAATCTTATAACGAGAAACAGTTATTTGCTTCTTCGCTCGCATGCACGCATGCGCACACACACACACACACACACACACACACACACACACACACACACACACACACACACACACACACACACACACACAGATTCTTCAACCCTCATCTCAAGCTCAATGTCCTGGTGTGTTCATGACCATACTCAAGTGTGTGTGTGTGTGTCGTGTTTAGTTAACATCTCTCTTTGTCATGCTGCACTGTATTGTGCTTCTAATGACTGATGAGATGCCAGCTGCTAAAGAACATCCTGTTGGTGTGTGTGTGTGTGTGTGTGTGTGTGTGTGTACAGTAGTCACAGTACTAATAGCAGGCAGTGAAGGTCACTTTTATTTCCGTATTTTCCTGTATATGTCTGTTAGACTTGGATTTACTCTGTATGTTTATAGGCTGCTCTACCACTAGTACTGTGGTGTCTTGATTTAGACAGTAGAAAGACACACACACACTTTCATAGAGGACATTCCAGGATGGGTGATTGTATATCAGTTCCTCAAGTCTGCTAAGAATAGTAAATGGGAATGTGTGTGTGTGTGTGTGTGTGTGTGTGTGTGTGTGTGTGTGTGTGTGTGTGTGTGTGTGTGTGTGTGTGTTTATAGTCTAAAGGAAATTGTGTCACAAAAGGACTAGAGGTAGCCCTTTAAAACAAGTCCAAGTAAATTCAGGTTGCTTCAACAGCGATAAAGGGTTAATGTCTCCAGGAAACACCCGCATCTGCACAACAGAGATACAGAGCTCCCTAATGAGATGGTTGTTGTTGTCCAGTTTGTCTCGGTGACACAATTATCTGGGGTGTGCTATCAACTGAAGCTGCTATTTAACCACTGTGTCACTCTGCTGTACTTCTAAAGACATCAGATGTGCCATCAAGTGTTTCTTCTCCTCAGAGGTGTGTGTGTGTGTGTGTGTGTGTGTTTGTCTGTTTATGCACAAATGCTACAGGCGTTTGTACAAGTCTCACAGGCCAAATATGGCCATTTTCAACAAAATCACTCTACTGCTAAATATTCTGAACAAATATGCAAAATGTCAAACGTTCAGCATATGAAATGCACGGTCTCCGAAGCACGCCACAAACGAGCAGAATTCTCCAAGTCGTCACTGTAGACGAGTAGACAAGTGAGTCTTTTGTGACCATTTAAATCTCTGACAGTCACGCACAGCAAGACTTTTCTACCTTGTTCATTTAGAGGCCTAAACTCATGTGTATGAGCCATCTTTTCTAGTGAAACACACCTGCCTAAGTGGTTTCTTCAGTGTCTTTCCAGGTTTATTCTATCAGATCTGAGTAAAACTATTGGACTGGGTTCGAGCTGCACGACGAATTGCATAAAAATCTAAATCGCCGTATGGAGCTGTGCAATTTTTGAATCGCAAAAGGCTGCAATTTGTAAGCCGTCATATATGCAAAGTCTGAAACTTGTGTGACTTTGGAGCTGATAAATAAATATTGGCAGATGTCATCTTAATGAGATGATTGGTGATGTCAACATAATTGGTGTTAGCCAAAGAAATGTTTCGATACAAAACTGTGCATTTAATAGTTATGCATAGAGAGAAATGAGAGAGATACTGTAGAAGGATGGATTTATTTATTTATTTATTTTATTTTATTATTTATTAGCAAATGCTGCAGCCCTAGACAAATTACCCGTGTATAAGCTGTTTATACAGATGAGTGAAAACAGCAGTATATATAATAATATATGTATATAATAATGCAAATCAAATTGAAGAACAACAGAACAGAGAGGACAAAGTGAAATCAAAAGAAAACAAGAAGTGTACCTTCTGCCCTCCTGCTCTTTGTACAGTGCTTTGCTTTCTCGCTCGTTGCTCCCTGACCCTAACATGTATTGTTTTACAGAAACGCACACGGACAGGTTAATTTGTAGCTCCTGACACACCCTGTGATCGTAGACTGACTGACTAGCTCAGAGAGTGATGGCTCTCCTTATAAGTACCTTGTTGTTTTTATAGTCTCCCCCCTACGAGACCTGCTGTCAGTACAGGTTATCAGAGAAACAAAGAAGCATAGAAGTGGATGTGTGCATGCGCAGGGTGAGCTGACACGTCTAATTGTAGACTATTTATTCTCTCTCTGTGGCCATGTGTCAGGGTGGCACTGGAGCGATAAACGTAGAAAAGTTCAACAGAGTCGCACAATAGCTGCTAATAGGTAGTAGATCATTTTAGACAATTGGAAAACCTACACTGTGAACAAAAGCGCTTGTATTATAACCGCTGTTCGGAATCGTGGAATCCTGCTCCAAAGTCCCATTCATTCAATATATTCTTCTTAAAATACATCTTCAAACACATTAGACTGAGATCAAGTATGCAGACGTTCCTACTATATATAGTGGTTTGTACCCACGCGAATTAATGAAACTGCATTTGTCCAAGAAGTTATGTTTAAGGAGCAGTGTGCTGAGATGGACTCGTGAATATATTCATGATTTCATGCACGAGGGCCAATAAAAACATTATCTGTCCATATTGGCTAAGCCCTACTATAGATGTCTATATTGTGAAAGTCATAAATGCAGCTGTCATAAAATAAAACTTTTACGCTCAGTTGTAAAGAGCGCGATGGCGACAGCAAGATAGAAAGGTACAGTATGTGACTGCAGCATACGGGGAAGGAAAGAGGTGGAGCAGCAGCCATCACACCCACTCAACCCATTTTGACACTGCTGCCACAGTCTCTGTCTTGCCTGATTGGGTTTCGTTCTGACACGCACACACGCGCACACTCATCGTGCTACCTGTTCATGTTCACTGTAAATGAGCAGAGGGACACATCACACTCACCTGTCGAGAGTTTTTATTTACAATGAACAGAAAGACAGCACAGGCTAATGGCACTTTAATGAAGACCGCTGGACGTTTCGGTGTTAAAAATGCCCAAGTGGCAGTGCATTTATACTCGCGCCTGATTGGTGTAGTCAGAGTTAAAAATGAAAAATGTCTGTACCTCCGTCGTTCCCTGTAAAATCCAGAGCAGTTTAAACGCCTCAGAGGTGATTACGGTGTAATTGAGTTCAATCGGACACTTTTGAAGTCTGTCGCTTTAGAACAGTCAGAGAGCTAATTTCACTCTTTTGCCTGCCAGAGAGAAATATGAATCCTCCCATGAATCCTGCACAAAAGCCTCTTGATACTTTTATCAAGGAATGGAGCATGTCTGAGAGCTGTGCCCGCATGAGACGTCACATTTGTGCCTCTGCTCCTTTGCCAGACTTTGATCTTTTTTCCCCCCTTTTTCTCAAATACCCCTTGTTACTATTCTCTATTCTTTCTTGCCTCATACATCTTCTATTCAGCCTTAGTCAGCAGCATCCCTCGTTTCCACGGTAACCAAAAGCCTATTGTGTTGGTTGCTGCATCCAGTTTCGGTTTATGTTCCAGGAAAAAAAAAAAAACGGACCTCGAGTTGATGCCGAGAGTTAATGCATTATTTATTTTCCAGGGCTGTGAGTAAAATGACAGGCAGTGACTGATCACCTTCCCACGAAACAGTTGTCTTTGTCAGTGTGTGTAATGTTGTAGTGCTGATTAAATCAGGAAGTTGAATTGAATTGTGAGCAATTAGGAGTAGCAGGTGGCTCTCAGTGACCCGTGGTGAGAGATGCTACCTATTGTAGAGACATGAGTCACTGTAGCTAAATAACTGTTTGTTATCTAGGTTAGTCGCTGTAATGGTGCCGATTGGGGAATTACTTCGATTTGGTGGGTTACAGTGCCGAGCAGCACCTGGGCTAAACAGGAAACCGTTCTTATATGTGGATTTTAAATACCTTCAGAGACTCGGTTTTGCTTCCCAACGACTTGCACGGCAACAGAGTGACTTATTTGCATATTTATGGATGTCAGTCAGGATTTCCTCCCGGGTTGATGGCGGACATGGTTGTATAATTTTCTCTAATTCTGCGTTCAAATTCGATCACGTCCTGTCGCTCCAAAAGTGCCTAGAATTGAATTGGTGACAATTTGATCAAAAAATGCCGCGCTGATTAAACTGGGTAACGTGCTGCAGTGTTAATTATTCCCATACACTCTGTGATTGACAGCTTTTTGGTTTGGGGTGCATTATTCATAAATGTTGTACTCTTTCTCTTTCTAATATCAGCTCCCACAGCCCCTGCGCAGTCGGAGTCAATCAGAAAGCATTTATACAGCACACTCAACTTGCTGTGGGGCTTTATGCAGCAGCAGGCGTGTGGGGGTAGGGTGCATTTTGTAGACGGAGAGGGAAGAAGATGGCATCCGTATGAGATCCTGACGTGATGGGGAGGAATAAAGAGCAGCATGCTGAGGAGAAGTCGGGCAAAATCAGAGAGATGATTATTACTTATTATAGAGATGTATGATGGAAGATGGCAGCAGGAAACATGTATAACGGAAAAAAAAAGAAGCCAAAATCCCACCGCTATTTACTGCCGTCACACCAAGTATGTTTACGCTTCCACCTCTCTCTCTCTCTCTCTCTCTCTCTCTCTCTCTCTCTCTCTCTCTGTCTCTTGCTTGTTTTTCATTCATGATTAATGGAGTGCGACTGAATAAATGATTAATGAGCAGAGTGGAGTAGGCTTTGGCTGCCTTTCCCTCCATGGCAGGCCAGTACTTGGGCTTAGCACTCCAGTGTCATCTCTCTGTTCCTCTGCCATCACGGACCCCTGCTCCGGACTTAGCAGTGTGTGTGTTCGCTGGAAACTGTGAGAGTTTTGGCGCTATTTGTTATAGTGCCCCACCTGCTGAGTATCTCCATGTTTTAATAGGGCCCAGAAAAAATATAGCTCTTCCTGCTTTTCTGTATACACTCGAACCCTATTTATCCCTCACAGTCCCATCACATGACCGATAGATTGCCGAATGGAGGAAGTCATATAATTATGTGAAGTATGGGTGGAAGATGGTGTAGCCCTAAGAACTTAAAATCACACACGCATTCCTAGAGGGGTAGAAATGAGTTTTGCACAAGGCGTTAAGAGGACCTTTCCTCAGGGACAGAGTTGACGTCTGACTCTGTCGGTCTGTTTCCACCCAAATCTGAAACGTCAGTCCGGGATTGAGGGGTGGGAAAAGGAAGAAGGGTGAAAGAGTGGGTCCATTTGGCAAGCTTTTAGGAGACAGATGGATGGATTGATGCAAAAAAAAAAAAAAAAGAAGTGAAGTCAAAGAAAACAATCTGGGATTGAAATTGACATGAAAAGATCCTTCAATGTGTCAGTGCACTTTAATATTAGGATTAATATCCAAACAAGGTTCTAACGACACAGTTGAAATGGGTCATTACTTTAATTTGTTTTGTGAACCCCCCCCCCCTTCTCTCTCTCTTTTTCTCTTTCACTCTCTCCACACTCAGTCAAAATAATAGTTATTTCTATGTTTCTCTTTCCTCAAACAGAAACTGTAGGAAGTCTGTGGCATACAAATGCACATTCCATAGTAAATATGAGTCACACATGGTGCATAAGTCCTTTGAAGAATAGCACCAATGCTTTTTGTTTGTCCTGTTTTTCGTAGTGTGTGCATTTTACAAAGTTTACAACTTCAACAAAAAGCATTCCCTATACTAATTATACTAATTATAAGGATTTAAATAAACTTTTTTTTTTTTGGCGATGCCCCTCCCCCCCAATCGCAAAAAAAAAAAAAAAGTTAATTTATAACCTTATAATACAAGTGTAATGGCAGATGTTTAACATGTATATGACATATGCATTCAACACTATGACTCTTTTATTTAAACTTTATGGTTTTGGGACAGGTACGTGGAAAAAGAGGGGTAGCTGACTGACTGATATAATTATCACAGAACAAACATGTTTCTAGCAGATTATTACAGCTATTTCTTTATTTTTTTACGACCCTAGTAGTTTGCATTACATTTATAAATATTTAAAGAACTAGTAGTAATGCAGTTAGTAACCATTTATCGGAAAATTAAAGTCATGATGTTATGCATCTGTAAATATAAAGCAATCATATGCACCTGTACTTGGCATTATAATGGCTCCTTTAATCAACCTGCAGTTTTATATTGTTACATGATTTCATTTTCTCAGTCCTCCAGAATATGATTCCCCAGGAAGCGTGTAGAAAAAGAGACTAAACATGGCAGGTAGCAACAGTCAAACCTCAGTTTTTTTTTTTTTTTTTTTCCCCTCAACATGAAAAAAAAATCTGCATCTGCATAGAAAATCAGGGACACGTGTCCATGCGCACTAAAATTATCAGATGACTGCTGTTCGGTGAAAGAAAAAAAAAGGTAATTTGGTCTGTAATTTTCTCAGGAGGATGGAGAAAAACACCGACATGGCTCATCTGGACAGAAGTAATGTCATGCAAGCACCTGTTAAATAGCAGATTTCCTCAGTACTGAATGTAAATTTAACGTCAGCCAGACGCGGCTCAGGTCTTATTATAGCTGTCCGGGTCAACGTGAGCATTAAAAGAAAAATCACATCAGTGTTTGTTGGCGATGACGATCATCTAAGAAAGGAAAGGTTTTCTGTTATTCACTCTGTATATGCACTTCAGGGAAATGTGTCGAGTTCATCTGTTGAGGTAATAACATGCAGATGCAACCTTTTAAAAAAAAAAAATGTTTCTGGGAGTGCACCCCCCCCCCCCCCCACCCCCACCACCCCGCCCGACCCAGGGAACCCGACTCATGTAGCCATGTTATATAGTAGGCTTTGCTGTTCCTAGTGCTCAGGGAGAGCTGTGTTTGTATAACCATTACTCATCACTGCTGGCAAATATTGACAGATACATTGTCATATCCTTGTGTCCGCATGTTTGTGTGCGCTAGAGTCACTCTATGGTACTAAGTAGGGATGTTTATGGCACATCAAACTCAGTATGCACTCGTGTACTGATAACAGCAGCAAGAGGATTGTATTATGGCATGATGTTCAAATTAATTGAATTCATTTTATCACATCATTTGCTTCAATGTATATGTGGATGTGTGGTGAAGAAAGGAGTGCAATGGCAGACGTTGTGGATTGACGAATTGTTGCGCACACACACACACACACACACACACACACGTACAGTAGCAATGTACACAGCCGGCCTTTTTACAAGCGGCGCAGAATGTTAGAGTGAGAAACAACAAGAAATTTCAACAAGTTCTCTATTTCTATAAGTAAAAGGGATCAATAAAGTGAAGTAGGGACATGAAACAGGAACTGTATTTGTCCGTGTTCATTATAGTGTGATGGGGAACTCACTTGTACACAGACTCCTAATTCCTCTAAGCCTGTGGGTGATAGGGTTAGAGCACACATGGCTGAGCCTCAGACGAATCCTCCTCCTCGTGACCCCTCGTGAGATCAAGCGGACCTAGATAGCGAGAACACGAGAACGAGAACTAATCTGGCACGATGTTTCTGCATAAATCACACCGACCACACTTTGTAAGCAAGATATCGACTTTCAGTCTTGCTAAAACGAACAGACAAAAGACGGCTTTATACCGAAATGACGCGCATATTTGTTTTCTCCATGTTTTCGTCATGCTCAGCCCACCAATAAATAAATGAGCAAGATCTCACCTCGTGCTCTCTCTTTTTTCCATCTTTTCCCACATGTACTTTAACATTGTGTTTGCTTTTTTAAAAAAAAACATCCACGGGAATAAAATGCTCAGCCTTGTGTAGCATTCGAAATTTCCCTTAAGACAGTGGTTTGTGTTTGCAGATGTCTAAAGATAGTTGCCGGCTGTGAATTGCTCCGTTGACTTCCAGTACTTTCTACAGATTCCTCTGCGGAGCTCCACCATAATTTAAGGCGCAACCTCAATAATGTATTAAAAAAAAAAAAAACCAGGACATTCACTACCCACACACAAACATGAACATTAGGAAATCTAGCTTGCAAATCTAAAACATCACATGACATCAGAACGCAATTATTAATTTTAATGATTTAATCACATATAACATGTTATGTTGCTAAATCCTCTGGCCTGAGAGGCTGAGCTCACACTTCACATGATATCTGGAAATATCATAAAGTCTAAAGGATTAAGAATCTCTCCATCTCACTTTTACTTTTAAGAACGTCTACATACTGTACAATAACGGAAAGCATTTACACATATATTGGGCAAAATGTGAATAAATGATTGCACCAATAAATGAATGAATGAATAAATAAATAAATAAATAAATGCACCATTGTTTTCTTGAATTTCAAACATTTTTGGTGATCAGAGAAATCGTTACTTCACAAGGTCCATCTGTATCGATCGGGTCACTGTTGCGTATCTTTCTAAACTGATTGAAGTGTTATGTGCTTTTAATGGAAGTGAATGGATTTGGTAGAGTTGTTTCATTAGGCTGGCTCACTACAATGCAACTCCAATTTAAACACTGTTAATTATTCACACTCTCAACACTTTCTCTAATGTACTCACAATATAAACACTTGTGCTGAAACCGTACGTCTCCACAGAATTACGTATCACTGGCTAAACGAGTGTGTAACTATTGGTCTCATTGTATATGCAGTGGGTAGGTGTGTATGTCATCGTTGTAGGTAGGGGATTAGGCCTTATGGTTGAAGTCAAACATATATAATAATGTGTGTTTGTTTACCTTAGGTTTGGAGCAGTTATTATAGGGTTGCCATGAAATATTATTCCATTTATCCATCTCTTGTTCACTCTCTCTCTCTCTCTCTCTCTCTCTCTCTCTCTCTTTTTCACTGTCTCAGTGGCAAGCTCCATGTTGACCCAGTGGGAATTGGACGACGTGGCCAACATCAGCACTTTCCTATTGGACCGGGAGTCTGGGATACTCTACCTGGGGGCACGAGACATGATTGTTGCCGTGGATACTACGAACAAATTAAAGTCTCCTAAGGTGAATTTCATTTTGCCTGTTGGATTGTATGAGCATTAGGCATGTGGCTAAAAGAGCAACTGTGAAATCTGCCACACAAATACCACATGAAATTAGGCAGAGATCATTTCCAGAGTGCTTCTTTATTTATTTATTTACAACATTGCAAGATTTTATTTTCCATTTGAACTGGATTGAACCAGTCTATTTTGATTCCAGGTGTTGACATGCAGGTGCAAAATGATTTGATTCTCAGTAAAGAACATTATACACGGTTGTGTTTCCAAATAATCATCAGGGCAAGAATACTGTGAAAAAAAGAGATTACTAATCGGATGAAGGCGAATTGTTTTTCATTAAAAAAAAAAAAACTGCGTGCTTGTTTCTACCAATGACCTCATCTCTTCTTTCTGGTCCATTTCACTAACCAAATTACACCCCTACCTCCATCAACCACCCCTGATTTCTCCCATTATGGTGTGTGTGTGTGTGTGTGTGTGTGTGTGTGTGTGTGTGTGTGTGTGTGTGTGTGTGTGTGTGTGTGTGTGTGCGCGCGCATGTGTGTGCACACATGCAAGCATAACCACAGCTCTTGTTTTCTTAAAGTCTGGTATCTCTATGGCTCAGCTCAGGATGAGCTTGTTGCCTCGTGGCAGCATGACTCGCTCAGATATCATGTTCCATTAAATATCATATGGCAGATTTAACAGTGCCATTATAGGCGAGTCACCACAAAGGCTGCTTTACTGTTTTATGTCTTGCACAGTAAGTTAGAGTTTGTCCTTCAGAGAAAAAAACAGTCAAAGAGGAAGAGCAGCTCGACTGGTGAGTCAAAGAAATGATGTAATGCATCAGAGCTGCTTTGCAATGTAAATATTTTATATATATATTTATTTATTTTTATTTATTTATTTATAAAATCCAATGAGTTTTAGTCCAAATGATTTGCTTCTCAAGTGCGGACGCCTATGTGCGCTCTCATCTGCGATATCTGCTCACAGTATCCAAGGGGGTTTTAAAGTTGTAATTGATGGTCACAATCACCGGCTGATATTGAGTACAGATAAACGTACGAGTAATTTAGATTTGTATCTCTGCATTTAAGATTTTATGTACGTGGTGGATAAATGAATAATGTGATGCGCTCAGCCTGCTCCTGTTTAATTATATTAATGCATTCATAAGCCCAAATAAGCATTTGCATATTCATGGACGGCAGTGTCTCTTTTTGCTGCAAAATAGGACAATTATCATGTGCTAGACAACGAGCCTAGTTTGAAAGCACTAAATTCCATGTCTCTCTCAATCAATAGATTGTATGGAATGTTCCAGAAGAGAAGAGCAAATCCTGTGTGACGAAGGGAAAAACTGAGGTGAGTGTATATATATATGTGTGTGTCAGTACTCTTTGTAATCCCTAAGGACACTCACTAGCATATAAGTTGAAGTGTACTTACTTATGTGTGTGCGCTTAAATGTGTATCCTCCATATCATTTTTCATCCAAAATGTAATTCTGCTGTAAATAAATAAATAAATAACTGTATCCTGGCTATATTAAAATAGATCATTTACCTGCTGTTATTAAGAAAGGATAATTAGAAGGCTTGAAACTACTACGCCCCCCTCTCTCTCACACACACACACAGACACACACACACATTTGGGGAAGTTTCACATGGGGCCAGCATGTGTGTGAGGGAGTTAATTAGGCCGCTTAGTGGCTCCATGTCTTACCCACCATGCTGTTCCATGGTGATGTTGGGGGGGCTGCAAATGATTGACAGTTGGGAAGAGACTCAGAGGGTGGCGATCAAAGGGTCTGATTAAGCAAACAAAAGGCATGTAAGGCAGAGAGAGACAGAGACTGAGAGAGAGACATGCTGTTCATTTGAATTACACACGCACACCTCATTCAAATCGCATTAAAATCAGGAACTGCTCTACCCTGATTGGTTTCTCATTTTAAACATTCATAGTAGTTTAGCACTACTACCATCGTCTCCACGTTGGGTTTGTTCTCTTTGCTCCTCGCACCTGATCCTCCGCACTTAAAAAATAAATGAAAAACCGTCTCAAGGTAAGTGATTACAAACAGCCCCTTCCTGCCAGGGCCACCACCCTCAGGGGAGCTGAGTTTAGGAATGGTGAGTAAACATTGCGCTGTTCCAGTGATGGTGACGTTCGTCAATGCTTTTAAGATTTCAGACACGTTGTAGAGCTGGAAATGGATACACATCGAATGTAAAAGCATGTTTTAGCCAATGAGTATAATCCGAATCGGTAATGGGAATTTCCACCGTTTTCATTCGTACAGTACATTTTGTGTGTGTTATAATATAATATATGTAATCTATTTTGGATCTTACTTTGAAATGCCACTAGTCACAATAAAAAATAGTATTCATGCATTTTTACTTGTGCATACTGTAATATGTACTGTAAGACATTATAAGATGTAAGCATAAAGAATGTTTTAGAAATTGTCATTATATATTACAATATAATATTTTCAGACCTTTAAGGATATCAATATATACTGCCTCTCAGCAGTTGTGTTTTGTTAATGGGATTAAAGATCTTGTCACGTAATGCTTTGCATATTGATTTTATTATGCTGTTTACACTCACCGTCCACTTTATTAGGAACACACTTTTCTGCAGGTTTCTAATCAGCCATTTATGTGTGGCGCCAGCAGTGCAATGCGAAACATCATGCAGATGCAGGTCAAAAGCTTCAGTTAATGTTCAGGTGAAAAATATAATGAAGAAAAAGTGGGGCGCTAACCGTAGCATGGATATTGGACCAGATGGGCTGGTTTGAGTGTTTCAGGGCCATCAGAGGAAAATGACGAGCTGCCATGAGAAAAATGATTCAGAGCAAAGCAATTCAAGCTGCCATGAAAGATACAGTAATTCATGTAATCGCGTTTTTACAACTGTACTTTGAAGAGAAACAAAACCTTAAAGCTTGCAGTGGAAGGGATGAACAGCCAAGAACATGAATCTGAGGCTATAATGGGCCAGACTTACCGAAACTGCGCTGTTTAAGATCATAAAGCAAATCACCCTTTTTATATGCCTTAACTGTAGGATTTCTGTCAGCTCGCACTAGTCAGCTCATTGTCCTCTGGTATTCTAGCCTGCGGTCCCTCTACTCACAGGATGTTTGGGTGTTTTTTTTGTAAACTCTAAAGACAATTTGGTTGATGCTTGGAGATCGGTAGTTTCTTAAAAACTCAATACTCATGCCTGGTTGTATCTTCTGGTGCCAGCAAGTTAAGGCACATTCTGTTGAGTGTGTAGAAGTGCATCTCTTGTTTTTGCACCATTAAATGCATTGTGCTGCTGCCACATGAGTGGCTGATTTGATAACTGCATAAATGAGGCTGTGTGCAGGTGTTCTTGTTAAAGTGACTGGTGAGTGTATGTTAATTCTGGTTCTTGTTCTTTCATTTATTACATGTAATGCATCTGATGTAATTATGTTTCGTTCCTGTATAAATATAAATTCTTTATAAAACTGTAATCCATTTTACTCCGCGGCGTTGTAGTCTGTTGCTCAGTCTGTGCTCTGCTGTCCCCATCAGGCCGACTGCAATAATTACATCCGCCTCCTGGAGTTCCTGGGAGATGGACGCATTTACGCCTGTGGCACATATGCCTTCGACCCCCAGTGTGCCTTTGTGGTAAGTGTGTGTTTTGCGTGCTAGCGTGTTTGCATGCTATTGTGTTTGTGCGCATGTTCATCTGTCCACAAATAAATTTACTGGCATGCTCCCACACCCATTCAAACATGAGATATCCGACATCACCTTGCAAACACAAAAGGTGCACATCAGCAACCAGGCACTGATATGACAGTCATACAGATATATTAACAGGCTTGTTCATGATGAAAAAATATTCTAAAGTGTGGAGGCAGCAGGACTGATTACTATTTCACCCTCTTCAGTGCTTACGTAGATGTGGTTTCCTCTATACAATCTATTTTTATGTCTCATTCAGAATATCTCAACATTTACACTGGAAAAATTAGAGGACGGCAAGGAGAAGATGGAGACTGGAAAAGGGAAATGCCCCTTCGAGCCCAGCCAACACTATACTGCAGTCATGGCAGGTATGAAAAACAAACATTAGATGATGAGGTGAGAGCTACAGTACTGTGCAAAAGTCTTGAATCAACTCCTCATTTCTTCATATTAAATAAAAAATAAAGTATATAGATTAAATTAAAGAAAGTGGAGCAAATGTTTAAAACAATTGGTTGTTTATCCATCAATCTCAGCAGCAACCTCATTTCCCCTCTCACCTGTTCCAACCACTCAAGCTTCAACATCAGTACACCAAGCAACGGCCTGATCATCTGTCATTACCGTCACCTGTTTCTCACTGGTTCATGCCTTACGTTAGGCGGGTTCTTTTATGTTTGAATGATTCATAGGTCACTTTGGGGCTTAAGAAACAAAAGCATTAGTACAAGGACTGGACTGAAAATGAAGGACAAGAAAAGTCTTTCAGGAAAGCTTGAGAACTGTTCATCAAGACTGCATTAAAATACAAGGCTGTCTGGCTCATATGAAGAAATGAGGGATGGCTCAACACTTTTCTACAGTATTATATACCAGTATAAAAAGGACTAAGACAATGTATTGCCTTTTTGTATTTTGTAATACCTTATGATTTGAATAATAGAAAATATAAAAAATATGAAATGTCCATTTCAGCAACCCAAACTGGCAGTTTTGTTCCGTGTTATTTTTGCATCCCTTAGTTCCCTTTTGTTGCGCTCTCTCTCAGGGGGAATCCTGTACACTGCTACTACTAGTAACTTCCTAGGAACGCTCTTTGACATCTCCAGAGTAACAGGCATTGAGCAAGAGCGCATCCGGACTGAGCGGTCCATCAACTGGCTTAGCGGTGAGACCTACACACGCACACTGCATGCATACTCTGTATACGTTCAACAGAAATATTTATCGTTCTTGTGTTCAAGGTTTCCAAATGTGAAGCTAATAGTAATCTAGAGGTTTGACGATGAGCAGCTCGTACCAAAAGAGACCTTCGGCCATTATGGCCTCGAGCAACCTGTCCGCTGCAACTGTTGCCTCCAGCATGGTGGGGAATTGCTGCACCATCCTTGTGGATAAATAAACACAGAAAAACCTCCTGCATTATTGATAATATAGACTGAATATTGTTTGCTGCTGATGTTTATTCAGCATATGAAAAACAAATACTTATGGTCAGGAGTTCTACTACCCTAATTTTTTTCATTAAGATATGGTAATGATTGAATCCATAAGCTAAAACTCATCACTTTTCCCATTCATTTTACATGCATAATGAACTGATGATGCAGTCATGAAAAATATGAGCGCTTAAAGTTGTAGAATTATAATGACATTTGAACACAGCAGGATGCTCTTACATTCGTACCAGAACAGAACGATGCTGCTGTGAGCAAGGGTTGTTGTTTGTCCGGATTTTTTATTATTTTTTTTAGTTAAAGATTCCATGTATTACTATTTGTTTACAAAGTTATTATAAAGTGTGTGTACCCCTCAGAAATTGAATAATTTCTCCCTCTAAATTCTTTCATTTCACTCCCCTTCCAAATGTATCGTTTTTGCCTCTACAGAATGTAAGGCACAATTGGGGAAAAATCGTATTGGCTTGTTTAAGATCTGACTAAAATGTGAATTCTGCATAATATTTTAGGTGCATTCAGAATGAAAGAGTCGCACAGGTGGAAACTGATGTATAGTAATTCCTGTACCTGATCCGAATCCAGCCTTCCTTTGAATTAATTGAAAACCGAGGCACATTTAAAAGTTTAGCACCTAAGTTTTCCACCTGTTTATAATAATTGATTTTTGTACCTGATGTCCCCCGCATCGGACCCAGTGTTTGCAGCTCTGGTATATCTGACCAGAATAAAGAAGTTGCTGAAGATGAATGAACTTTACAGGTGCTGTTTAGTATAACGCGCTGTTGTTTAATCTGGTACAGATCCAGAGTTTGTCAGCTCAGCCTTCATCCAAGAGGATCAAAGGAACAACCCGACAGGAGAAGATGACAAGATCTATTTCTTCTTTACTGAGGTGGCCAAAGAATATGACCTCTACACCAAGGTCAAAGTGCCCAGGGTGGCTCGGGTGTGTAAGGTAGGAAACCAAAATCGTTAAGATTTCTCTTGCGCACAGACTCCTTACTTTTTTGGCTACATTCTTACCTCATGCTTCTTCTCAGTCTGATGTCGGAGGCATGAAGACCTTACAGAGACGTTGGACAACATTCCTTAAAGCTCAGTTGGTGTGCGAGGATCGAGGGAGTGGCCAGCGCTTTAACATTCTGACTGATGTCTTTACCAAACAGCACACGCCAGGAGACCCCAGCAGCACACACTTCTACGGTATCTTCACCTCGCAGTGGTAAGTGCTGATCAAATCCCATCACATTAAGCTTAATCTGAACTATATTCTGATATTCTGTATACTGAGTACTACTAGAATAGCATACTACAATCCGTTTTTCTGGTTCTGTATCAAAGTTTTTACATTTACATTATTATAGATTCGAATGTTTATTTTTTTTATATTATTTTACTTAGCATGACTCTGTCTAATTTTTATTCTAATTGACTAATTGTCACACCCCATCTCGAGAGATATTTTTGTAACTCTGTGCTGTCTTACTTTATATATGGTTGTGTGAATGTTTTGTATCTTGACCACTACTGTAATGCTGCAGTATCAGTAAAGTCCATCAATCTATCAGATCTAAATCTAACTGCACTTATTATCGCTCTGATGCGATAAAACTGTGTGTGTGTGTGTGTGTGTGTTGCTGGGTGTAGGGAGAGGGAGGAAATGTCTGCAGTGTGTGTGTACAGTCTGGAGGACATCACTAAGGTGATGGATGGCCCCTTTAAAGAGCTGAAAAAGACTTGTGAGAACTGGATGAACCCAGAGCCAGTGCCTACACCCAGACCAGGCCAGGTACATAAGAGCACTCACGCTAATCTATATTTAATGTTTGCTTAAACTACGTAGATTCAGGTATATAATCTGTGTAGTCCTATGATCTTTGTCCTATATAATCATGTGAATTTAACATTATCCTGATACCCAAGGTGTGCAACATCATCTCCAGTAATACTTTGTATACGTTTTTTGTTGTTGTTGCTCTACTGTATTTTTTTTTTTTTTTTTTAAGACAACTTAACGTTTTCATTCTCTCGCACTTTCTGGCCACAGTGTCTGAACAGCGCTCTTAAAGCCGAGGGCTACGATTCGTCTCTGAAGCTGCCTGATAAAGTGCTGACGTTCGTGCGGGACCACCCTCTCATGGAGAACAGTGTAGTGGCAGCACCCCTACTGGTCAGGAGTGGAATTACGTACACCAAACTGGCTGTAACTCTGACCCCCGTCTCTAACGGCAACAGCAAGCTTAATGCTACTGTTCTGCATCTTGGGACAGGTAACAAAAAAATAAAAAGTGTATGAATGTGTGTGCATGATACTGTGAAATGAATTTTATACATTATACTTTGTTCTTGTATAGATCATGGAGAGCTTCACAGAATTGCAGTAGTGGGCCCGAATGCAACACTTCTGCAAGAACTCCCTCTTTTTCCAGCCTCAGAGCCCATCAACAACATCCTTCTATACAAGGTATACACACACACACACACGGATACACCTAGGTAGACAGAGAGTGACCGATCATGTTGCTGTTTCTACAGATTTATAAAACATCAGAGAAAACTATTCAATACTGTCCAAGTTAGATCAGTTATTAGATTAGTACCTGAACGCATTTCCTTTTTCTCAGGACGAGGCTTTGGTCGGGTCTCCTTATTCTCTGGTGAAGTTGCGTACAGAAGGCTGCTCTCTCTACACTACCTGTGAAGTGTGTGCGCGTGCACGGTCACTCGGCTGTGTGTGGCGACAGAAAGAGGCTGCCTGCAGCCTGGCCATCACAGAGTGAGTCACAAACACACTCATGAGCAATACACACTTGTATCGCATGCCCTCTCCATCACTTAATGTGTTAAATTTCCCTTCCAGACTTGGTGAAGATTCAATCAGTCAGTGTGGAAGAAGTGAAGGTAAGATTCTGTTCTTCTTGTTAATGAGAACACCTGATTTGTTTGTTTAATTTTAAAACCTCTGAGGCCTCAGAGTGGCGCAGTGGTAAAGATCGCGAGTTTGATGCAACCTCTCGCAGCCGGAGGCCTAGAGAGAGTTGATTTGGCTGAGCTCTCTCAGAGGGAAGGGATAAGAGATACTCTGTGCTCCCACATTAATCACTGCTCTACAGCCAATCAGGGGCATCTGTGAGCTCACACAAGCGGAAGGAGCGGATAGCGCTGTCCTCTGAGTGTGTTATGCTGCCCCCATGCCAGTTTTTTAAATGATTTGATATGTTTCAGACTTTATCTTCAGCTTCCAGCGGTCAAATACTTTAATAATATTTTACAGCCACATTTAAAGCATTATTTCATGTTTAATATATATCTAATTATTATTACCCCTACCCACCTCTTTGCAGATCGATGCTCTCCTGAAATGAAAGAACTGCATGTGGCAGAAGGGCTGCATGTGATGCTGCCCTGCGTTCAGGTCTCGCCTCGTCCCTGCCACTGGCAACACCCACCCCAAAGACACACGCGACGGCACCTCTCTGACCTGGAGGTACGGGTCACTTCGGAAAGCAACGGCACCTATGTGTGTTTCTGCGAGGAAGCCGGACGAGAGCAGCCAGCCTGTCCGAGGGCTGCGTACAGAATCCTCCTCCAGGAGTCCAGTGCCACCTTGAGCATCAAGCAAGCATCCAGCCGTCAATTCATGGTCGGGTACATAATGTTTTTGTTTATTGGCGGAATACTTGGCGCCTTGCTTGTGTGTTTACTTCACCGGCGTTTTAAGAGAGGAGGAAGCGGTCATTCTTCATCGACCTCAGAAAAGGGGCGGGACCTGTTGCCCTCTTCGGACACACCCCAGTCACCCAGCAGCGCCAGTATGTTCTCTGATGCGCCCCCTTTTACAGAGAAAAGGAACGGGACACTGAATGGACACGGAGGACATATTCCTGAGCGGAAGTGTGGATATATTTTTGCCAATTCAAGTGGACACAAGCTGCATGATACATCAGTCCACATGGGGGAAGAATTTCCTGGCCGAGAGAGGGCGGGGCCAGAAGGAGAAGAGGAGGGACTAGGGGACGGACTCAGTGAACTAGGGGACGGACTAGGAGGACTGGAGGAGGAACTTGCCAAGTTGCATGTGCTAAGAGGAGCGCCCCTAGCGCAGTGTGAGGAGAGCTCCATCTGAGGACACTGACACAGAACTGTACGCATAAACACACGTACGTCCTTCTCACTACCTATACAGTTATGTGGTAGGTTGTAGCAAATCTGGAAGAGCAAACATTTAAGGAGGTGTGTGAAGGCAAATGTCTTGGCCTTCAAAGACAAACACACATACACGCACCCAGTAAGAATTTTCAGGAGCTGTTCTCATGCTTGTATGAAGCATAGGGTGTTGATAAGTGTATGGATGTTTAATTGACCAGAGTGTTAGAAGCAAGCTTTGGTTAACTTCTCTCACCACTGTGTTTCGCCTCCTTCAACACAATCACACACTCCCTGTACTGAATGTGGCATGTGTGCATGCTTAACCTCTGGCTGAGCTATTTTAGCGCAGGACTGAACAATCCAAATCCGGCTTGGACTCTCACGAAGTGAGGAGTCAAACCAAACTATATTTGACTACTAAACACCAAAAGATCCATCAGCTTTAAGGAAAGTTTCACACACCTTCAAGATCACACACTCTTATTGTTCAGTAGGAAGTGTCCAGTTTTCAGGGGTGGGAGGGAGAACACAAGCACGTCTGCACATCTGCCACCTGCCCACATGAGATCTCAGACGTGCAGCAAAACCACTGTGCTGAATGCAGGAGTATCAAGAATATGATCCTATAAGAGTGACAGGTGAAATCTAACAACCTATGAATAAAATGTTAAATATATATACATTAATTTATACCTAAAATAAACTCTACTCTTACCTGAGTACTGATGACATTCAGAGGAAAATTAACTTACTGCCGAATGTTTTAGTTTCCTTATAGAAGTCGTCTTCTGGGATGAAACTTTATAATCACCAAAGTTAAAGCAGGGAGAAAAAAAATCAAGGAGAAACGTTTTTGTCCAAACTCAGTGATGATAGAGGTTGCGTTTGTACCAAGAAAGTGGAGCTAAACTTCTAATTGAACTGGTTTGGTATTCATAATGATGTCTATAACAATTATTGTACATGTTTGTGAATACGTAAAATATTTCGCTGTTTATTTTGTAGTGGCTTTTAATCCTAACCACCATTGTAACAGTCTGAATTGTTGTCTAGATTTTTTTTTAAATATACATATAGGTTTGTCACTGCCATTTGACTTCCTATGACCTCCCCCTTCAGTTTAGTGTTTTTGTTGTTGTTGTTGTTAGCGTGACGGTTTTATGTAATGGAAATGTAACACTCAGGAGACCAAGTGTGCAGCTGTGTACAGCAGGGGTCTCTGTATGTGTTTCATTTGAAAGACGTGGTCTACTGTCAGCACTTTGTAGCATGATAATCACAGGTACATATTTAAGATATCATTAAAAAATGAAGTACTATTTCCCTTCCACACTTTACTCATCTCTTAAATACAATATTATAGAGTGAACTAATATTCCTGAGTGTTACGTTTCCTGTTTTTGCTTCTGAATAAAACCATGTCGATTAATGTACAGATGTTATATTATGAGGTTTTATTTTTATAATTTATATAATAAATATAAATGTAAATTTGCTTTTAAAAATATTTGTGTGAGCATGAATGTATGAAAGAATTGTGCTTTGATTTTTTTTTTTTTAAATAAAATAACCCTGATGGAATCTGATGTCACTTTATTAAACCATTAAAACAATATACATGATAATGAATATATTATTATAGTAATTTTCAGTTTTTTTTTTTACAAACAGTTCTTCAGACATGTTTGGACATACCGGTACACAGAAAGAAACAATCTAGCTCATCAAAATTATACTTTACTAAAATCATATGATTTTAATTTTCCCATTGCTGACTCTTGACCACTTAGAAGCAGCATTGAAGGTTTGGTCAAACTGGCTATGTCCTAAGTATTTGGAGTAGAATATTAGCATTTCGAGTAGAGTTTTATAGAAACATTTTGTCTGACTTTTGCACAACTTACAAAGTTCTTTATTATTAATCATTACCTGGAAATTAGCTTGTGTTTAGGGTGCAGAGCAAGGGAAGTTATATAACACAGCAGTGTGTGATTCCTGTCCAACAGCTGAAATATAGCACAGGTGAAACAACATTGGTCTTATTATTTGGTTTGTAGCCTGGTTGTGTGTTCATATTTTTTAGTGGAAATATTTGAGAGTAGTCCTGTAACTACAAAATAAAAGCTCCATGTTGTTGCACCTGTGTCTCAGTGAATACTACAGATTCTTCCAGCCACATGTGATGCATGTAAACCGATGTTGCCCAAATCGCTCGAAGTCTTTTATTATTGTAGATAATGTTTGTATTGCAATATATATAAAGTTTATTCAATAAATACTCATATATTAAATCTATTTAATCTAACCCAATGATGGTGAAGCTGTGTATGACCCAGTCACAGGTAGTACATTGTAAGAATTAGTTTTAGGTTTTGTAAAAAGGTTGGAAGACACACAAAAACAAACAAACAAATTACCATTTCAGAACAGTCAAATTATTGCCTGCATCAACTTACCGGAACTGGGTTAAGAACCCTTCAACACATTATCAAAACCAGGAAAGATAGTGCTAAACTATCAACATGTCAGCTGTGTGAAATGTTTTCACACACACACACACACACACACAATGTGATGAGCACTTTAAGGATGTGACTGAACAGCTGTGTGGCCATAAAAAATAAACACTTGTCAGTGAGACTAGTCAGAAAATATGCTTCAATTTGCTAGTCAGCACAACAATTGAATTTTGGAGGAATGGAAAATGTCATGTGGTCTGATGAGTCCAGATCCTATTCCAGAGCGATGTGAGCGTCAGGGTAAGAAGGGAAGTGATTAAGCGATGCAGCCATTATGCTTAGTGGCCACCGTACAAGCTTCTAGAGATAGCTGCTTCAGTTGGTCAACTCTAGGCTCAGCAATTTTATGTGGCAATAAAATTAAGTCAGCTGATGATCTGACTACTCTGTACTGAATGACCATGGTGTTTCTCTTTCTTGATGGCTTGGGCCATCCTCCAGCACTCAAATTGTGAAAGAGGGGTTCTGTGAGCACGAGGAATAATCATTTTCACACATGGACTGGCCATCACATTACGTGTGCTGTAATAAAAGCTAACGGTGATTCAATTTAATCTTAAGGTGTGCAGATTTCTTTGGCCAGGCAGTGTAACTAAGAGTGCCTAGAATATTTCAAGCTTATTGCATAAACGTCAGAAGGTGAGAGTGTCATTTGTGCTGCCTTTTGCCTTTAGTTGTTGACATCTGCCAGAAAAGTGACTGGGACAGTCACATCCTGTCACATCATATCCTACATCAGATATCTGAGTTTGGCGGCATTAGGTGTGTTCTAGCATTAGTAGATATAGTAAAGTGTAACAAAACAATCCTTTCCAGGCCTGAAGTCCAACCTTCTGTGTTATGGTTCAGTACAAGTGTGGGTCAGGGGTAGCTCAATGGTTAAGGCATTGGACTACAGTTGGGAAGTTCTCTGGATAAAACCCCCACATCCTTAAGCAACATCCTTAACCTCCAACTGCTCAGATGTATAATGAGATCAAATGTAAGTCACTTTGGATAAGGAGGTCTGCCAAATGCCTAAATAAGAATTTGTACTCATCTGTGATTGGTTAGATCTTCAGGGGCCTGGAGACTTTCGGCACGAGGTGGAGTACACACTTGACAGGATGCCAATCTGTTGGAGTTTAGTTAACCTAATCTGCATGTCTTTGGACTGAGAAACCCAGAATACCCAGAGGGAAACCACCATACACAGGGAGAACATGCAAACTTAGTAATGGTGCGGTAGGACATTCAGCAGCTCTTCTTGAAGCTGATGTGGTTCTGGGCTACAAATAGTATCACTTTGAGAGTAAGTAGGAAAAATTTACTACTTACAGAGTATAAAACGATATATTAACCTTGAAATCTGGAAATAAAGCAAACAACATGACAAGATGTTACTTTTTTCTGTCCGTATTTTCTCACTTAATCTGGATTTATCTGAAACTGTATTATGGTCAGTAAATCTGAAAATGTTGCATAGTACAAGCTAACAAGTGACTGCCATCAGCTGGTGTTCTTTTACCAATGCCCCATGTTTGCTCACGTGTCAAATGTAATGCCTTTCCCACGTCTATAAAGCATTATTCAATATGGCGTGTGCACGTGTGGTGCAGCAGGTGTGTCCAATCTACAATTTTTTGGGGGGAGAGGGGTTGGTAAATTACCTGAATGGTCTCAATTAGGAGTTAAGACTAGAATTGTCAGGAAGGTATGAACTTGTAAAATGTTATTATGCTCTTGAAAAACTAGTTTTTTTTAAATATTTTTTTTTTTTTATGAAAATGAAGATACCATGGATGTATCTCAGGAACAAACAAATAAAATGTAAGTGGATGTTTATTAGCAGATATATTTCCTGTCTCGCATTGCTTATTTGAGGCGCTCGCTCGCCATCTACTGGTCGAAGTTTGCAACGAGTGAATTTTTTCAGGTAAATATATAATTTTGTGGTCTCATAGTTTTTTATTAGCAAATGCCTTAAACATGAATTTATTGTTCTTAGAAATTATGTGCTTTGTTTGTCGTTCGTTTGATTATAAAGAATTGAACAGTGTTGGTGTCAAGTTTAAGCAAAGCTAGTGTTTAGTTTTGTACCCGTGTGGTTATCCATGAAAGGCATTTATGTACACGCTGACATTTTTATTTCGGACCATGTGCCTCTTCTGTGGGGGTTCGAGTTAATTACTGACAGCTGTGTGTCAAATTTAAAATGGCTTCTACACCTCTAACTGCAGTACCACATTTGACCATCAAGAGGCGACGTATTACTGTGAATTTTAAATAATGAAAACAAAAGAAATACAGAAACATGAAATACTACGTTTATAACGACCCGCTTAATGTTTTTTTTAATGTATTCAACTTTTATCCATTTAATTATAGTTAATATGTTTGTAAATCGGTTTAAGGTACGTTTGTAGTACGAAATAGATTCTGGTTGGTCAGTTTGTGAGCTCATTAGCATTTCCTCCGCCTTTTTGATAGATTGTACGTTAAACACTGTTTTTCTATTCCTGTGTTTGTTCAGTTCCCATGTATTGGCGTAATATTCAGTTCTTTAACATGCACTGATGCGACTGTTGTTTAATAAACTATTTAGTGAACAATGCAATAGCTGCCGTCCTCGGGTGATGTATATTGAAGGATGTCTCCTCTCGTTGCGCCCCATAATCAGTATCGCTTCTCGGCCTTTTGGCTAAGATCAAGTGTAGTATCTGTTCTTATCAGTTTAATATCTGATACGTCCCCTACCCGGGGACTACATATTAAATTGATTTTTGGATCACGGAGCTGGAGCCGGGGCTTGCTCCGTCCACTCCACGCATCGGCCTGGTATTGCAGTGTCTCCAGGAACGGTGCACCCCCTTATATTGTTAAAAATAAGATACTTTTAGTGACCTTTATTGTTTTTTAGTAGGAATTTTCTGTTCTTGTTTAATAGTATATAATTCTTAAGGTTTCGTAGTGGGATTTGCACGCGTTATTTGGGAATGTAGTTAAGTAGTTGGTTAAAATGTAGCAAGGGGTTTTTTTTTACTTCGTCGTTTTTTGGTTACTCATGAAGAATATACTGGTGATTTGTACATATTTCCTCTCACACTGCTTTTTATATTAAATATTTTTCTGTATAGCTGCTTTGTAACAATGACCAGTAAGAGCACTATATTCAGTTCTTATGGCTTTGTCCACATCAACATCTGAACATTGTTGTTTTTAATTTTTTTAATTAAATTTTGGTGTTCTTGGTCAACATTACCAGTAATTACCACAAGAAATTAATGTAAGAGACTACGACAGTGTATGAGTTCAGACACAATGATCGTTTATCAAATAGACACAACTCCTCTCCTGCACACTCCTGTGTGAGCATGTGCGCGCACATACACCCCATTCCATTTTTGCTTCCCTGGCCCTACAGAGTATCTCCCCTAAGGGAACTGCATCTTTTATTTACATAATCTCACATTATATAAAATCTCACCTATATCTAGTATCTAGGTATATCCCACATTGCTTTAATCATAAGGGCGTTGGTGGTTCAATTCCCACCCAATGCCAAAACACCAGCTGCTGCATGCAGTGCTGGTCCTACCTAATCCAGGATAAAATGGTAGGGTTCACCAGGAAGGGCAACCGGTTTAAAACCCCTGCCAAGTTGTATGCAAATCACAGGGTCCATTTTGGTGACTGCACGATGGGCGCAGCCAAAAGATTAACAACATTGTTTTAATCATCTAGAACTTTTCTCACAGCCCTGGTATATAAACCTGTTTTTAAGGCCTTGCTCACAAGTCACAATTCTGTGGCAGCACAATGAAGTGACACTAGACATGAGCATGAGGGACTTGACCTCATTTGACACATTTCAACACTGTTGCATCGTTTTGTCTTTACACATACATCTTAATATAAGAAAGTCTTATAATTAATCTCTTATTAACCTCACCAAAACCTTCTATCGAGAAGTCCAGAAGGTATTTTCAGAAGGCTGGATCTCTCTAAAAATATATAGAGACATCTAGTTAAATCTGCAGAATTACTGCCCCCAATAGTCAGTATCTTATTATGATCAAATCTGGTATATATATATATATATGGACAGTGGATTAACAATTGGAATGAACCCTGACTCATCTTAGGTGTCTTTTTCTATAGATGGTTGTATATAAAAGTGTTTTGAGAGAAAACAACCAGGATTAGGTGAGAGAAGTATGGTCAAAGTTAAGTTATCTCTCTGCATTGCCCACAGCAATTCAATATCCAGCTAAAAGAATGTTATGGCATTATGAAGAAATTACATAGACAACTTTTAATTAATTATACATTCTCTATTTGGTTGTTAACATTTGGTTGACATCAAAGATAGGGAGAGAGAGAAAGAGAATAACCAGCTGTGAAGACCACATAAGCTTAGTCCAAATGCAAAGGCAGGTTCAGTTTTGTCCTCATTCCCTGAAGTGGACTCGGCAATGATTTCACATACAGTGCCATGAAAAATAATTTTTATACTTTCTGATAATCTAAAATATCCCCTGTTAAATCAGAAATGAAATGTGATTAGCCACATTAATTTTTTTTTTTTAAAGCTGAGTTAAATTTTACTTGCCACACCCACGCCTGATTACTGCCAGACCAGTTGAATCAAGAAATCACTTAATTAGAGCCTATCCGACAGTCAATCGTACTAAAAAAAAAAAAAATCTCACATCATGCTATGATCTAAACTGCCGGAGGAGAAACAAAGTAATTGACGTTTATCAGCCTGGAAAGTGGTACAAAAGCCATTTCTAAGGAACCACAGTGAGAGCCATTATTCACAAATGGAGAAAACCTGCATGAGTGGTCAACCTTCCCAGGAGTGGTCAGCCTACCAAAATTACTCCAAGAACACAACTCATCATTCAGGAGCTTATAAGATCTAAAGAACTGCACTTCAATTAAGGTCAGTATTCATGATTCAATAACCATGAGACTGGGCAAAAAAACATCTTTACTATCTGTGACTAAACTGTGTAGATACTCCAATGTGGATTGTTCCTAACCTCTTATTTCCATTACAGATGCTCTATTTTCCACATTATTACTATGGACATCAACAGATGACAATAAAATGGTTGAATGCTTCTGCAGGCAGCATATTTTATCATTTTCTTAAAATTTTGCCTTTAACTTATCTACTAGTAATACTTTAATATATCACTCACTCACTCACTCATCATCTATATCGTTTATAGTGTACAGGGTCACAGGGGGCCTGGAGCCTATCCCAGGAGACTTGTAAGGTTTTATAATATTGTAAGACATTGTAATCTAATCAGTTCAGATTCCTGTGCCCTGAGAACAGACCTCTCACTGTCCTTCTTTACGCCTTCGGTGGTAACACTTTCTATATCCTGTATTCAGACGAGTATACATCCAAATGGCTCTTGTCTGCTAGAACCCTGACACATGTGCACACTAGACAATTTGGGAACACCAGCTAGCCTAATCTGCATTTGGAGATTAGTGTGAGGAAACCGCAATAACCAGGGGGAAACCCACCAAGCAGGGAGAGAATATGCAAACTCCACACACACACACACACACACACAGACCCAAGCTGGGAATCAAACCTTCTACTCGGAGTGTTTTTTTTTTTAATAAGTGCTTTCAAAAGGAGCACTTCAACAAATAGTAAAGACTCTAAAGTTAAAGACTCAGAGTGGGCTCGCCTTGTTTTTTTGTTTCTGAAACTGGTCTAGTTTGTAGCACGTGTTTCATGTTGCCGGCGTGAAACCGTCCATGTACCTGTAAAAGCCAGAACAGTCCACAAATGGACATAATCGCGAGTGTATTTACGTTGTACTGTACACAGTGCTACTGGAGGTACTCGGGTTTTTTTTTTTTTTTTGGTTTGTTTGAAATGCCGACGAGCCGCATGTTCTCTATTTTTCTCCCTCCCGGCCGCCGTAGAAGAACGAAAAGAAAAACCGTTTCGGGATAGCGTAGCACTCATTACATATTTAGGACCAATGCATCATGGGAAATATAATTATGTCGCTTTCTTGTATAACAAGCCACCAAATCCTTAGTAAACAAAATACTTCTGATAATCTATTATAAGTACTTGTTTTGTGTAGCTTTGGATGTGTATAAATGTGTAACGAGTGAGTAAACGCGCCTCACCGTGATGGTCAAGAGTGTGTGTGTGTGGATGCGGTTGCTCCCGAGACTGCGTTTATTTCATACTTACCTGGCACGAGAGATACCATGATCAAGAAGGCGGTTCACCCAAAGCGAGGCTCAACCATTGCATTTTCGGTTAGGTTGACCTTTACGAATTCCCCAAATGTGGGAATCTCGACTGCACAATCTCTAGTAGTGGGGGACTGCGTTCGCGCTCTCTCCTGATTAAACAGTGAAATATTCGAATTCCTTCTTTACCGGATATAAAATCAACCGCGTTAAATATTGGTATGTTTAGTAGTTTAGGACTTAAATTCCTACAGTGTTGTATTTGGGTTTCCAATATTGAAAGTGGATTACAGATCACCAGCTACATTGAAATTCAAGGCTTTTTAACACAATCTCTGCTATTTAACATAACCCGAATGACGATGGGTTCCGTGTCTTAAGGTTTATTCATATGGTCTTCTTCCTGTGCACATTTAATCTCGACTCCCCTAATTTTTTATAAATAAAATTGAATTGAATAAGATAATGAGACTGTGAAAACTCTGAATATTAAATGTGAATATTTTTCATTTGGTCACTAATCAGTTATTTATATTATTATTTTTATATATTATTATTATATTTAATTTGTTGTCTGTGTTTTCATCTCCCTTGGGCAGGGAGAGGCTTTTGGTGATTTATTGGTTAACTGAGGTAGTTTAGCTCTTTAGATGCTTTTTAATATCATAGACTACTAGTGTAGTTGGAGCACAATCATTTTCAAAAAACCGACAAGTCAGGCATTGTAAAGAAATAATCTCTTACTCTGAACAAAAAGAATATGAATTACAGAAACAGTGTACTGTACAGTTACATGCAACAGTGTTAAAATACACATGCATAGTTTCTTACATTACCCTTTACTCATAGGAAACATAAAAGATTAGACTCAGACATGGTCCAGTCAAAAGACAGCAATCAGGATAGTCAGTATGAGGCTCAGACAGTCTCAATCTTGCACTTCTGGTCAGTTACGGGGTTTGATTTTTCCATCTTTTTAAGTCATGATGCAGTGTTGAAAAATAGTTTGTGTAGCAGTACTGCCTTGCCAGATGTAATAATTTATAAACATATTCTCACCAGGTTAGGGAACAGTCGTAGGTGTGTAAGTCCCAGAACCCACAATAACTCGTCATTTTGAAAGAAATGTTATTCAGTGTCTAAAATCCCATCAAACTTCTCTTTACAAAATATCAAGCTGAATACAGAAATGCCACTGAAAAAACAGATACAATTAAAACAACCCGAGCCTTTGGATCTCTATCAGCAGGCCTGTGCTGAATGTAGACCGGGGAGCTGGATTGAGCACTTTTACATTTTAGAATTGCCTGAGAAATTTATTTTCAAAAATGAAAGTGCTTTATGGAGATATTATTCACTATAAGCTATTCTACAGTTCCATACTATACAGCTGAATTTCCATCTTCAGGCAGACTGATGACTTTGATATTGATACCAGCTCTTTATCATTTCCTACTTCGTCCTCGACATATACATCATCAAATATACCTGAATTATAATAGTAAAAAAAAAAAAAAAAAAGGTTCCCGGGCTCCTTCCTGGAACAACTGTACAGTTCATGTAAAGCCTGTAGCTACCTTCAGTCAGGTATGTCTATAGAGAGTTTAGGGGGAGGGTCAAAGTACTTCCCAGGGAATGGCACGATCTCTACTCCTTTATGGAAGAACATGGGGGCGACTTTCAAAGGTTCAGGGACAGCCCGTGTTTCCTCTAAGGTGTCGGAGTCATCGTGCTGCAGGTTATAGGAGATGTTGCCGTACTCTCGCAGGAGAGGGAAAAGCTCCAGAATGAAATGACAGAAGTCTTTGCGGATGCCGAACCACCCTGTGTAATGATATACAAGTTAAAGTTAGAACTGTGACATTCAGTGTAGTGTTCTCATATTAATAGCATTGATACTGCAGCCAAAAGGGCATGAATAAAACATTAGTCAGCCCAAGTACAACTTGAAGGACTTTTTCTGTCAGATCTTCTTCTTCTTATAGGTTATTCATACAGTTAAAACCATGCAGATACATCCACTAGCTTGAGAAAATTATTTACAAAAAACATCATTACAGTGGCTAGAGTTTACACACAATGGTGAAATAAAGCAAAAACAGGAGAATGGTTAAACTGGTTTGACCTGACAGAAAAGCTGCAGTGACTGCAGATAACCGCTCTGTACGACTGTGGTCATCAGAAAAGCAGTGCAGAATGCGTGACACATTGAATCTCATGGAGAATGCACTACAACAGCAGTATGATACAAATGCCATGAATTCATGGTGTGCGGACTGTTTCCTTATCACACATTGGACCAATTATTACCAGTCAATCATTGCTTGAATGCTTCATGGGCACAATTTATCCATCTAACCAGTATTTGTTTTTAACTGGTTTCACAAACATGACAATGATTTCAATGTCCTTCAGTGGTCTTCCCATTCACCAGCACTGGATTCAGTAGACCACCTTGAAAGCATACCTAAAATCTGCAGGAATTGTGGGATGTGAAATCCTGAAATCCAGTTAAAAATCTGCCTATCAATGGCCTATGATTCATCTTGAAATTAGGCTGAATCATAGATCAATTATAATTGTAGTAGAGTGTGCCTCATTCGTGCACAGCACATTGTCTTCAGAGATTCGGCCACAGAAAACATGGCACTTTTGAGTTCATCCGTTATATTTTAACATGATCTGATAGACCTGTATTTTCATTTACGAGTAAAACACTGGTATGCTTGTATGTATTTGGGGGCACACCATCATTAATTTATAGTTGGCTTCTCTGTGTGTGTGCTTTGATAAAATAAATAAATTATAGTAGTAATTACAAGCTTGGTTTTAGCTGCCTGCACTTTATTGAATATGAGACCGTGAGATAAAGATTTTGATAGAAAATGTATAAACTTAGTTTTTGGGGTAAAAATTGTAATATATAATTACTTACAGTGATTCCCGCCTTTCTGCCCAAAAGTGCTGGCCATGAGGGTGATCAATGAGATCCATAAAGGCACAAAGAGAGACACATAACTCAGTTTGTTATGACCATCCAGTTTATGAACCAGCAAGATCTGAAGGAGAAAACAGACACCGATTAGTCTCACAAAGACAGCCAACATAGACAGATGTTAGCTTGATTTTCAGTGCTGACAACACTGGTATTTAAGTGAGAGTCAGCAGAATTTAAGACACCTCAAAGATTAGGAGTGGCACCACAATGGTTATCCAGCTCACAGCCATGGTGACGTAGGTGCGGCGCTGCTCGGCGATGATGTCCACAGAGCGCAGGAAGAGCATGGACCAAATTATATAGTAAAGCACAACCAGACACAGGAATGACATGAGGATCCACAGTGGCACACACACCACCTACATAGTACACAACAGAAATAATATTCTTAGACCTATGATTTTAACAAGAATACTGCTTTTTACAAATTCCTATTCCTTGTTTTTCATGAAATGTCAAGCTTTTTTCTTATAAAGTGAACCTCTTAAAATAGCACTCCCTGCTCCTGCAGCATGCTTCAAGTGTTCCTGAACTTGCGGTTATGTCTTTTCTGGCTGCATTAGTTTAACCACTTACAATCAAATCAAATCAAATCTGCTTTCTTAGCAAACCAGTTAACTAACAGCTAGCATTTGTTTTAACAATGTCCTAGTTGGCCTGGTATATATTGTTAGGTTTGACTGCTGCACAGATTTTTGACGGCATACACATATGCCTTGTTCAGAGTACTCGTAGGAAGGTTCACTATGGGTAAAAAATTTCTCTCTTTGTGGATAATGGCTCTCATTGTGCTTTCAAAGCCTACGAAATGGCTCGGTAACCCTTTTCACAATGACTCCTGTCAATTATTTTGTGTCATCTGTACTTAATTCTTTCGATCGCTGCATGATGAGTTGGGGTGTTAATTACTTTTTCACTTAGGACAAGGGCTTTTTCCCTTAATAAATGAAATCATCATTTAAAAACGGCATTTTGTATTTACTCATGTTATATCTTTGTGTGTGAAAAAGAAATAAATTAAAAAACACAGAAAGGCGCAAAAACGTTTTACTTTTACATGTGCACAGTAATAAATGAAGTGGAGGTTACCTTCCACCTCTGCTGGCGACTTAGACAAAGGATGTAGTTCAAATCCGATTTGCAAAGATGTGCAGTTTTTTTTAAATTTATTTATTTATTTATTTAATTTATTTATTTTTACTGTTTAGACTATATGAAAACAATCTGATTCCAAAGTAATTCCAATCAGATATGCCAAAATTGAATGTGGACTGGCAGGCTGAACAAGGACAAAGTAATAGACTGAGAATAAATGTGTAGAAATTGTGCCATATAATCAATTATTTTATAATCATGAGCACTGCTAGAGATTCTGGCCCCGCAAAAACTAACACCAATATTTTTCCACTGTCCCAGCAATTTTAAGGGTCATCCAGGAGCCCTAGTAACCGTCTCCTTTAATAGCACCCCTGGACTGTGGTCATTATTTTTGTTTACATTATTGTCAACAAAATAATCTTTTAAGGATCTAAAATTATTTAATGAGTACATCTTACCAGCCAGTCCCAGTTGATGATTCTGTCCAGTCGCAAGGCAATGAAAATAAACTGCAGAATGTTGACCGAGCACATTATCTCCAACTGAGAGAGAAGAAATAAGAAGAACAGAAGAGACATGGGTCACTTTTATTTTAATTAAATGAAGCAAATAAATAGTGAAAAGGGGGAAAATAGCAAGTATATGAATATATAAAGTTATTTATGCTGTTAGATTAATTATGATTGAGTAAATTTCTATATAATAATGGGTATTCAAGTCACAATTGAATGCCCGTGAATAATGATCCCGGCCGAGGTGGCTCAAAGCCCACTGTAGTGTTCCCTTGATCATTCAGCGAGTGTAGCTCCTTATCCTCAATAATCGGTGTAATCTACCTTGAAGGTATCCAGGCACAAGTGAAACATTGGGATAAGTGCATTAGTGTAGCAGGAGATTATATAGGGAAATAATGGTAGTTTTTACACTTGTCTCGTGTGCGTGTGTATATATACACATACATAATATTATACAGCGAGCAGGAGACACGTAGCCAGTGCCAGGTACAAGACAAATCACAAGCTTATATCAAATTGCTCACTATAACTGTAATTTGTTTTATTGTTTATACAGTAAATGCTAATTCACAGCGACTTGTGTAGCAGATGTTTTATATTAAGTAGAACCACTTACATGGTAGGACACCTTGATGTAAAGTAAAATAATATGAGTACATTTGTTATAAGAAGTCTCTTGTGTCAGTGCTCAGCAACTATAAGCTCTAATTCTAGCATTTCTGACATCTCAAAGGCTTTGATTTTTTGTTTGTAGCTGCTGCAATTTAACTGTAATTGTTCCTACACACAGTCCACAATGTTTAAAGTACAACGTGCTGTGGTAATAAGAGGAATACATTACTTCAGGATATACTAGAAAAGTGAATGAATAAATAAATAAATAACTTCATGTTTATATTTGTGACTGTGAATATGTGTGATAATTCCACACCTCCAATGAACGGTCATGGCGGAACCCCCATACACACGCGGCCACAGAAAGAGGCGAAGCGAAGAACAGGGGCATGAAGACAAACAGCCAGAAGTAGGAACCCCTCTCGATTCGGTCACACACCAGTACTTCAAACATCAGCAGCAGGATGTGAATGGTCACTGCTATCAGCATGGCTTTGAATTCCACATGAGTCTCACCCTCCGCTCTGGGCACAAAGAAAACAAATAATTTTCGGCAGCCAAAAACGGAAACATCTTAAATGAGTTCACCTGTCATTAAGTTTTTTTTTTTTTTAATGCATGGTTAAGTTTTACATCCTTACCTCTCTAATGTAAAAAGATGCTCTTTTGTTAATTGTGTAATACAGCATACCATTTCATTGAAATAATTGCAGAATTACCAGAAATGTTACTAGATTTACAATAAATAAATGTCAAAAACCATGGTCACTTTGCTTCAGCTTATACTTCAGTAGTTATTTTGCTTCTTTGAAAAGAGTGTTATATTAGCAGATTGTAATATACATCATTCTAGCTGGACTAGATACATAACTGTCTAACTATACTAAAAAAGCAATATGTGTCTGGCTGTGAGTTTGTTCAGACACAGTTTACACCGTGGACAGGGTGCCAAACCATTGCAGGGTGTGTGTAGCCTTTTAACCCAAAAAAGCCTTTACACTTGAAATGAAAAGGAAAGAAATTCTACAGATGCAGTCAATAGCATTGCTAGTTTTTCTGATCAGGAATGGAGTCATAGCTCTTGTCTGGTCTTTGCACTGTTTCCACATGTCCATGTGTAGAGGGTTACAGAGGGAGCTTTGAGTGAATGGAACAAAACTGAAGGAAAAGGCTTCAATTCTTTGAAAACTTACAATATCGCTTACAGCAGATTTAAGGGGCTGTCGTGTTTGTAACACACCTGTATCGTGGGTGACTAGCCCATACTGCGGTCCCAGCGGAGGCTCCGATGACAACCATCAGCTTCCAGAGCCAGATGGGTGTGAACACAGCCCAGTAACTCCACTGGATCACTCCATCCAGCCTCAGAGCCAGCAAAATGGAGAACAGCAAAAGTGAGGAATAGATAAGGAATTTGCTGTGAGGAAAAAGAGAGAAAGAGATGGGTGGATAGATAAATAATATTACAAAATGTGCACTAATGCAACTAAACTCCCTCAAATGTTCTCCACACTGTGCAAATGAAATATGTGCAAAATTGATGTGTAATACCTTGCAATCTCACTGATATTTATTTAATAATATCACTCATTCTTCCTTCTTTTTTTTGCTCTTAATGATACTGATTTGCGCATATTAATAAACTGTCATTATAAATTAATATCTACTTTCTCCCTAATGGACCTACAGTGCATTACACAGAGTGTGAAATCTGTTCTGACTGAAAATAACTTAGTGAAACACCAAACATGTATGTTTTTGCATTCTTCATACTGTATGCTGAACGGAAATGCTATACAGCCTTAGTCAGTAGCACACACACATATTTATAGCGTATTTGTCCACGTATAAAATTAGAACTGCATAAATAAGTTCGTAACTATTTACAGAAGCCTGTTTTCATCAGACACACAGGTTTATACTAAAGCGCTCAGCTAGCGCGGCTACATCACACATCTCTGGATGTCAAATGTTACATCACCGGCTGTTTCAGCGTCTAACTCAACATTTCTACGCACCTGGGATTAAAATCCTGGAACAGTCCTCTTAGATTCATGATAGAAAAAAAAATCCTCAGTCCTTACTACGACACCATGGTTTACAAAAAACAGGAATGATACAACAATCTTTGGACTGCTAGCCAGCAGATTTGTTTTGAATGTTCACTTCCGTTTCCGGTGAAGTAGCATTATGGGTAAATCAGAGGCGTTAACGGCTCGTACTAGTGAACGTTTGACTCACTAGCAAGAGTCGACTCGTTCGGTTCAATAGATGTGTGTGTGTGTGTGTGTGTTTATTTTTTTTTAACCGGCAAACATTGGTATAACATGTATTTCCTACCACTTTATCAATCAGCAACGCACAGCATAAAATACGTTTCCTTTTATATTTTTAAATGTCTTTTGTGTCTGTGCGTTATTAGTAGGACATTTACACCCGTGGGTAGATAAAGTAGACTCATTGTATTTGTACATGTATACGTACATGGTGGTACAGAACTTAACACTCTTGCCTTGCACCTCCCAGGTCCTTCCAGGAGTTTGATTCCGGCATGTGCATGGAGTCTGCATGTTCTCTGGTTTCCTCCCACAGTTCAAAGACAGGTAGATTAAGTTAATTGGTATCTCTAAATTGCCTGTCGTGTGAATGCTGACAGGAGGTTCCTAACATGGATGTGAAAATGAGAATACAATGGTCACCATTAGCCCTCCTATTTGGACTATAGAGGTTCCTAGATTAATGGATGGATGGCATATGTATATATGGGCGCCAGATCTCAATGTTCAACTAAAAGAGCACTACACCACTTCTTCAGACGTGTAATAAAAGTTTATTTTACAGCTGCATGATGCTGTAGTGCTTAGCAACTTCAGGGTCGGGGTTCGATTCCAGGTCTGTTCACATGGAATTTGTATGTTCTCCCTCTGGGAACTCTGGTTTCCTCCCTCAGCCCAAAGACAAGCAGATGAGGTAATTAATAATTAGTGTTCCCAAATTGCCCAGAGTGTGTTAACAAGTGCGTCCTGTGATGGGCTCCAGGCCCCCTGCTGTTGGCCACACAGGATAAGCAGAATAGAATGAACTTTTATTTTGAAAAAATTAAAGGGTCTGTCTACATCCAGCATATAGGCCGACAGATATTGCCCACCTGGAGAATCTGTATGTCCGTTATTTCTGTGGCAGTTACTTACAGGGTTTGGATTGCCAGCTCGAGGCCGGATTGTATCTGAGCACTTGGGGATAAAGGACCTTGCTCAAGGGTCCAACAATAGCAACCCAACGGTGTCAGGGCTCGAACAGGGGATCTCCTGGTCAGCAGTCCCACACCTTAACCACAGAGGTGCCCCTCCCCCAAACAGTTAGTTTACATGTTCAAATAATTTGTAGTATTGCAGCAAAACAACGTAATTGAATTCATATTGTTGGTAGTTTAATAGTTCATCATCAGGAAACAAATGCTTCCAACAGTAAATAACAGTGAATGCTGTTAAAACACATTTGAAATATTTTACAAAATATCCAAAGGATAAGTAAACAATAAGCAACTCCCAAGACAACCGCAAAGAGCCTTCCATTAAACACTGATCAGGTAAAATCTAGTCGTCACCAGCTGCAGCCACAGTATAGTAATCATTGTCATCATCATCATCATCATCATCATCATCACTACATGGAAAAGATGCCACATTTAGTTTTGTGTTCCTGAAATATTGAAGAGGTTGCTGTAAAATACTGCACTGTTATTCCAGACAATTGATAAAGAAAATGAAAGATGAAAAAACTGAAAAGATGAAAGAAAAACAAGACAATTGCACAGACACAATGGATAGGACAGCATCTTACAAACACAACTTACTGCAATAATATACAACCATTTTAAAAGGAGCCACCTGGGACCTTAAGTGCCCTTAAGTCATCATTTTTGAAGTCAAGGATTTTTTCTTGCCCCTTTTTCATAGATCACCAGTGTTCCACATTTCAGTCATGGACCCACAATGAATACTGAGGCAGAAAAAGTAATTTGCAACATTTTTTTTGGTAACAAAGTTCATATAACAATCACAACATACTCGCACAAACCAGAAATTAGTCAAGTCAGTTAAAGATAAGTCCAAGTTAATGACAAGATCAAATATTAAGAGTAAAAAAAATATATTTGTACTGTCCTAACTGTATTCTGATCATCTACATGTGCCAATGCATTATATAAAGTAATATAGCACGCATGGCTTCATAGACAAATTAGACAACTAACATTGTTTAACATGTGTGTAGAAGAAATTTATTTAAGAAAAAGGAAATTGCACTATGAAGGAAATCTTTCAAATGTACACAGTTTCTCCTGCCTCGTATATAATTTGGCTCATTCTGATGAGAAACAGCTCACTTGCTACTCCAGAAATTAAAGCCAAAGTTACTTTCCCCAAACCTTGTCATGTATTACTAAGAAGACATATAAAGAAATATTAAGAAATGTACATTCATATTAAAGTAGGGCTTCATTCTGTAAGATGTTCACAATACACTGTAACCGAAACAATTTCTATCTCACAAGATGTTCCCCACATGCTTTAAATACTTAATGTTTACTTAAAGACTTTTTGAACAACAGTAGCCTGTCAAGCTACTGTTTGCATGCCTTAATTTTTCTTCCACACAGCATTAGCCAGGGAAGAGTAACGTAAGGGCTCATTTGCATGAAGACAATCATTTAATCATATAAAACACAGCTTTGCTGGATCTGAGAACTAGATTTGAAACCGAGTACATTGGTGGTTTTCAGTGGACCAGCTCCAGCTGGCTGGCAGAGAAGGGCAGTACCCCACTCACATAGTAAGCAATGCCCAGAGAGAGCAGGGCGATGATGACTAATAGCAGGAGAACCCTCCAGAAACCCAGATCCTCCACAAACTCCTGCCAGGTGGAGCGAAAACTAGAAAGAACACCCTCGCTGTTCTGCAGGTTGGGGTTCAACAGCGAGTGGCTCTCCATTGCACTAGGAATCAACAAATAATACACATACATGAGTAAGACATTACAACATACTTTCGGCCATTAGATACCTTTTTCAATAGAAATAAATAAGAATGTTAGAATATCCCAAGAACACTCACAGTCTTTCAAAAAGAAGAACATGTTCACAACAGGTATCCTAACATGTATCCATAAATATCCCAGCCTGGGGGAGATTTTGAATCACGCAAAGGCTACTGAAAGTAATGCCAGGTGGAGTGTCTTCCTGCTCACCTTTCGCTTTCTGCCATCTGCATGGTCTCCAGTTTGGAATGAGCGCCTCTGTTGAAGCCCTTCACCTCCTGCTCCTCCAGACCCTCCAGCAGCCGAATGGCATCTTTATTCACACCTCGCCGCTTGGCCAGCACCAGAGGAGTCGAGCCGTTATGATTACTGCTCAGACACAAACAACACACAGCCTACGTTCATGGTGTATCTGTTACAAAATCAACAAAGACCAATCTGGTGTAGGAAAAAAAAATAGACACTAGTTTGCACAAAGCATGAAGTCAAATCTTTAGAGACTTCACATAGCAAAACGTCATTATTGTAGACAATGATGAAATGCAAGATGGGAGACTTTCGGGGTTTTGCAGCTATTTAAACAGTTTTTCTATACATCATTGTTTCTAAACCGTCTGAGATTCAACTCTAGTGGAAACATTAAGTGAATAACAAGCAGTTCATTAGGGATAAATTACTGCTATAGAGAACTCTGTGCTAGTAGGTACATTTATAATGAATGAAACAAACATTAAACACCTCACCAGATGTCTATCTTGAGGCCATTAGAGACGAGGAACTGAATGGTGTCAACATGTCCACACAGATGCAGTGCCGTGTTTCCTTGATAATCAGTGGCTAGCAAGTCTGCTCCGAATTTGTGCAGGAAGCGACAAATCTCCACATTGCCTCGTGCTGCTGCTAGGTGGAGCCCGGTGCGACCCCTGTTGTCACGGATGTTGGGATCACAGCCTGTCTCCAGAAGGCGTCTGGCGAATGCTAGGTCTCCATCAATGCAGGCCTGCAGTAACGGCACATTCGTTTGCGACGTGTCATTGATGAAGACATATGACATGTCAGAGAGGGTCTCCGAATATTCCAGCGTACCTATGATGTAGAATAAAACGCTGATTAGGCAATTTTTAAAGATTCCTATCAATTTTCTTCCAAATGTAGCTTCAGAAGTTTCAAGTGCTGTAGTGTTCTCATCTTCCCAATCTCAATAAATCAGTGTGCAGTTATGACTGGAATAAACATTTTCATGTTTTGATACAGTATATGATATAACTGACTTATATCATTTCACATGATCCTACAGTCAATATAAAACACATACCCAAGAAGGAATGTATGGTTGTCAACGCATTATGTTTGCCATTAATTTGGCAACTTGGCAACAGACATTGAGAAACTGGTATTAGATTGTTTTTGAAACTTCAAATTAATTTGATGAAACAATGTCAAAATAATGTTATATGAGTGTCTCTAACACAATGATGCAAATATGACTCCAAAACAACATTAATACCAAACCGATGTCCTGAGTGGGACTCGAACTCCAGTTGGCGCGGTGAGAGCGCTTGTGTGGTTACCACTGGACCACGCTGCTGATGCTAGTAAAGACGCGTACATAACAACAAATGCCACAAGAATACCAAACAACAAAAATTCGCTGAAACATGTAAAAGTGATACTGAGATAATAAAGCAGCTAAACGTTAAAATAACTAAAATGTTTAACCACAGAGATATGTTTTGTGAAAGCGGTTTCATGATGTTGTTTGGATGATGAGCAAACACTATTACATTAGAATACAGTGGAACCTTGGATTACGAGTGGGCTCGTATTCCAAAACACTCATAAACCAAATAATCATTTCCCATAAGAAATAATGAAAACTCAAATTATTTGTTCCGCAGCCCCAAAAAATAAAATACATAAAAATAATTAATACAATCTATAAAATGAAAATAAAACAAATTAATCTGCACTTTACAGACAAATCCTGACAGATAAGTGTTTCCGTTGGTGCGCGCAGGCGCCGTGTGTGTGTGCGGGTTGAGAGAGTGACGCTCGGTGTCAAAATAAGAGTCGCATGTGTGAAGCATGATACTCGGCGCTCGAAAACTAATACTTGCTCGGTTTCCAAATAAAAAATTATTAAAAACCTTTGCTCGGTTTGCGGAACACTCGTAAACCACGTTACTCGCAATCCGAGGTTCCACTGTAATTCGGAAGCCAAGTACCTCACTAATACCTCAATAATATTTCTGAAAGAAAATGATAAAGAGAGTTGACATTTCAACTCGCTGAGCACAATTTGCAGTCCGCCTTTGTTTTGTCGTCTTCATTTACTTTGAAATAATTCCACACGGCTGACATGTCTCGTTTCGCCTCGCCTTCTCCCCGCTCTGAGCTGCATCCGGGGTCTGGGGGCGGGCCCTCGACGCTTGTGATTAACCCCTTACACGCCGCTCAAACATAGACATTTCTCAGACCATGTATCGGTATCGGGGGACTTTTAACGAGTACGAGTACTTTTGAAAATGTGGTATCGAGGCCGATACCAGATACCGGTATCGGTGCATCCCTAATTTCAACTCTAAGAGGTATACACACTGTGTAAGGGAAGCTGTTATGTCCTTCCCAATCTCTGACTGAAATTCTAAACCCCATAGAGGGACCAAGGATGAGATCGACCGTTGTATGAATGGATGTTAATCGGCATCCATAGTCCTGATAAAGGTTGTTTTTAGGTTGTTCATTCAACATGAAGTCAGTGCCCTTTTTTAGTCATTCTAACTTTCAAAACCAACATTGTCCTGACTGTGGACGTCATCGCAACATAGTTACACCAATATTGCAACACTCATCTGCTCGGGCAGCAGATTTCATGAACTGTTACTGAAAAGATTTATGAGCTTTCAGTTCAGCCTGCATGCACACCACATGTTTCAGTATACTGTATTCACATCAGTAATCGAGGACAGGAAAGAGAAGACATGGGAACACTTGTAAATGAAGTCACTATAAAACAAATTAAACAGTATTATATCTCCAGCATGTCCTTTTCCAGCAGTCAGTCAAATTCAGTAAAAATAAGTGGTAAATGTTGCAAAGGGTACTTTCACAGGAAAGCCTGCAACTCCCTCCCTTCCTGAGATGAAAATGTAACTTTCTTTTGGGCTAGTGAATGTTTTAGAGAGAGCATGATGGAAGAAAGAGCTATAACGCTTATCATTATGCTTATCTTTTTTCTCAATCTAAACATCATTCATTAACATAATTTCAAACCATAACTAGGTATAATTTAACAGAGAAGTGCTTTGCCAAGAGTATAGTAAAACTTCCACCATGTCCTATACAATTTTTCACAAAGCCTAATTAAAAAAGTAAAAAAAAAAAAAAAAAGAAGCAATATTTAGAAATTCAAATTGTCTTTAGATCAAATGGGATTCTGTTTTGCAAGTAAGCATTTTGTTTTTACACTTTTTCTTAGTTGCGAAAGCTATATGTGTTTAACATACCACATTTATCATATACAGCAAACAGACAACTGTACTAAGCAGTCAACACAGTGGAGCAGTGGGAAGCATTGGTACCTCACTGCTCCAGGGTCAGGGGTTCAACATTCAGCTCAGATCAGTCAGTCAGAGTAGCTTCTGTGCCTGTTATACCCGGGTTCATCCAAAGTTCCCTACACGTTCTCCAGTGTCCAAAAACATACACCTACACAGACTAACTAGGATACAATTCTCCTTGGGTGTGAGATTAAGAATTGTATCACAGGAACAGCAATGCCTAGAACTATCTCAATTTTTATTATCAGCAAGGGATGTATAAATACGTTCTCAGAAGATAGATAAACCCCAAGGAATATCACTGTCTGGTTATCTAGCATTCTAATCACCACAAAGGTTTACTCTTTAACCATTTCTTTAATAGCCAACCAATTCTGTCGATCATACATTCATAATGTTGGCACAGAGGTGGGTGTTACACAATAAAATGCATGCTTTGTGCGTCAAAAGTTTGGACACACTTTCTAATTCAACATTTAAAAACTATAAAATAACACGTATAGCATTAGGTAATTAAGTAACAATAACAATCAGTTGTTATTGTAAAATATGAAGGTCAGCTTTTCTGGAAAAGTTCTTGCACGAGGAGGATTGGCAAGTGTATTTGCAAAACCCATCAAGCACCATGAAGAAACTGGCTCTCATGAAGACGATCCCAGGAAAGCAAGATCAAGAGGAGAAGCTCACTTAGCCAGCCAGGTACCAGCCTCAAAAATCACCAATTTACAGCACTTCAGATCAGAGCCGTTATGCTCCATTATGCTTTACAGAGCAGAAGCAGCAGACTCATCTCAATATTAACTGTTCAAAGGAGATTTTTGATGCCTTCTAAATTGTTTTACCATGTAGAAAAAAATTATCTGAAAGTAATTTGAAAAAATAAAAGTATAATTATGATTACTATATTCTTCTTCTTTTTTGGGGAAGGAAGCCAAGATCTGGTCAACCCGGAACTTCTGAATATCTAACTCATGGATGCTAGAGAATTCTCCCTGAACATCATTTCTACACATGTAGTCACTCTGTGTTCAACTTCGAGTAGAGATCCGCACAACAACTTGGAACAGGTTTTACGCTGGATGTCGTCCCTGCCGCAACCCTCCCATTTCACCCAGGCTTAAACAGACCGACACTCATCCAGTGGCTGGGGTTTGGGTATTGACTGATAATCGAAGCCGGGCCTTTAGCTGCAGAGTAATGATTTATAACTGTAAACTCAGGTTTCACCCTGAAGGATTCTTCATCATCTCAATTCTCAGAGATTTTCCTTGCCACTTTAACCTCTGACCCATTCAGTAGGGACCTACACATGATAATATACAGTAGATCTGGATGTCTCTAAAGCTGCATTAGCACAATATCAGCCATCCCAAAAGGAAAAGAAGAAAAACAGTCCTATAATCCTGATGACAGATTAGCTTGATGTCATTTTCATCTTTAATTTTGCTGATCAAATGAGCAGGTTATTTGATTTCTATTATAACGCGTGTCACTGTGTGTGTGTGTGTGTGTGTGTGTGTGTGTGTGTGTATGTGTGTATAGTGAGTGCTGAGCTGTTTGGAGACAGTAATCAGACGGAAAGTCATGAAACTACGACACTCCCTGAACGCCACAATGGCGAGCAGGGTGTGGATGCAAACAATAACACGGCGACATTACCGCATCTGCATTACGTCTTTATCATAACCTTGCTGACTTTTATTTATTTATTCATATAAATACCGTATCTTTATTAAGGTTACGTATGAATTTCCCTGTTGTGTGGCAAGTGCCGTCCTGCCCCGCCTCATCCACGGCAGGGCACAGTGTACACCAACAGCACCGAGCACACCAGCGACTACACATCACCATGGAAACCGTTTCGCTGAACAAACCACTTTTACACTTTTAGCTCGTTTGACCGCTTACGCAGCTTTAAATAGCAACTTACATATAACAAACAGCATGCGTTAAAGAAAAAAAAATCAACGACACACCAATAACAATAATCCTTCCCCGGCCTTACTGAAATAAATATGCATTTTACCTGTTTGTTACGCGCCAAACCAGGTGAGAAAATATTATTTCGCAGCTGTTCCACTATGGCACTGCTGTCTGTATGGATGCTGAAGGAAGGCGCTGCAAGATCTAGAACGCTTTGCGATTAAAGCGCCACACCGCCCTCTAGAGGACGGGAGAGGTTTCAGACAACTCTACCTCAATAATTCATGCTGTGTCATTGATTCTTTTATTCATTTATTCAACTTCAGTACGGCTTATCCTGCGTACAGCGTCGCGGGCGGCCTGGAGTTTATCCCAGGAGACTTAGGGCACAATGAAGGGTACATGCTGGAGAGGGACAGGACACACACATATCTGGGAACACCAATGAGCTTAATCTGCATGTCTTTGGACTCTGGGAGGAAACCAAAGCACCCGAAGGAAACCCAATAAGCATGCTGAGAACATGCAAACTCCACGCACACAGACCCGAGGCGGGAATCGAACCCTCATCCCTGAAGATGCAAGGGCACAGTGGTAACCACGACACCCATGTGACTCCCCAAAATATGTCATTCCTAAAGCAAATTTATTCGTTCATTTATGATTTCAAACAAAAGTGTATGCCATCCTTGGAGGAAACTACCACCATAGCTATTAAAGTAAAAGTTGTTGTAAAATACATTAATATTTAGGCATTTGGCAGGTGTTCTTATACAGGGCTACTTACTGTACATACGTGCTTTGAAGTTTCCATCATTAAATATATCCTTACACTGGTTCAGTCGGTTACTGACTAGATGTACCATTGGTCAAACACTATTGGGAATTTATTTATTTATTTACTTATAGTGAGTGGTGCTGGGTGGTGGGAGGTGTTACCCCAAATACCTATGAAACAGAGAGGTCTTTAGTCGTCACGTAAAGATTGTGAGTGTCTCGGCTCTACAGACACCTAGAGAAAGTTCTTTACACTACCCAGGAGTCAGGACAGAAAAACAGTCTACATGCATGTCTTCCTCGAGCCCTGAGAGGTGGTGTAACCAGTCGAGCAGTGGTGCAGCATACAATACATAAATAATACATAAATACTGTACAGTTGACCAAATTCTAAATAAACACATGGAGTTTCCGTAACACTCCTTTCACCAAGGTACTAAAGGTTTTGCATTACTTATGCACAGCTCATAGGTATTGTTGGGTTGGGTTTTTCACAACGTCCTGTTGACAATAGAAATAGATTCTCTGCGGGTTCGGGTCAGGTGAGTTGGCTAGCCAATCAAGCATGGCAATATCACAATCAGCAAAAAGTTTAAGTCAAAGCATAAAGCTCTAAAATCTCCTGGTAGATGGCTTTGTTGACTTTGGACCAGAAGACCAACACCAGCAGATGACTCATCACCCCAACTCATTACAGATTGTGGAAATTTCACCCTTACCTTGAAGCAACTTGGATTCTGTGCCTTTCATCGCTTCCTCCAGACTCTAGGACCTTATTTCCAAATGAAATGCAAAATTTACTTTCATCTTCAAAGAGCATTTTAGACCACTGAGCACTCCTTAGTCCAGGTAAGACACTTCTTATGTTGTCTGTGGTTCAGGAGTGGCTTGATACTAGGAATGCAACAGTTGTAGCCTATTTCATGAAGGCATCTATACGCCTCCATTCAGGTTTCCATGAATATGCTTCGATACAGCACTGTGTGACCAGCCAACCCTTTCAGTGGTGACTTTTTGTGGCTTACCCTCATCTTTTCAACACCAGTCAAGCCAATCTTGCCCATACCTGTACTGAACTAGAATACATGGTATTTATACTGTATGAATATATTAAATTATTTTTTTTATGTTCATGAACTGTAAGCCATATGCATCTGAATATTAAAAACCTGAATATTATAACTTTACATGTAATAAACCTAGAATATACGAGAGGTAAATAAAATAAATAAAAAATTTTTTCTCACAATATAAATTTTTTTTTGCATACATTTTGATGCAACTGATGTAAAGTAATGAAATAAATAACAGGTCAGTGGGGTCCATTCGTATAATTTAGTTTCAACACTATTTATTAAGGAGAACACTTACACACTGAAACAGCTTTGATAGAAAAAGAATCTCTGCATCGAAACTAATACTGGAAATCCAGCTATGTGACAGACCTAAATGTACGTAGTGGGAAATGTATTTATTTAATTACATATGAATCAGTGTAAGAAAAATACAAATACTGTTATAATATACACATAATGTAATATATGCCTTTATAAACCATCCTTAATGTACAAATCATATACCCTTGTTTTTCAATTTACTAAATAGTTTTTCCTACCATAGGATGAAACTGCAATTTACGGGTTTACACACATCACATATGAAACCATACTGAAAGGCTACCAAAGAGAGCTAAAGAAGATAGCGAATGTAGTGGTTACATATTAAGGGACATGCTGTAGAAAGACTATATTATAACAGCAGTGATAACAGACATTTCCTGTGACTGTACATATGCTTTTGCAAGTGCAAAGCAATGAATATATAATGCACGGATGTTTCACTTAGCTGAATGTCTCCTTGTACTCCTAGGCAACATTGTAGTAAAGGTGATTAAGAGGATGAAACGGATTTAGTTCATATGTGTGTAATGCATGAAGTCTATTAATTAGTGTTTGATAATGTGAGACTGTTAATTAATGTGAGAATGTGAGAATTAATTGAAATATTTTGCAAGTGGAATGTTAATTTTCAGCAGTTGCTAATGCGATTATGTTGTTTTTTTCCCCCCTGATATTTAGTTCAGTGCAATATTTTATGGGTACATGCGTGGGGGGTAGCAGGATTATAATTTCAAGTGATAACCACAAGCCACAATCTTCCTCATTCGTGTACACCAGTATAAAAAGTGCTGGTTTGGCCATTTATCCACTTTCTTTAATCAGAAACAAGTACAAGTAAAATATAATTTGTTTTATAAGGCAGAGAACTCTTTGCCCCAAACGGCATCATTCTGATCACTGATTCAGAGATCTAGTGCACCTTGACTGTGTGAACCAGAAGATTTTTGGCTTGTGTTACAAAATGCTTGCAGTCTCACATTAATGTTTTAGTGCTTCCCATCGGGAATTTGGGACACACTCTCCGAGGTAGCCGTGAATATGTAAGACAAACAATTAATAGTTCAAATAAAAATAAAACAATGCAGTTTCTTGTAGCACCAATGTTTATAAATGAAACAAGTGAAAAAAAAAAAAAAAACTCAGAGCTCTTTGCCCCTGTTAATCATGGACTTGTCATAAACTCCAAAAAATACCACAAAGAGAGGGTCTCATAAAGTCTGTCATTCATTTGTTGTTTTGTAAATTTTTGTTCTCTAAAAGTCCCCTCTCCTTTCCTGGAGTGTGCACAGGGTTACAGGATCTTCATGCAGACCTGGCAGCGGCTGATGCGGCCACGGTACTGATCTCCCTTCAGGGTCTCTGAATCAGGACTTTGTGTAAACTGCCTCTCCTGTTGCACAGTGGTTAGCCAGAAGCTATGTTTGTTATTGAAAAAGAAGCAGGTGCCCCGAGCCCCGTTGCACTCGATAAAAGGTGTTGCACGGAAGTCTTCTAGACACGATCCAGGAGAAACCAGGGACTGGCCACCTCCCTCACCCCCTGCAGCCGTGTGCTGATCAAAGAGACACACAGTTACACAGAGTTGCAATACCAGAAACAGAATAAATCACATGATTCTTGCCTGTACTATACAGAATTTTTTTTTGAACAAATGACCTTTCAGAGAAAGGCAATTCACAAAACGGAATCTTTAAAGCTCAACGACCTTGCAACAACAAGCTTGTTGGATACAAGAGCTTTAATTGCGAGCTACTTCAGTTTTATGTTGATATAATGACTGATTAAAAAGCAGAAGAGCCTTGATGGATGACAAGATTTATTCATCTTCATGGCATAACTCGTCCAATATGTCATTTTAACTTGCCAGGTTATATTCTTCCTATAATGAAAGTCCCTTGCAGTTTAAATACTTATAATTATTTAAGAACTTCTATAGCTAGTTCATCTTTCTTATATGAAAACTGCAGCAGAATGTTTATTACCCAGCCTGCAAACATGCCGGAAACATTTACTGTTCTGAAAAACCAGGAACATTTAAGATATATGAAGTGTTTTCATTAGATATATAGAAAGCCAGTGTGTGCCATGTCTTACCATAAGGAAAGAGTAACCAATCCACAGACTCCTCCACCCATGTGGACAGGGCGGAATAGTGACGTCCTGGCTGTGGACAGCCACAGCTTGAGATGGGGCTTCACACACTGAACAACGGCTGATGTACTGATTGATCTGCTCATTGGCCACAGGCATCATGGGAATGGGTGCTGTTGTGGACAGCCAGTAGGACTTGTCATTGCGGCTGGCATAGTAACATAGTTCATTGGTTGTGCAGTAAAGGAAGGGAATAGTGTTGAAACGAGGTAGACAGGAACCAGCCAATCCTGGAAGATCAGATAGAGAATGTGAGAAAACAAAATATGGTAGACCATTGAAACAAATTCATGAACAACAAGTTTGTCCCTACATTGATATTTGACATTTGAGACACCAGTGATGTTACCATTTTTGCATGTTCGCTGAAGTTCTTATGCATTGCACAAACTTTCTAACCTCTTTAAGTGTCTTACCCAGATCTTGATTATGAGCCTTCTCCTGTCCTTCTACATAAAGCAAGCTGTAGCCATCCCACAACTTGTCCATGCCCTGAGGACACATTGGCACATGGGTGGACTGGCTGTGCTTCACCAGCGTGTAGCCAATCCCACTGGCACGTCCAGGCAGACCTGGAGGACCTGGTTGTCCTTGCCTACCAGGAAAACCTGAGCAAGGAAGTAACAGGGATGAGAAATGAATATTGTACACTGCAAAATTCTCAGTGTTGATTTAACTCCCCAAGTGTTTATATATGTCCTAATGGTCACAAATGTACTCTGAAAGTGTTAAATCAACACTCTGGGTGTTCATTCAAGACTAAGGATTTTGCTGTGTAGGAGAATACAAGCAAAAGTGAAATGTTACCACAGGAGCAAAGGTCGTAATTAATTCCCATAATTTCTATGCACACTTTTTATTTTATTTTATTTTTTTAAACAAGCACCTAACTATCCAAACTAACCAAATGGCAAACTAGCCAAAAGTCAACTTTACTCCAATTTTGCCACTTGTCAACACACCCTTAGACTTAGTTTGTATTTTCACCCATCATTATATAGCTCAGTATAGATACCAAATTGTGGGAAATGAAATTGCTCAGTTCAGTGGGAACGTTGGTGAACAATGGTTCATCACTTCAAATGGATAAACAAGCTTACTCATCAGTAACTGCAGATCCTTGGAGACCTGGCATTAATTTTATGCATAATATTAATATTACACAAATATTTGTAAGTAAGCTACATATATAGTTAATAAAAAAATATTAACATTACATAGCCTATTAGGCTAACATGAACAGGCTACCAACACCTCATCAGATCTCACCTTCAGGGCTCATCATCACCAAGCTTGAGGAGTGGAGCTCACAAATACCCAAGCAAATTACTGTTTATTGTTGATGAGGTACACCTGACAACGTCTTTATCTGCCTCAATAAATACATCAGCTCACCTGAACCTCAAGTGGGTCTTAAAGCCCCCAAACACTGTTCTTGCTCAAACATAATCCTTTTTTTTCACTAACTGCTCTCTGGATTAGTTACTCAAATATATTCAACTCACCTATGTCACCTACTTGTCCTTGATATCCTGGAAATCCAGGGTCTCCAGTGGGCCCAGAATGTCCAGCTGGACCAATGCGCCCAGGTTTGCCTATTGATCCAATCTTTCCTTTTGGGCCTACAGGTTTTAACAAGAAGGACAAATCCAGTATATGTGCAATATGGTAAACCTTAAAGTAAACTATAAAGCTATAATTATAGCTGTAAACCATATAGCTGTAAACTATAAAGCAAATTATGAAGGTATATTATTTTGTTTAAAAACAGAAATCCACCTCACAAAGACACAGTGACTGCTTTTTTGTCATAGACCAATTAGGTTTTTTTTTTTGTTTGTTTGTTTACATTTTTTTTATTTACTGATGCTGGACCATAAGTTATCAACATTATTTGTATAATATGTAAAGAATAAATTATGAACATAAATGATGTTTATGCAGCTTACCTTGACGACCAGGGAAGCCAGGTCGGCCTTGTGAACCTTTATAGCCAGTAAGGCCAGGTTCTCCTTGTGGACCAGGACTTCCAGTTGGCAAGTTCTCTATTTTGGGTGGGACAACAATCCCTGGAAGTCCTTTCCTACCAACATTACCTGAAAAAGACAAAGATTTCAAGAAATGACAGGTATTTAAGAAATGGTTTAACTTCAAAGAAGTACATGTAAGATAAACTGACTGGATTTAAGATAATTGGGGTAAATTTACTGACCCATCATTCCTTTTGCTCCTTTGTTACCATAGCCTCCCTGATCTCCAGGAAAGCCCGGCCGCCCTGGTAGTCCACTGTTTCCAGGGTCTCCTCTCTGTCCTGAAGGAGACAGATTAAGGCAACCTTTGTGATATTAGGTTAAACTTACCTTATAAAAAATGCCATGACTTCCTAGGGAAGTTAGGGCACAAGGTAGGATAGACCCTGGATAGGGGTGCAAACCCATTGCAAGGCATAAGCACACACTCATTCATATACTGAGAGCAATGCCAGTCAACATATAACATATGGTCTTTACAGTATAGGAGGAAACCAGAATACCCTGAGGAAGCCTGCCAAACACAGGGAGATCTAGTGGTGAGATTCTAATACAAGGCAACAGTGCTACCCACCAGACCGCCTCAATTCGATACACCAAAATATAAAAAAATGTACAGTGATTTATGAAGCTAATTGTTCAGTGCCTTGATGTGCAATGTTATAATACTCTTTTATCTCCGCACCTTTGAATCCTGGGTTGCCAGGTGGCCCACGTCCTCCTGGAAATCCGGGTTCACCACGTTTCCCAGGGCTTCCAGATAATCCAGGAAATCCAGGATCTCCTCTGTCACCCTGGTCTGTTCCAGGCCCAGCCGGACCACGAGGACCAATGGGGCCAGGAAGACCTATTAAAGAAAACAATTTAAAAAGATCCTCAATTGGCTGGTTCAGTGAAAGATTAGTTAGACGGAAAACAAGGAAGTTGACGCAATGTAATTTAAGCAGGCTTACCTCTTTCACCATCTAGTCCAGGAAGACCAGCATCTCCTGGAGGACCACGGACGTCAGCAGAAATGGATGGTCCCCCACGAGGACCTGGAGGACCTGGAAAGCCTGGTTGTCCAGGGTAACCTAACAAAAACAGTAAGAATATTATCACAAAGCAAATACCACCATATACAGTACTCGAACAGAGCAGGTATCTTTTTAAATTTGTATTTGCTTGAATCATGGCTTAGTGCTGCCTAGCTTGCTAAATAAATGTTTTGACTGTGTTTAGAGCTGTTTACAAGGTATATTATTTTCTTACCAATGTCTCCTCTGGCTCCTTTTACTCCATGAAATCCGGGTGGTCCGGGCAATGATGAGCCTCTCTCACCCTTTAGACCTTTTAAACCAGGGGCTCCAGTCTGACCGCCGTCTACTACACCTGTGGACAGATTTAACTACATTACTTTGAGTTTTGTAGATGGACTACCAAAGGCTGGTTTGCTGACTGTTTATGGACTAATTTGAAATGCAGGAACTATCAATAGCTGTAGATGCTCTTACCAGGTATGCCTGGTTGACCTTTGGGCCCTGAAAGTCCATTGAGTCCATCTAAACCAGGGGACCCAGATAAACCTATAAGGGAATTAGGAAAGATGTGATATTAAACATACTTAAAAATTATTAAATATCTGTAAAGCGGTTATGTAAAGATTCAATAGTTGAAAAAACAAACAAACAAACAAACAAAAAAAAACAGAAGTTCAGGCACAATACCCAGAAATGATGAGCTTCTGGAGTTTTAATATTGTGCTAACCCAATAAAATATTAATAAATATATGGCTGATGGCAAAGTATACTGTACATAACTTCCATAAAGACACATCTAAAGTAAACCATGACATACAAGGAAGACATATTGGCTGAAAGTGTAGAAGAAAACGATGCTCTTTGATCGACTGACCTTTCTCTCCTGGTCGACCTGGAGTTCCAGGGAAACCTGATTCACCATCCTGTGCTCTCTGACCTGGAAAGCCAGGGAGACCTCTACTGCCCTGGGACCCAGGTGGACCTGACAGAAGGCACATGATGTGCAAGACAAGGTTAAAAAAGCACCAACTTAAAATAATAACCAAATAATAGAAGATGTGTGTGAAAAATACCTCCTGGCCCTGTCCTTCCTGGATCTCCAGGTAGCCCTTTCTGCCCAATATATCCAAACCCTCCTGGAAAACCCTGAGAACCTTGAGTACCATCAAGGCCTGGGATACCTGTGCATCAAAAACACCAGAGAGAGAATTTTTTTTTTTCGGTATTACATAATCAAATACTATAGATTAGATTAAAAATCCATTATTTTTAAAATACGACTTTGAGTATAATGTTCACACATTGTTCAGTAAAGTTCATTAACAGAGGCAGTAATTGGCACTGGTTATAAACATGTTTATTATATTAGGCCAAGAGTTTATAATCAGAAACCATCAGGATCTCTAGCCATACAGTTCCTGTATGTTTTACATTTTAATAATATAGTACAAGGTTAATTCAATTATATTGAAATCATTATCATAAAACAGCTAATAATTACCAGCAAACGTTATAGTATTCTCTTGTACAGAAATAGTAATAAAAAAACTTACCAGGGAATCCAGAATCTCCCACGAGTCCCCTCCGTCCAGGGGCCCCAGGTACTCCACTGGAGTCTCCTTTCTCACCTTTGGAGCAGAAATAATAGGATGATCGTTATGTTAAAGGTGCTTGATCTAGTGGACAAACTTGTTTATAGGCACACAAGAACTCACCTTTGTTACCAGGAAATCCTGAAGAACCAGGTGAGCCAAACGAACCAGGAATTCCATCATCTCCCTGAAAAAGGGATAAAATGGATCAAATAACCTTCAATACATAATCTTCAAAGACTATATAAATCTATGTTACAAAGTGTTTTGTAGACATGAGGCTTACCCTAGGTCCAGGCTGACCAGGGAAACCAATAACCCCTGGTGTCCCTTTAGGTCCTGTGAATCCTGAGGAACCTGGGCGCCCAGGGAAACCTGGATCACCAGGTAGACCTTTAGCTTGGTCAGCAAATCCTGCCTGACCAGGAAAGCCCGGTTGACCAGGTAAACCTGGGGCTCCCTTATCACCTGTTTTAAAAACAAATAATGTCATATAACTGGCATAGGATGCTGACAGAGTACAATTTCTAGGCTAAAAAAGAAACTGCTCTGTTAAGATCAAGTTCAAGCTAAACTTTGACCACCACAGGTATGAAACAATGTAATGTACAGTACATGACACTTCCTATTCCGTTAAACTACAGTTGTCTGTTCATGGGTAGATGAGAGACAGCAGCCACGGGATTGTTTCTGTACCTCTCGGGCCTGGAAAGCCAGGAAGTCCAGTAGCTCCAGGAGCACCTCGGTCCCCTTTCTGATGAAGTGAATGAGGTGGAGGGGGAGGTCCTGGTAGGCCTGGTTCTCCACGATCCCCTACAAAAGGCACACACATACATACATTGTGAAGTCTTTTGTACATGGTAGAATATAAAAAATCAACAACCATCATATCTCATCAACAACGATAATTGGTACGTATTAAGACTTTATTATACCTTTAAAACCGCGCGGGCCATTTAATCCACGATTGCCATCAAATCCCAGGTTTCCAGACTGACCTTTACCCCCTGGTTGTCCATCAACTCCAAAACGTCCGGGTGATCCAGGGAATCCCACTAATCCAGGGAATCCCTTCTCCCCTAGGAAACATCCATGTCAGTGGAGACATTATATATACTGCCTTGCATATTTAGTGCTTTAGCACTCCCACTTCAATTACGAAAATGCTGAAAATTAATTAAATCAGGTGTGCTAGGTGCTGAGCACTAAAATGTGGCGGGCTGTGGTCACCTAGGACAGTACTACAGTCGTGGCCAAAAGTTTTGAGAATGACACAAATATTAGTTTTCACAAAGTTTGCTGCTAAACTGCTTTTAGATCTTTGTTTAAATTTCTGTGATGTACTGAAATATAATTACAAACACTTCATATGTTTCAAAGGCTTTTATAGACAATTACATGACATTTATGCAAAGAGTCAGTATTTGCAGTGTTGGACCTTCTTTTTCAGGACCTCTGCAATTCGACTGGGCTGCTCTCAATCAACTTCTGGGCCAAATCCTGACTGATAGCAACCCATTCTTTCATAATCACTTCTTGGAGTTTGTCAGAATTAGTGGGTTTTTGTTTGTCCACCCGCCTCTTGAGGATTGACCACAAGTTCTCAATGGGATTAAGATCTGGGGAGTTTCCAGGCCATGGACCCAAAATTTCAACGTTTTGGACCCCGAGCCACTTAGTTATCACATTTCCCTTATGGCACGGTGCTCCATCAAGCTGGAAAATGCATTGTTCTTCACCAAACTGTTGTTGGATTGTTGGAAGAAGTTGCTGTTGGAGGGTGTTTTGGTACCATGCTTTATTCATGGCTGTGTTTTTGGGCAAAATTGTGAATGACCCCACTCCCTTGTATGAGATGCAACCCCACACAGGATGCTTTACTGTTGGCATGATACAGGACTGATGTTAGCGCTCACCTTTTCTTCTCTGGACAAGGCTTTTTCCAGATGTCCAAACAATCGGAAAGAGGCTTCATCCGAGAATATGACTTTGCCCCAGTCCTCAGCAGTCCATTCGCCATACGTTTTGCAGAAGATTAATCTGTCCCTGATGTTTTTTTTGGAGAGAAGTGGCTTCTTTGCTGCCCTTCTTGACACCAGACCATCTTCCAAAAGTCTTGGCCTCACTGTGCGTGCAGATGCGCTCACACATGCCTGCTGCCATTCCTGAGCAAGCTCTGCACTGGTAGCACTCTGATGCCGCAGCTGAATCCTCTTTAGGAGACGATCCTGGCGCTTGCTGGACTTTCTTGGACGCCCTGAAGCCTTCTTAATAAGAATTGAACCTCTTTTCTTGAAGTTCTTGATGATCCTATAAATTGTTGATTTAGTTGCAATCTTAGTAGCCACAATATCCTTGCCTGTGAAGCCATTTTTATGCAACGCAATGATGGCTGCACGCGTTTCTCTGCAGGCCACCATGGTTAACAATGAAAGAACAAAGATTTCAAGCATGACTCTCATTTTAACATGTCAAGTCTGCCATTCTAACCCAATCAGCCTGACATAATGATCTCCAGCCTTGTGCTCGTCAACATTCTCACCCGAGTTAACAAGACGATTACTGAAATGATCTCAGCAGGTCCTTTAATGACAGCAATGAGATGCAGTGGAAAGCTTTTTTCCGTTATTTTCATGGCAAAGAAGGACTATGCAATTCATCTGATCACTCTTCATAACATTCTGGAGTATACGCAAATTGCTATTATAAAAACTTAAGCAGCAACTTTTCCAATTTCCAATATTTATGTAATTCTCAAAACTTTTGGCCACGACTGTATATGATGACTGGAAGGATTACACAGTACTAATACTTATGAAGGTGATAGAAAATTTAAAGTGAAAAATGAGATACACTGTTTGCAAAATACTTTGCATGAAGCCTGAAATTAATAAATCTTGTCACCGTTGTCATCAGAATTATGTTTTGAGCAAAAAAAAAAAACTGCCTTACCTTTTGTTCCTGGCCTTCCTAATTGGCCATTACGTCCTGCAATACTATCTCCAGGACGTCCCCTTTGTCCTGGTTGTCCTGGAATTCCAGGTCGCCCAGAAGAACCCTTTCTACCCAGGCCTTGGCGCCCTGGTTCTCCTTTTGTACCCTTGTAGCCTGGACCACCTAGGAGACCACCAAAATGGGGGTCAAATTCATATTGTATTTGGAATAGCAACAGCAAACTTTCAGGTTAGTAATAGCAGAAACTGAAACATAGAAGAAGATAAAGAATGAAGAATCTGAAGTGTTTTTGTGGTATGTGAATATTCCAGTATTTTGTACCACATACAGTATCTAGGAATTGAACATCTTATTGCAGAACACTGACATAACCAGAGATTACTCAGCAGATTTTGAGTCACATTAATAATTTTTCATGAGCTAATGGCACACACCTATCCCACTTAAACCATTCATCATTCAGCACCACATTCATTCATTCAAATGATATCTCATGTCCTCCAAGCTATTTTACTGCATATGCATTGCCTTTATAGTACCATATTATATACTGTATATGCACTAATTTCAAGTCTGGTGGCTAGAACATCCTCCAAACAATGTGACGAGGAAAAATTGTGATGAGAAACAAAAAAAAACAACAAACACTTCGCTATTTGTGCTTTGTCCATTAACAGCATTTACAGATGCAACTTAAGGCTACAGTATTTATCAATGCTGTCCAGAGGCATCAAAGACTTCTCTTCGCTCTGTCTCATCTGAGATGGACAGTGGCACACTGGAAACGTGTACTGTAGTGCGACAAGTCAACACTTCAAATAGTTTTTGGAAACAATGGCTGTCATATTCTTTGGGTCAAATGACTACCAACTGTTAACAGGATCAAGTCCAAAAGCCAATGTCAGTCCAGTATGGGGTGTGCCCATGGCCCTAGCATGGGTAACTGCATATCCGTGACAGCACAATTGATGCAGAAAAATATATTATTTTTGGAGCAACATATGCTGCCAACCAAAATGCAATCTTTCAGAGACATCCAGCAGAGTATTTTCCAGCAGGACAATGGCAAACTGCCTTTTGCTTAGATACCACATACATGGCTGCTAAACACAGGGCACGGGAGATAGACTGGTCCATATACAGTATGGTGCATTATAAAGTGTAAAATATGGCAACGAAAATATGACCTCGTACAATTGCGCAGCTGAAGACCAACATAACAGAGAAAATGTGGGAAAGTCCCACTAGCCAAAGTGACCAACTGGTGTCTTCAATGCCCAAATGCTTAATAAGTGTAATTAACAAAAAAGTTGATGTTACACATTGGTAAACAGTCAACTGTTTCAACTTTTCTAAAGGACATTAAAGAGACCAGATTTGAAATGAGTGCATATTTTCAACAAACAATTACAATTACGTGGTTAATCATCAAATAATGGGTTGCTTCCAATATAGTTCAGGGTGAAGAGATTTTACAGATGACTGCCAATTTCCATTGTCATTTTCAAATTCCAATGTCACAACACTACTGTGTATACATTCATCAGCATATGAATAATACTGATAAATTCTCGATATTCTCGATAAATATATCAACAAAATAAGTTTAAACCATACACTGTTATATATTTGCACTACATCAGTGATGAACACTACTAACACAAACCCGAAAAGATAATAAAATAATACAGCAACAAATTTGCACATTTTAAAATATTAGATTATATCAGGAAAAAAAATCTAATTCTAGAAATTTCTTTAAAGCTCCTTTTGCAGTTATGTTAATGTTAATGCCACACAAGCAGATCAGGGTTATGGCAGCATAGCAGATGGCTGGAGTCTAGCTAAATTAGTGCTGCTTGGTTGCATTAGTGAAAAGTGCTCATTATGAACATACTGTATATACTGTACTGTATGTACTGTACACACACACATTTAAATGAGGGTTAAAGCACATGATTTATACCACCCCAAAATTAAGAGTTAAACAAAAATAAACTGCCTTGATACAAATAAATGATTGTGTAATGAATTATAAATGACATTAATGTTTATCATCATCAAACAAATTATTTGGTGATGGTATGGTCAACTGGAATGGTGTATAAAGTGGAAAGTATCTGTCTCCATAAGCTCAATAAAGCAGCAAAGCATAATCCCTTTTACCAGGTGCTTTGGTTAGGAAATTCATAGAAACTCAAATTTCTGGAGCAAATTAAATAAATAACTTAGAGAAAAGTATCAGCTGTTAGGCAAAAGTGCGCTGTATAAAGAAGTACTGGGTGGATAACTCTCACCTTTGCAGCCTTGACACCACAAATGGTAGGGATGGGAAGATGGAGATAATGACGGACAAAGAGACAAAACAGAAAGGGGGAGGACATTGAGATAATAGAGGAATGAAATGAGATGCATTGTGGGAAAGAGTCCAGAGGAGAATGTATTGACAAAGAGAAGAGGAGTCAGATCACATAATGATTATTACATCCCAGCTGTGTTGGGACACAAGTGCTTAATAGTTCTGTCTCTCTTATTTCACTTTTCATCAGTTAGCTTATGACACACTACTTTACTTTATCCTACATTGCTATACTTGTTCTGAATTGTTCTTTTATAAACCCCTCTTCAGGTTGGCTCGACAAAGATTGCCATTGTTGTTTTTAGTATCTACCATAGTGCAAACCAGCAAACAAAGATGCGTTCACTTAAAGACTGAATTATTGTATTCTATAATATAATGCAGTTGGTTTTCTCAACAACAAAAGAAACAATTTAATAAACAATAAAGAAAAAACATTTACTGTATCGCTTATATCTCTATTACCTGCAGGTCCAGGGAATCCAGGACTACCAGGTGGACCTTGAGGTCCTCTGATATCAGAATGGCTCACACCCCGTGGACCTGGCTGCCCTGGACGTCCCTGTAAACCACCGGGACCACGCTCACCCTTTGCACCTGGGTTACCACTACGTCCATCAAAACCTATTGGAGAAAATGTTATTTATAGGTGCAGTATTGAAACTTAAACAATAGTAGTTCTCAGATGAGGTCATAAAAACCTACCAACTGCACCCGATAATCCGGGAGTGCCTGGTTGGCCCTTGTCTCCAGGTGCTCCTGCTAGTGCTGGAGGACCGCGTATTCCTGGAGTGGCCCCTAAAATTTCACCACGTTCTCCTTTTGCTCCTTGCAACCCCGGACGGCCATCTTTTCCTGGAGCACCTGGAAGACCGTTATGTGTTGTACCTGGTAAACCTGGATCTCCTCTTCGTCCAGAGAATCCTGTAAAATTCATTGTGTTCAAATAATTAATCAAGTTTTGTCATTTATAAACCTTAACCACTAAGCCACCAAAATTAGCATGCATCATTTCCACCACATCCACCACTGAAATAACTCATGCTAAACAATGAATTTCAGTGCTTTACTAAACCAAAGTTATTACTACAATAGGCATTAAAATTAAGAAAATGGTTACACTAGCACCACTGCCAAAAATATATGAAATATGAATAGAAATACAAGAAATGCCTCAGGAAGACGTAATTTCGTCGTCAGAAAATGTCATTTGTAAGTTGGAATATTACATGTCTGTGTACATATAATTATGACATTTGTTGTTAATTTTTATTCCATCTTTTGGAAAAACATTGATGCATTAGTGTTTTAGCCTAAAGAGTACTGAGATGTATCACCCAGTTCCTTTCATGTCCTAACTTCTAAATATTGACTGAGATCATACCTTGGGGTCCGGGTTGACCTCCGCTCCCTGGATCTCCTCTCTCACCTTTTGGCCCATCATAACCTGGCCTTCCACTTTGTCCTGGTGGACCCGGCTGTCCTTTTGGTCCTAACCAGACACATGTTTGCTTATAAAAACTAGATATGACAGCACCTATTTACAATCCAAGCTTTTTTCTTTATCTTCAGGATCAATTGTAATGCAGGAGGGAAATAATTACCATCAGGTCCACGCATTCCACTTGCACCTTTCTCCCCTTGTTCTCCCGTAATTATGCAGGGCAGAGACTGTCCTGTGGAGATTCATCCAATCATCATTTACATGCTCAAATCCACAAGACTGGGCAACAACATATTTCTAAACCAACTTTTTAAAACACAAATGTAAGGGATTTAATTTGTGTTACCTTTGGTAAAAACAAAGGAAAATAATATAGAAGAAAATCATTATTTGTAAATCCTTTTCAAAAACATGGTTCGGATAGGATATAAAATATTGATGAAATTTAATTTAATTTATGATCATCAAAAATATTATAGTATAACTATTTAGTTAACAAGTTATCTTAAGAAAAATAAAAAACTAAGAAAATAAATCACTTACTGTATATACACATAAACCCAAGTTTTTAAGCAATAGATAAAAATGATCTTCTGATTAAATAAGTCTTTTTATTCTGTCATAATTCTTGTTGAGGTAATTCTCAACCCGTTTTCCATATAAATATTTGAAGTGATACATTCGACAATTTCTGATATATCATATATTATTACTTACTTCATATGTCAAAATGAATGAAGTATTATCTATTTTGTTGAAATAATGTGAGATAATAAGGCATCTGCAATCTTAATATACACTCTGCAAAGTACAGCGTATCAGGGTTGATCACATGCACCAGGATTTGTTAGCTGATTGGATTTGTTAGCAATAAGAGTCAATGCACTGCCATTGTGTACACTTGTTGTATGCACTGGTGTAAGCTGAAGACACAAAGCGGTGAGGGATGGTAGAGCAAACATATCAAGTCAAGCATAGCAAGCAGTGTAAAAAAACCTACAGTATCATTCATGCTCTGATATACCCTGACTTTTACTTTTCTTTACTCCACCAGTTGTATGTATTTCCTGACCACTGGCTGTGGCTCCAGCTTACTCCAGAATATGCAACAGGTGCCCCCACTATTCCACTGGACACCACACCAATATAGGACAAGAGATGATTGGAGCAGACACCTTAAGCATGTTTTAAAATGAATGATGCCAACGAAGGCCAAGCCTTTGATATCTGTTCCATTCAACCTGAACAACCTTCTACTGGCTACAGCTCTGGGCTCCTCACCTCCCTTTGGGAAAGAGGCTTCATTAAGCCTCGCCTGCCCACAGCTGTCACCTAGTCAGACAACATGCAAAGTGAAGAGAAATGGCAAGAGATGCGGTCAGTAAATCAGTCCATCAATCAGTTCATTCAGGGAGCATCATTAAATCATTTAAAGCAAAAGCATGAAGAAAATTACATCATTAGCCAGGAAAATAAAACAAATAAATTCAAGTAGACCAGGCATGTTCTGTTAAAGCATAGCAAAGTCTCATTTTTGCACACTTCCAATTCAGAGAGAGACGGAATGTGTAAGGGAATTTTAGTTGAAAGATACAGGTTATTTTTCTTGAGGCTAGTTCCCCAAAACGCTCAATTTCACAGAGAATGAATCAACCATTAAGTAGGAAAATACAGTATGTTAGCACAAGCAGAGTGAGAAAAGAAATTTGTACGTACACATGTAAATCAAAACAGAATCTACATTTGTGTACTTGCACAGTATGTAATGAATTTCGAAACACTTTGAAGACCCCCAAATAAATGCATTTGAATTTTGAGTTATCTGTAAAGGTGCACAGAACTAGAGAGGAACTAGATTTTCCAACATGAAATTTACCTTGTTACCTACACAATTATGTTGGTGCAGTAAGTCTCTGACTTACAAATGAGTTCTATTCTGGGAGCACGTTCGCAAGTCAGATTCGTTCTTAAGTCCAACAAAGTGAGTCTTTTACACCTTTGACACTAATATACAATATAAAGCATGTAATCCATTTTCACTACTTGATGGCATTTTGTCTCAGAGCTGTTTTCACTGTATAAGACTGATAACTGTTTTGTTGAGGATTTTCCGAAATTAGGATTGTTCACCATCAGGAAAGCTTTACAGGAGCTCTCTCGGCCATTTTCTGTCATTGTGCTTTCGGACTGATTCATTAAAACTTGTGAGGCAGATTTATTTCTCCCACAACCCCACACGCACACACATACAATATATCAGACTTGCGGCATTTTATACATTCATTTACACACTGAAAATATTGTATGTAATATTGTATGTATAATGTAATTACTTGTATCTGGTACACGGATACACATTGTCAATGTTTTGTACGATACACGTGAGCTACTTCCTTTATTTGTTCGCATGTACGAATGTTTGTAGAACCGCCGTCTGTTTATATCTGCGGAAATTCGTAACTCGGATGTTGGTAAGACTAAAAGTAGGAGGTAGTACCCAAATCAGTTACATCATTTTAGTGACCCTGTACACAAAGTGAGAGAGCAGTCAAGCAGAGAGCTCTGAACGCAACCTCACTGAACACCACATCTGCGCCTGACCTCACTAATGTGTTTATAGCTGAATAGACACCAATCCTCACAGCCACATTACAAAGAATATCAGAGGTTATTATACAGCAGACTAACTCTGGAATGGGATATTCATCAAGCACATCAAGGTGTCATGATGAGGTGTACACAAACTTTTGGTCCTATAACGTAACTTTGTGATCTTTTGGAATATCCCAAAGAAAAACTGATTAAAAAAATTAACATGCCTACTGGTCTCATTTGCATGCTTGTAAATAAAGCAACACGACAGACCGATTTCCAGATGGAAACAAAAAACCCAATGTAGACTTCTGTGTTTTGAATGAAAATAGAAAGGAGCAAATGTGACAAAGTTACCATAAGAACTCAGCACACTCAGTAAAACCTAACAGATATTTTACTTACAGTACTGTGGAAACGTCTTGGGAGCATGTAAAAAATGGCATAAGAAAAGATGCTTTTGAAAAACATTTCTGCATAAAAGAAACTTCTATAAAGAGTAATAAAATAAACAAAGTAATATTTGGTGTGTAACCTCTTGGCTTGAAAAATATACAGATTTGTGCAGTTTTAAAAGAGTTGTTCTGGTAACTTTGCCACACTGGTTATTTTCTATTTTCCTGCAAAAACCCATCTGAAAATATGTGACCTATGTTGCAACTATTCTTCTGTAATGGTATTTATTATAAATTTATGTTTGGAAATAGTCAATGGTTTTGTACATAATAATCCAGTCATGATAAATGAAACTTTTAACACAGTACTGTATGTATATGACTATCATATGTATACACTACCAGTTAAAAGCTTCTAATTCCATTGTGTTTCCTGATTTTTATTTCTTATACAGTAAGACAATGCTGAAGGTGCCAAAATATACAATAATCTTCTTTGCACAGTTGATATTGAGATGTGTCTACTACTTATGCTCTGTAAATTCTTAATAACGGCTCTAATCTGAGGTGTTGTTAAGTGGTGATTTCTGAGGCTGGTAACTCTAAATTAACTTCTCTGCAGCAGAGGTATGTTTTGGTCTTGCTTTCCTGGGATGTTCTTCATGAGAGCCGGTTTCATCATGGTGCTTGATGGTTTTTGCAAATACACTCGATAATTTTGTTCTTGCAAGAACTATAGAACAGCTGACCTTCATGTCTTAAAATAACAACTGACTGTTGTTGTTGTTATTGTTGTTGGTATTACTCAATTAACCTAGCACCATATGTTTTGAAAAAATAAAAATCAAATTCCAAGTAAATCTAGAATGTAGAAATTAAATCCAAACTTTTGACTGGTGAATAGTGTATACATGTATCTGTATTCAGTTTCACAAGGATACAAAGACATGCGTTTTCTGTTAACTTTGTGGGCAAACCCATCCATCAGGTTTATCTAGAACTTACCTGGTGGTCCTGGAGGTCCAGGCTGCCCTGGAGGCCCACGGAAACCAGGATCACCTGGAAACCCTTTAACACCAGCCATGCCTGGGTAGCCAATGCCTGGTTCACCAGGTGCCCCAGGGTAGCCCTTCCGTCCAGGAGCTCCAGGAAAGCCTTTGTCTCCCTTCACCTGCCAACCAGCATCTCCCTGCAAAGGAAGACAACAAGGGTAAGTATTAATAGTCTGACACACAGTATTTATTTTGCTTGTTACTTTTGTATCTAACTGGCAAGAAATATTAATAATTGTAATTATAATTTTATGTATTTTTGTTATAGCATGCAAATTATTTTAGAACTGTTTGGATGCCTGACTTATTGCCACAATATCTACTTACAGGTTCTCCTGGTGGTCCAGGTAAACCAGGGGATCCACTTCTTCCCGGTTGACCCATGTCACCTGTAGGACCAGCAAGCCCTTGTTGGCCAATGCCACCCTTCAGTCCACGTCTCATTACATAATAAGGGTTTCCTTTCTCTCCTTTATACCCAGTAAAGCCAGGTTCTCCAACCCGTCCCTTAAAACAACGCAATGTTGGGTGCAACATTAGGAACAAATGGTAGCAAGTCTATAGAGCAGCCCACATTTACAGCATACATTTTCTTATTTGACTTTGAGTCATGATTTGTGATATTCTACCAAGATATTAAACCTTAAACCTTAATATTACTTATTGGTGCCTGTCACTTACATTAGGTCCCTGTGGCCCATTGTGTCCTGGAGGTCCTGGGTCACCAACTTCTCCTTTCCGCCCATTTAGCCCTCGGAAACCCGGGCCCCCTGGAAATCCCTGAGGGCCCTCGCTGCCAGAGTTTTCTCCATCTAGGCAATTACAACTTCCAAGGTCACCTACAAAAAGGGGACGAACCACAATTTAAATATCCAGGACATCAGACTTCACCAAGCCTCTGTGAATTTGAAACTGTGAACAAGAATCTGTGGACTTAATTACGTAATTCCTTACCTCTGATTCCTTTAGCACCCTTCTCTCCCAGTTGACCTCTTTGGCCCTTTACACCTGGTGGTCCAGGCTCGTTGTCAGGAAACACAGCTGACAAGTGGCAATGGGACATCATTTGATTTAATAAAATAACAACTTATGCCATGTGTTAAACGCATGTGTGAAATGCATGTACAGAATTGAATTAAGGCTTTCAAATCATTATTTTATACAGTTATATGTTGAAAAGGTTTGTTAGTTACACCATAGTTGTTAAGTCAACACATAACACAAGATTTGTGTAGAGCTGTTCAATGAAAGTAGCTCTTTCCATTCCATCAAACATAGAAACCTACAGTATATGACCTAAAAATGTAGCAAATCATTACAAGTAGGGTTGTAGAATTTGATTTAAAAAAATAGCACATTGCAATTATGACACAATACTTAATTTCTTGACAAACTCTACATAAATCCCTGGCTATGAGTATATTACCTGTATAAATTGCACAAGTCCAGGTATCCTTTCTATTTCATTTTTTTTATGTGAAGCATGTTTAGGGAGCAATATAATCTATTTATTTTATAATTGATAATTTATATACTTTTTTGGTCATAATGAGTAATGAACAAGTACAGGCTTCACCAGTAAGGAAAAAACTGAGTGAAATAATATTGTCATTTTCACACCTAAAATGATAAAATTCTTCTTCATAGCAAAGATCATCAACCACATTTGTGCACTAAAACAACACCACCGATCTGAACATTTACAGAATTATTCATAATTAATTTAAGATGCATGGCATATGCATGGCATTATTTAATAATTTCATAAGCTATAATGCATCTCCCATCAATAAAACACACCTCAACACATATAAGATAAGACTTTACAGCTGACATAGGATTCAGCAGAGAAAAGAATCAAATTGGTCAAACAAGTCACTGCAAACATTCAAAAAACTTACGTCTTTGAGTTATTCCTCGAGGTCCAGGTGGACCTGGAGGTCCAGTTGGACCTCTGTTTCCAGGCAAACCGTCAGGACTGAAGCTTGGAAGACCTGCGTCTCCCTTTTCTCCCTTAACTCCAATAGAACCAGGGAACCCAGGATGGCCTATTATACCTGCAGGAAGAAAGAAATTTAGAGTAAGTAAACAGCATGAAATGAACAGAGTAAATGATAAATGGACCTCCATGTTTAGTTTAATTGTGGCATCTATGGACAAGGCATTGTTGTGTATTGCTGTTACCTTGTTCGAAGGATGATGTTCCAGGGTGACCTGGCAGTCCAGGAAGTCCTGGTAAACCTGTATCTCCAACCGGGCCTGGAGGGCCATCAAAACCAGGATCACCTGGTGGACCTGCACGAAAACATAAGATAGATGCCTTAATATCAACGGTATGAGTGGGTCTAGGTGTTAATGCATGAACCAGAGTGCTAGTAAGACGTAGACATTACCTTTTTCTACTAAATCTTGGTTATCAATATAGATAGTTTCCCCTAGTGGTCCTGGTTCTCCTCTATAACCCTACAAAGAAATGACCAAAGGGACAGTCTTTAACCTCAGCATGTCACACATAAGTATCTGCACAGCCAAGTACAGTATGCAAATGTTGTATTCATTCATACACTGCTTATTTAAAAATTATGAACTGTACAAACAATGCAAATTTGTCCTCCCCAAAAAAGACTTTGAGTCATGAAAAGACTAATGTTTGTAGGTTTTATCTTCATCTGACCTCAATTACGCCTTACTTCATACTTACTTTTGGGCCTGGATGGCCTGGTAATCCATAGAGACCAGGGTTCCCACGATATCCCTATAATAAAAATTGTGACAATTATATTCCAAGAGTACAAGGCAATGGCATGGATGAGGTGTATGTATTTTTTGCGCTAACCTTTTGGCCATCTTCTCCAAGTGGTCCATTAAAACCAGGAGGACCCTACAAAATCAAATAATAAAGCAAATGTAACCAACATTGCATCCACCCACAATTTAGAATATCATCCATCAAGGATTGTTAGATATTTATTTATTCATTTATTTATTTATCTTCTATACCGCTTATCCTGTACGGGCTGTGGGAGGCTTGGAGCCTGTCCTTGCAGACTTTTTGCAAGAGGCAGGGTACACTCTGGACAGGGTGCCAATTTATTGCAGAACACAAACACACACATAAACCACACACCATATGAACAATTTTGGGAACGCAATTCAGCCTAATCTGCATGCCTTTGGACTGTGGTGAAGAAACTGGAGTACTTGGAGGAAACCCACCAAGCATGGGGAGAATATGTAATTTCCATGCACACAAACCAGAGGTGAGAATCAGACCTCGACACTGGAGGCCACACTATGCCACTATTCCGCCCATCGGGTAATGGATAATTCCCACCCAGGAACTACAAGTTTCCCACAGAAACTACGATATATCGTAGTTTCTGTGGCAGTTACTTACAAGGTTGGGTTGCCAGCTAATGCACAACTGTATCTGAGGACTTGGGGGTGAAAGACCTTGCTCAAGTGTCCAACAGTGGCAGCTCGGCGGTGTCAGAACTCAAACTCGGCACCTTCTGATCAGCAGTCCAACACCTTAACCCCCTATCTACCCCAGCCCCAGGTAAGACTAGGTAAAAAAAGTTTGGACACATGTTTGGATTTATTTTTTCTACATTCTAGAACATTACTGGAGATTTCCAAACAAAGAAATAACACATGTGGAATTAAATAGTTAAGTAACAATAATAACAAGAGTGAGTTGTGAGTTTTAAGATCAACTGTTCTTGCTAGTGCAGTACTGTCAAGTGTATTAATAAAACCCATCAAGCACCACGATAAAACTGACTCTCATTAAGACCATCCCAGGAAGGCAACATCCAAACTTATAGTACCTCTGTGGCAGAGGAGTTCATTTAGAGTTACCAACCTCAGAAATCACCAATATACAGCACCTCAGATTAGAGCCATTTTAAAGGCTTTATAATTCAAAGTCGTTATCATATAGTTTGGATGCCTTCAGCATTATTTTACAATGTAGAAAGAAATAGAGATCAGGAAAACCATGTGATTAAAAGATGTGTCCAAACTTTTGACACCAGAACAAAACCTACCCTCACACCGGGTAATCCAGGAATTCCCTTCTCTCCAGTTTCACCCCTGTAGCCATATGGTCCCTAGACAAGAGGAGAATTAGAGGTTTGGTGTAAAGGATGTGGCATGTTGTCAATAGCACCAAACGTTTTTTTTTTTTTTAATAAACCAGACACTGAGACTGAATAAATCTTACATAATGCATATTGTCAATAATTTCATGTTACACATATTGTAAATTGGAAATTCTGTATGCTTAAAAAATTAGAAACAAGGAAGGAATCATAGTCAGATGACATCACAGGCTCAAAAAACAAACAAACAAACAAACAAAAAACATGGACTGTAATTGGTGACTTACTGGGGGTCCTCGCGGTCCTGTATGTCCTTGATCACCACGATCGCCAATATCACCCTGATCAACAAATAAGATGATCAAGAGATAAGTAGTGAAAAGGGACTGGAGAGTATTTTAAGTGTACAAATACTGTACAGTGAACGGCCCATATACTAATACTAACACATGTATTCTCAGGACCTTTACACTGTTTACTAAGAAATTAATGCATGATTTTTTACAAGTGAAAAATTACAAGTGAAAAATTCAGTTGAACAAGATTAACACAGTTAAACATGTATAAACATGTAAGATGATTAAAATTCCAACACCATCTTCAAATTTACATCAGAACTGATTAAACAGTTAGCCTTATAGCTAATGCAAGAACAGAAACAAATATGAAAACATTTTTAACACGAGCATCGGCGGGACTCAATGTGATGACTGATGAGTGGAAATGATTGCAGAAGTAGACAAGACTGTTTGAAGAGAGTGTTCTCTGGCTCGACCACATCCTTGTCCACTTGATCTGTCTGTGCAGCATCTTCGCACAAACCTGAGTTCCTTTGTATCCTTTTGAAACTCCAACAAACTCCACAATTTAATTGACCAGTGGGCGGCCTGGGTCACCGGGCAGGCCCACGTCTCCCTGGATACGGTAACCAAGGAAGAGAAAATTTTTATACAGGACTGGAGTATGGAAGGATGGCTGCGCGGAGGCGAAGACGATGGGGCGAGTTGGGTTTGTGCTGATGGTTTGAGGGATGTGGGTATGAGGTAGATTTTCAAAACCTGTGACCCCTGGTGGGGTGGTGGGAAGGTCAGAGTGAGAGGGAGATTCGGGAAGAAAAGAAGAGTAACAGAGATGAACTGTTGTTAAATTCTGTCCTTTATGTTAATATTAATCTACAGCCAATCATTCATAAGTAGCCACAGCAGAAAGCTGCCAGGCGAAAATGTTTTTATAAAGATTCAGTTATCGCTCTAGCCTTCTGTTCTCCCATCATGCATCACTCTCACCCTGACAGAGCCCCTCCATGGGCTGGCATCACTGCTCCCCTTTGTGTTACCTTTTCTCCTTTGCTGATTGTGCTTATAGCTGGTGAGACTAACAAAGCAGCTGGAGCACCCCTTAGTCCTGGCTGACCTGCATCACCCTGAGATCCACAACACACACAGATTACACATTAGCGCCTGAGGGTGTGTAAGAAAGAAGGTGAAGAGAGAGAGAAAAATAGAAAGAAAGTGAAACTTACAGGAAGAAATGATGTAATTTCAGATTGTGATAGATAAGATTGTGATAGATAAACTGTGTGATATTGAACTTTCAACCTCATACAGTAGTACACAGATATACCAGGGACTGATTAATGATCATACTATCTGAAATGTTAGCCAAATGTGGATGGGCTCCCTGTTGAGTCTGGTTTCCTCAGGGAGCCACCATTGCCCTCGGCTTGTCATCAGGGACAAACTAGTTATTGTCTATAATTTTTATAGTTGAATTGAATAAATACTAAGAGTAAGTCAAGCTGAGTGAGAGAAAATGTTAAAATTAAACAAAAGTTATTGAAAAGGCAGAGGATACAGAAAGAGAAAGAGAGAGAGAGAGAGAGAGAGAGACTGAGGGAGAGAGAGAGAGAGAGAGAGAGAGAGAGAGAATGAAATTGATTAAAAAGAATATGTTATGATAAAATGGCTCTAGGAAGAAGGAGTGATAAACAAAAAAATCAAGCAATCAATAGAAAAAAAAGAAATCGGAGGGTTCTTTCTAAATGAAAGCTGTTGACATCATTAGTATGTGTGTGTGTGAGTCCTGCCGATCCAACACCACACAGTTTGGCACGAAAATAAATCAATTAAACTTAGTGTACTCTTGATAGACAACTCGTTTTTAGTGGAGTAATGCATACTTAAAATTATAAGGTTTTGTGCAAAGATGGTTAGATTTCACTCTTATATTAAACCATACAGTAAGAAACTTTGACTGCCACATGGCCAAAACATTTGTTAAATAGTTTGAAAGGAAAAGGAAGTCACACATAGAGTGGGAGCAGGTGAATCTTTCCTGTAGATTAAGGCTGTGCTGCACGTCATGCCTATGTCAGTGACAAAAATAGCAACCAATATACAAATATGGCAGCTCAATGATTCCGTTTAAAACAAATAAAACTAAATAAATAAAATATAATATATATATATATATATATATATATATATATATATATATATATATATTTTTTTTTTTTTTTTTTTTAACCTTGCTGAATACCATGTTGTTATGGAATCTCTGAACTGGCATACAAGTGGAACAAAGCAAGATATCAAGATTCAATGCATGCATTACATGGAAGACTGTAAACATTTGTAAACATTCCCAAACATTTAATTCTGATGTTAATCAACACACTTACCTATAATTAGAAGGCAACGAGGATTAGAAGTGTTAGAAACGTTAGTGTGCATTCATCCATGACCTGCCTTCAACCACAAGCTTAACACAAACCCATTATAATAAAGATAGTGATGACTATCTGTGCCATCTACAGTACACACATTACTATCAGTGAACCAACTGTAGTCATTACATAAACTTCAGATGGCATTCACAAAAAAGTGAAAAGTACTTATACTTATACCATTCTTATACATGAGAACATGATTTAGAGCAAACTAAATAAGGCTGGATTAGTGTATGGTGAAAGCAGTTCAGAGGTGAAATGGCTCCATTCTAGCGTGCAAGAGATGTAAATAAGTGATTATGAGGAATATCATGGAGATGTTGTTAAATAGATCACAAATAACTAACAACCCTATTCAGGCATTTAGGGGACAGATAGCAATACAAAATCACCCTTACAAAAAAAAGTACCATTGCAATACCACAGAGATTTGGCATGGTAGTTTTATCAACATCAAGTTTGATGGTATTTGTATACAATCAGCTATTGTAATCAGGTTCTGCTTCAGAGCTTAGTTATAAAATTTTTTTGCATGACATAAGCAAAGCTAAGACCTAACTATCAGCCTGCTGCACTTAGTTGTCAAATCTGGATATCTAGTATACTGTACAGGGCAAAGGTTTCCTCATTTCTTCATATTTTGCTTCGGCAGAGCTAGGCATTCTTGCCTAGTAAATAATTTTTTTAATGTAGTTTTGATAAATAGTTTTTCAGCCTTCCTAAGGAACTTTTTTGGGCTCATAATCAAGTTTTTGCCTCTAATTTTCAGTCCTGTCCCGTTTCACAGGAATGTTGACCTATCTATCCAGTGACCTATGAATCAATCAAGCATGAAAAAACATCTTAAGATAAGGTCTGAACCAGTGAGAAACTGGTGCAGATGATGATAGACGATCAGGCCAGTGATTGGTATCCTATACTACATGTTGAGTGGTTGGAACAGATGAAAATCAGGTTGCTGCTGAGATTGTTACATAAACAACCAATTTTTTTATTGTATCTTTAGGTACTTTGCAGTAAAACATTTGTTCCAATTTCTTTCATTTAATCTACAGCATTAAATTTTATGTATTATGAAAAAATGAGGGATGTCTTAAAATTTTGCACAGCACTGCAGGTGTAATATCTGCATCTATTTTCAGCAAATAATTACACTGATCTATCTATCTATCTATCTATCTATCTATCTATCTATCTATCTATCTATCTATCTATCTATCTATCTATCTATCTATCTATCTGCATCACATATATATCATATGACTGAGAAACATGTATTTAATTTAAGAAATACAGGAAGACAGTGGTTTTACATGGCATTTCCCCCCTTTTTTTTGTTTGTGAATGAACAGTGGAACAAATAAAATACCTTCTCTCCTCTCTCTCCTTCATAACCCTGACCAGCGTTTCCCTAGAAAATAAAAAAGAAATGTTAACAATTCAGTGGCTCAACCTGTTTTAAAGGCCACAACCATTCCAAAGTCTAACGTTCATGAACACCTAGAGAGTCGCATTTATTACAAACAAAACAATGCAATCATGTGTCATATGTCACCTATGTTTATAATATAAATCACACATATTCTGTAACACGTAAATATGTTGTTTGCTTCAAACAGTATCTCAATTAATTTACCTGAATTTATACAAGCAAGCTTTTGTAAAGCTACTTAGACAATGTAAAAGTAGAAAAATTACACACTATCCAAGCAAATGATTTAAATAAAAATGTCTGGTTTCTGTAAATTAGATGAGACCTCATCTTCCTTCATTTAAACCTTGTGGTACAGTACATGTCGGCTATTCTGTAACTTACATCTGGCCCAGGTGGACCTGGAGGACCAGGACGGCCCTAAAGAGAGAAGAAAAAAATGATATGTTTGTAGATATTATTACATGGAACTTTTCTGTGCTAGAATGATCACACAATGTACAAATCCAATACATAATTCCAAGTAGGATACCTACAGGGAAACCAGGTATACCGATGGGGCCGATGGGACCCGGGAGTCCAACTGGACCAGGATAACCCTAAAGGGGAAATCATGTTGGACAGATCTGAATAGTTTCCTTAGCCCAAAGGAGAGTGACTTTCATTTTGTTTATTGTGCTTTATGTTCTTGCATTATGTGTTGATATTCAGGTTCCTTTCTGTGCAGTAAACTAAGTACTACCATATGAGTGGTTGACATGTAAAATTATTATGTGCATGTAAGGAAAAGATAAGTTATGCTTACTGAGCTACAAGGTATTGAGGTACCTTGCTACCTTCTACAGTACCTTCTGCAATCCTCTTATTTTTAATGGAGCATATAGTATTAAAATGTATGTAATTTTTGGATGACTAGACTAAAAACTGCTTTGATTAAAAAATAATAAAAATGGTATTTGTATTAAATGTCAGCAAAAGTAATCAAAATCTTACACGTTGACCAACAGGACCAGCAACCTAGAGAGAAACAGAAAAACAGAAAGAACGATAAATTAAGATAGATATTGTCAGTTGTAAATATAAAACAGAACAAAGCTGTATTAGATTTTTTATTATACTCTGGATTTGTACGCTCTAGGGTAATTAAATATATTCCCAGAAAGCAGCTTTACAAAAACACAGTTTGTTCACTCGTGAAAAGGACAGTCACCATGTCAGGCAGCTACAGTAATATAATATCTTGGAGCTCTTAGAGTACAATATGAGGTTATCTTCAGCTATAGCGACAACATCTGTGTTTATTGTGTGTTTGTACTGTATGTGTGCATCTCACTGGTTTGTGATTACAAAAAATACCAAATCAGTGTTCACATATTAAGCTTAATAAACTGTTAAATGAATAGACCAGCAGTGAAATCTGATGTACAGAAAGATGTATAGTTACCGTGGCAGTAGGAACAAATCGTGGTTCTCCTTTTTGACCTTTGACACCACGTAAACCCTAAGAAAAAAAATCAAGACTTTCATGTTATACAGCTTTATAAAACAGTACATTAATAAAGCATAAACCAGTTAATATTTTAAGAATTATGGAATCAAAGGAGAGTAAACAGATACAGATAACACTGAGCTGGTTTATGACTACAAACTCTTTGTAATAGCATAAATCATAACACCATTAGAACACTTTGTTTGTCAGCCAGTGCAGTTTCTGAGAAATCACAATCAAACATTGGTAGTAGAAATAATGTATTGTATAAAATATGTTTACTTTGTAGCTGTATTTTTAAAATAGACTTGATGTATTTTTGCCATTAAAATATCAACAACATCAAGCCCTTCCTGCTTATTGTTCTACACACTTACCTGAAGTCCAGGGCTGCCAGGTCTCCCAGGTAAGCCGGCAGGGTAACCAGGGTCACCTTGTGTGCCATTACAGCCATCTGCTCCTGGAAGTCCTGGTGCTCCGTCCTGGCCTGGGTGACCCTGTGTTAACATGACATTAAACCAAATGTTACAGATGTTAGAACCGCAGCTACTATGAAGAAATATCACTTGATATTTGATGATTATCAGAAGGGTCTATGATATGAAATCTATGATATTTGTGTAAAAAAGAATTACAATTAAATGGGAGAACTTGTTACTTACAGGAATACCATTGATACCCGGAAAACCAGGAACACCAACTGGACCCTAGTGAAAACAGTGAAGAAACTTGTATTTAACAACTCATTTTGTGCATGATAATACAATGATGTACGATATAAGGTAATATACAATTTATAACAATATGTTAAATTGCAGCTAGTTATTAGCAATGTGTATTACTGCATCATTTAAGGGTAATTTCACCTTGTCTCCCTTGGGTCCAGATGGTCCTGCACGACCACCATGCCCTCTTTCTCCTTTAGGTCCCACAGGCCCTGAAGCCCCGACAAACCCATCAGGCCCGGTGGGACCAGCTGGTCCTAATGGCCCGGGCTGACCCTGAGATAAAATTTAAAATGAGACGATTAAGAACAAAGCAAATATTTATCTTAAATGGTATTTATCCTTCAATGGATTTTATAATCTATTTATAAATTTCTCAGTTTGCTTATTTCTCAGTTTGACACACAACTACACACTGATGACAGTGGGTGTGAATGTGTGCAATGGCTATCAGGAAAAGGAATGTGAGAGGTCATGTCTGTGCTCTAGAGGTCAATCTGAGCACCTGGATTTAAGTTTTCCAGACTTGGCTAAAATAATTACGTCATTATGATGGTCAAGAAGATAAAAGAGTCATGTAACTCTAAATAGTGCTTGTTCTATGTACCATATGTCTACCTGTCTAATTGGCAGTTATGACCAAAGCCAAACTCAGAATTGGCTTAAAACTATGGACTTGTTACTTGCTTCAAGATTTCACATGGTTGTTAATGGTATGTTAAGTAGTAACTGGCCATGAGACATATAGTTTCCAAGTATAATTTTTAATACTATAGAACAAAGATGTGATTTCCATTTGTGGCCCATTAGAACTAATATCCCTATTCAAATCATCAGAATTTTTCCCCCACTTTTTTTAGGTTTTACAACTCCATGTTATATGCTGTCTATTACTATAGAACATTTCGTTTATCAAGTTCTACCTGCAGCCATACTAAATATTTCCTTTTTATCCCCTCAAACTCAGGATTTTTAAGTTCAAAAAGGAGAATCTGGATTAAAAAAATTTAAATAAAACAAAAACAAACCTAACAAAAAAAAGCGTCTTTATAAACGTGATGAAAGAACATTACAGACAATTTGACACCTTGTATCTGATTATAATGATGTCTGATCCATTATATAATGTAACTCTCCAACAACTTGATCAGAATCTCATTCACCATGTGAGGAAAAAACACTTAGCTCAGGTATAGTTTTTCTCCTTACCAAAAATAAAAGCTTCCCAAACTCCTAAAAGTGGCCTTAAAATATATTTATAACTAGGGGTCCTTTGATCACGAATGATCATACAGTAGTTAGCATTGCAAGATATCTCCTTCAATGCATACTATTACCATACGGGGGCGACCAAGCATTCATCTCACATAGGGCATTTCATGATCCAAGGACCCCTAGTGGACAGTGAAAGAAATGTTATTTACTGCTGTGGGGAGTCACTCTGAGGCATTAGCAAATGAAAGAGTCTGACAGCTGATTGTTAGTTCATTTTAAGCCAAAGCTAAGGCAGGGAGAGTGTGTATATGAGGGGGTGGAGTGTAGCAGAAGAGGTGAGGGTTAAGAGAATCGCCTTCACTCATGCCTGAGGGGAGACACACACACCACACAGACATAAAGAGTTCCAGACCCTACAATTAATGGCTGTTAGGGACAGGTAGGCACCTGGTTCCAGTGAGGGCTGAGCTGAGCCTCCAGACACATGGCTCAGGAGGGAAGATGAAGCCTGCTTCAAGCAGCGATTCAAGGCTCTCCATTATGTGCAATTACCACCTCAGAAACTGACTCTGAAAATGACATCCAGTGCTGAGACCTGTGCTCGCTCTTTCACCTTTCAAATGTTTAACGAACAGCAACGATGTGATTTCCTATTCAAATTATCAGACTTTTTTTCATAATCAATCCTCATGAATTTCACAGAATTTCATTAATTCAAAATAAATCAAAAACAAATGTCCATTTTACATACCAGTTAAGCAGAGGACATTTTATTTCTATTATTGAATTAATACCAAATGGTCATCTACTGTGTATATAGTGCACTTTTTTAGATTTTACAACTCCAGGTTATATGTTATTTATAATGTTATTATGCTATTATGTTATTTATGTCAATTATAGCTGATGATCAGCCGATTTCCTGTGTTTTATGCAATCAATTATGAATTTATAATTATATAATCATTAAAAATTCCTATAAGATGCAATGCTGTTTTTTTCTGTGCACCTGAGCAAATCTGTGCAAGTTTTGTAAAGGGAACACAAATAAAATCAGGCCAAGGTGCATGCGTATAATGCTGATAATTGCGCATCCTCACAACACAGTTGTGTACATTGCCATACACTGTATCTCAAGGTGACCTGGTATAACATTTCTGGGAAAAAAAGACTAATCCTAAATGTGGGTGTACTTTGGTTTTAGAAAAAAAGTCAACGACCAGTAAAGGAAAATCGTGATCTAACATGAAAAGCATGATATACAAAATCTGTCACAAGGAGAATGTGCACAATGCTAAATTCTAGTTGGTCTACATTGTCAATTTACTTTTATGTCATGCTTGTGATATATTCATTAATAGATGCTCATGCAAGTAATCTTACTTGATTTACATACACACATGGACAAAACTGTTGGTACCCTTCGGTCAATGAAAGAAAAACTCACAATGGTCAGAAATAACTTAATCTGACAAAAGTAATAATAAATAATAATTCTATGAATGTTAACCAATGAAAGTCAGACATTGCTTTTCAACCATGCTTCAACGGAATTATTTTAAAAAATGAACTCATGGAACAGGCCTGGACAAAAATGATGGTACCCCTAACTTAATAGTTTGTTGCACAACCTTTTGAGGCAATCACTGCAATCAAACGATTCCTGTAACTGTCAATGAGACTTCTGCACCTCTCTTCAGGTATTTTGGCCCACTCCTCATGAGCAAGCTGCTCCAGTTGTTTCCGGTTTGAAAGGGTGCCTTTTCCAGACAGCATGTTTCAGCTCCTTCCAAAGATGCTCAATAGGATTGAGGTCAGGGCTCATAGAAGGCCACTTTAGAATAGTCCAATGTTTTCCTCTTAGTCATTCTTGGGTGTTTTTAGCTGTGTGTTTTGGGTCATTGTCCTGTTGCAAGACCCATGACCTGCGACTGAGACCCAGCTTTCTGGCCCTGGCCAGCACATTTCTCTCTAGAATCCCTTGATACTCTTGAGATTTGATTGTACCCTGCACACATTCAAGACACCCCGTGCCAGATGCAGCAAAGCAGCCCCAGAACATAACAGAGCCTCCTCCATGTTTCACAGTAGGGACAGTGTTCTTTTCTTGATGTGCTTCATTTTTCTGTCTGTGAACATAGAGCTGATGTGCCTTGGCCAAAAGTTCCATTTTTGTCTCATCTGTCCAAAGGACATTCTCCCTGAAGCTTTGTGCCTTGTCAACATGTAGTTTGGCATATTCCAGTCTGGCTTTTTTTATGATTTGTTTTCAACGATGGATGGTGCGATCTGACACTGACGTTCCTTGAGCATGAAGTTCACCTTGGATCTCTTTAGAAGTCTTTCTGGGCTCTTTTGTTACCATTCGGATTATCCGTCTCTTTGATTTGTCATCAATTTTCCTCGTGCGGCCAAGTCCAGGGAGGTTGGCTACAGTCCCATGGATCTTAAATTTCTGAATGATATGTGCAACTGTAGTCACAGGAACATCTAGCTGCTTGGAAATGGTCTTACAGCCTTTACCTTTAACATGCTTGTCTATAATTTTCTTTCGAATCTCCTGAGACAACTCTTTCCTTCGCTTCCTCTGGTCCATGTTGAGTGTGGTACATACCATGCCACCAAACAACACAGTGACTACCTGGAGCCCTATATATAGGTCCACTGACTGATTACAAGATTGTAGACACCTGTGATACTAATTAGTGGACACACCTTGAATTAACATGTCCCTTTGGTCACATTATTTTCAGTATTTTCTAGGGGTACCATCATTTTTGTCCAGGCCTGTTCCATGAGTTAATTTTTTAAAAATAATTCTGTTGAAGCATGGTTGCAACGCAATGTCTGACTTTCATTGGTTAACATTCATAGAATTTTTTTAAATGATTACTTTTGTCAGATTAAAGTTATTTATGTGATCATTGTAGGTTTTTCTTTCATTGACCGAAGGGTACCAACAATTTTGTCCACGTGTGGACAATATACTCTGGGTGTGATAATAGTGAATGGTGAAGGGATTCATTTTCAGGAAAGTGCAAGAGACATTGGACTCTACGGGTAAACCAATTATTAATTTATCATCGATTGGTTTGCTCAAACCAGTGATTGATTATGGGTCACTTACTGGTATCATTGGCATGTAATGAATGAGCAAATGGGATTTGGCATAGCTGTGTGTTGGAGAGTTTAAAAATGTTCCCATTTCAAGACAATACATGAATCCTGAAAGGCAAGAAAGTATACATGAAAAAACAACAACAACGAACTCGTTAATTTTAAATGCAATCTTAGACTTTTTTTTAAGCCAAGAGCATTGGTGGCTCAGTGGTGGATGGCCTTGGTTTTATTCCCAGCCATTTTGAGTCCCAGGCATGGATAGAATGAGAGGGTTTCATCAGAAAGGGCAGTTGGCATCAGAAACAAACCTGTGCCAAGTTGTATATGGATAGGATGGCCCCCTGTGACCCCTTGAGGGAGCAGCCAAAAGACCAACAACTACAACACTTTAACGGATTGTACAATAAGACTGTATTACAAATTTGTGTACACATTTTAATTGTGTCAATTGCCTGAACACTCTGATACTCCTATACAGTTGTAAAGTAAATGATGTAAACTCAAAATATTGTATTCTGCAGATTTCATTCCAAGCACTTTATCCTGATCAGGGTTGTTAAAGATCCAGAGGCTATCCCAACAGCACTGTGTGCACTGTATGAATATCTGCTACACTTACCTTACTAATCAGTGTCTTTTTAATGAGCTGTGATCAAATTTAAAGAACACCGGAACAAAGTCTGAACTTTTCCCCCATTGCAACATCATAACAATTTACGTACTTTATACAAATGCTACCTAAGTGTTGAGACTGGGAAATGTTCGGCTTGCTAAACATGAGCAAGTTAGAAAGCCAAGCCAATGAGGCACTTCACATCTAAATAACAGGTTTACTTGATTCTGTAACATACTGTATAAACACAAATACAGATGTCCACACTCACAGTTATTCACATACACACACATGCAAAGTGCAAAACCTTTCATTCCCTCTAGCAGTGCAAAAGGTACTGTTTTAACTCAGCACCATGTTGTCTTGTGTTTTGAATAATAGATAATGGATAATTCATCTGATTCATTTAATTAATAGAAGATGGATAATTCATTTGAGATGAAGCTGAAAAAAAAAAAATCACAAGCAAATCCATGTCATAAGATAAAGAACATGGCTAACTCACCATTTTTTCCACCCCTAGTCTAACTCTTTTAAGTGGTACACAATGTTACCATCCACAACATACACAGCCTAGCCAAAACAAAATATTTTCAGAAGGGTCAGATTATTGGGCAGCATCAAACAAAGACAACAGCTAAGGGCATTTAAAATTACAGGGGCTGGGTTAAGAACGTAGAATATAAAAGAAATAGATAGTTTAATAGTGAGAGTAAAAGCATTTCAAAACAAAATGCGATGAGAATTCACAGGATTGGGACTAAACAGCTGTGTGTCCATAAGAAAAACCACTTGTTTGTGGCGCTAATCAGAAAAAAAAAATCTTAAATTTTATAGTCAGCATAAAGATTTGACTTTGGAACTATGGAAAAAGTTGTCATGAGTCCAGCTTGACCGATTGCAGAGGAACAAAACTGTAGAAGAAACTGTAAAAGAGGTTTTCTCTGAGAATGAGGAATCATTTTCATACAAGAATTCACCAACTGCACATAGGCAACTAAAGTTGAATAAAGTTGGTCAAACAAAATATGTGTTTTACTTTTTTTTGACAAAACCATGTTCTTTGAACTACAATGGCATACTTCTCTCTATGATGAATTTGGAAAATGTGAAAATATAATTGCTGGTTTGGTGTGGGATGGGCGAGGGCATATTTCCATTTGATTAACAGTGCTGTTAATAATTGCAGTTCCCTGAGCTCCACCCCTATTTAACACATGGTTATACGTCCATACCTAAATTCATTAGACTTTGATGATATGTTTGCTTAGGATATATTTGTACCCTTATAAGCAAATCTTCTTGGTGACAGTAATGAACACAATGAAGAAACACTGGTTACTCAGTTAGTCCTATTTAATCACCAGGTGGAAGCATACTGTCAGTCAGGCATTAATATCTAGGCTGCAAACACTAGCATACAATGCCTAGTTGTAACTTTCAACATGCTGTGCTGTGTATTATTTATTAGTTCTTTTGTAATTTCAGTCAAAAGAAAATTTATATGTTTATGTGTTTCTTACAAAAGGAAAAAGAAATATATCCACTTACTTCTAAGAAATCCACTTGTTCATTTACACAAGATACCTAATCACTAATGCCTGAGTCACACATTTAACACTAAAGTGCACATGGTTATATGGTGGGCTTCGTGAGGACGCCTGCCTATGAAGGGTTCAACTTTGGATTTGCAGTTACAAAAATGTCCCGACTGTATGCAGACAAGATAAAAAACATCCAGCCACATTACTGTGCACCAGACTGCCTCATTTGTAGGGGCAAATCCTCATCCTCACAATGCACACAATAGAAATCATTCTGTTTGCTTAAGCCACTGGCCCTACCGACCTGGTTACCCAAATTGCACCACACTTCCTGAAAGTCCAGCCAAGAGAAGTCATGAGCAGACAGATTCCCTTCGGATCATACAACTTAGTCTGGCTGGCCTGAGGATTTGGTGGGACCCATTGTTCTTGGGCAGTGAGGCCCAGTGGATGATTTAAACTGTCACACCATGTGCTCAGTGGGAGCAGAGATGGACACAACGTAAGGAAGCATTCACTCCACATGAGAGCATGGAGAAAGGGAGTGTGAATGGCTTTCGTCTTTGATCACTCAGATTCTGCCTGACAGCAACACGAGCACCAAAAAACATCCAGCATCCTGCATGATCATTATAACACAATCAAAACAATACTGTACAGGGGAATCTAAACAACAATGCAAAATTCATTCAAAGGGCTACTTGCAGTTCTTGAAGACCAATTATGCTCCTTAAGGGACTAAAGTAACACTAAAGTAACACTGCATCCTCAAAGTCCTATAAACAAAAGGTTCAAGAGATACACCCTTAAGCATGTACATTTTGTGAACTTCTCTTCTTGTTAGTATTAACATGTGCCAATCCGGACCGAAACCCAAACGCTTACTACAAGGCTAGCTTCAGACTAGATGAAAGGAAGTTGTAAAATAGATTTAATCCAAAACATTGTGCAGATAAGTATTCCAGTCCTGTGTGGGGAAGAGTGGACGGCACAGCTGTGTTTAGGTTAGAGATCTAGAGTTCTATGTATGTTTTGTTAATAAACTCAACATCTGTGTGCATGCGTTTGTGTGTGTGTGTGTCGTGTCAGTTAAATCTTTCTTAAAATTAGTCTGCCTAAAATAATAGACAGATTAAGGGTGCTGCAACAGAATGCTGCTTCACTCAGAATGTCTTTTTTGTCATTTAACCAAACCATCTGTCATGTCCTTTAAATAAAAATATTTAAGTATTAATTTACCATTTTATATATAATAAAATTATTCGTAAATAACAAATTTAATCCAGATGTCATCCAATTTAATTAGAATACACACACTTGATTATAAATGTATTTTTACTGACATTAGAAAGCCAGTACTTAGATAGCAGGCTGTCACACCCTCTTAACTTAATTGCACATTTTTAAAAATAATTTTTGGTAACTTGTTTAAATAGTCCACACATTACTGATATCCTGTAAGCAAAATGGTGGAATCAATTAACTGACTTAAAATGTATATTTGTGCGGGGCATTCAAGTCAGACCGGGATTGTGCAGAATAACAGAGTGCGGTCAGGACTGTAAAGGTGATGAGGCAATATTTCCCACCTGATAACTATAATGTGCAAGTGGTGTTTCTGAATGATTGTGTGTACAATTCTCAAAGACAGTTGTGTCTCTTCTGCAAGTTGGCAACAAGTTATCCATAGTTTTTTTCAAAAATCACACGTTCTACTTGCTAAATATTCATAGCAATAACTGCAGTTGTCTCTGGGCTACCTTGACTGTCATTTATAGACTTAAGACTTCGTTAAAATGGTTGCACCGTTCAATTGTTTTACTGCGTCTTCTATTTAGGTTTCAGGCCTCATTCACAAGACATCTCATCACAAATTCCTGTTTGACTTGAACGCTCCTCATATGTATGTCGTTACAGTAAGTGAAGCTACTACTAGTAAAATTTGGACAACTACTCTAATATTTGCCAGTTGCCAGGCTACCCATTGAAGGTCTATCACTTCCTATATTTTTTTCTTCCTTCTTTTAATGAAAAGTTCCTTTCCTTATATATATATACTGTATATATAATATAATGTAAATGTACATATAATGTAACTAAATACATATACCAAGTTAAGTTTAAAATAATAAGTTTGTTACTAAATTTCATGAGTGAATCCTAAGATCTTAAGATCCTAAAGATATTAAGTTAATGTGAGCGTGAGAATAAACAGCAAAACTTTTTATGTAGTGAGTAATGATACCACTACAGTATATGACAAAGTTGTACCTTGTATTCTGTCATTTCATCTTTTCTTGTTTCATACCTTCACCTAATCCTCGGTGCCCAGTGTGTGTGTAAATCTAATCAGCGCCCAGTATGTGTGTAAATCTATCAGTGCCCTGTGTGTGTGTGTGTGTGTGTGTGTGCGTGCGTGTGTGTAAATCTATAAGTGCCAGTGTGTGGCAGTGTCTTTTCCTAAACCTGAGAAAACATAATCATCTACCATGAAATGCTTAATGGTATTAGTAGAAGCATCGAGGAAATATTACCAACAAAACAGTCTATATACACACTAGGCTCATTTTGATATATTATATTATATTATATTATATTATATTATATTATATTATATTATATTATATTATATTATATTATATTATATTATATTATATTATATTATATTATATTCCCTGTTGTCATACTTCTCACTTTTTTCTTGTTTCTACTTAGTTTTTATTATTTCTTAAAACAAATTATACAAGCCCTATGGCAATTGTTCTGAAATGCATCATCTACTGTGTGGTGACAAAAGTCTTATGAACAGACTATCAAAAGTCTGAAGGAATGTGGATGATGTTGGACAGCCAGACTTCACCCAAGCTTTCACATCATATCTGCAAGTAATATCAATGACAGAAAACCTATATCTGTAAAAGGCAGACATACATCATTACTATACAATATACATCATTATCAGCATTAATTTTGTAGCTGGTCTGCATAGTGTAAGGTGACAATGGTTCAATGTATGCATATAAAGGCTCAATAAAGACCTTTATATTGTAAGTCTCTATTGTGGCATATTACTTTTTCGTTGGATCAACAACGTGAATGTGCATTACAGTATACCGTACATTTGTTTATGTTGTATATTCCTGTTCTTTGGTTTAATAAGGGGGCAGGCTTCATAAATGCTGGAAAAATACTTGAAAGACTTTACTGTGTACACCTAATTATTATGTGGTTAGTCTTCTAAATACATACAAACTTTGTTCGCATTTGTTTGTTTCCTCTTTTTTTTCAGAATAAAACCTAACATATTGAAAGATAGAACAGATGGAACCCACTGACTGACTCTTCCGTTCCCCGAGGCACGGAGTAGTGCCAGACGTTATAATCAGTAATTAAATGGAAGCAAAGACGATGAGATCATTACCATGTACGTGTAGTCACACTAAGTAATCACTAAGCATGCGGAAAAAGAAATAGGAGGGGAAAAAAAGGCAGATCGAACCCCTATCTGATCAAAATCCTCTGCCCTGCCGGAAACACACACTCTAGTAATCAAGAAAAGCGTGGTCCGGTTCTACCCTTTCACATTACTAGGTAGTGACAGACTTGCAAATAGTGATACCCTCAACTACACACCTTATTATCAGCCTTAATCATGGAGCAATGATAATGATATTTTGTACTGCCATAAAGTGATACTAGGCTTAATGGCTAATAACATAGGGTTACATGTATAAGCTGTCTATGCTCCAGCGCCCAATATATTCTAATGGACATCAACGCAAAACCAGTGCAGCTCTTAGCACTCCCTCTCATAATTTTTTTTTTGCCTATAATAGTGTTATTATTCAGAGAAATGTGAGTGACATTTGTTTGGTATCTCACCATCTTGTGTAAGACTTTGCAGTATAAATCTGACAATCTAAAGGTCACTAGACTGTTTGGCAGTTATGCATATTCTGTGGGCTTTCTAGGAATTACTTAGATACTTTTACTCAAATTATGGTAAATGTATACAGAATTCTTCGAAGTGCCTCGTTGTGACAAGGAAAATCCGAGACAACATGTCTCTGAGGCCTCTATAGGTTCTCTCACAGTGCTCTGTGACACATGAAAGATAACTTTTTTTGTGCGTGCGTGCCCTAACACAAACCATGCTGTCAGCCTTCTGTCACCTCTGACCTCACTGGAAATAGATCTTACTGATCCAAATGAGTCCAATATGGGCATTTGTTTATGTTGGAACAACGTCTAAGTGGAGCGTATGTTCTTGAGCAGGCTTGTCATGACCATGGCTTGTCTTGTGGGAGTATTTTGAGATTAGTGAACGCAGGTTTGTTCAGTCAAGCATAGCTATCTCGCGACACTGTAGAAAAATAAGCCTCTTAGGCAACAGGCTGCATTTAGACCATACATATCCATCTATCTACTCAAACATTTTGTTTGCTTGACTGCAAGTCTTGGGGTTCTTTCACTTCCTCTGACCTCTTCGTGGTTTTCAGGTTGGGGATTCTACTGCTAGACATGTAATGGGGCTGACGTGTGCTTCATGGTGGAAGAACATTGGTGGTGGCTTTTGTAGCTTTTTAAAAATATATATTTTTTAATCAAAAAGCAATGGTGAGTAAGCAGAAAAAAATATCTTCTACTGTTTTTTGTGGTTTTGAACACTGCATCCTGAATGCTAACGTAGGATTTTCAGCTGAGAGAGAAACCCTGATTACTGTAGCTCTGTTTATAAACCACGATTTATCAGTCACTACCCAAAGAGAGGCCACATCACTGGGGAGTGTACACTATTTGTACATGACATTTCTGAAAAAGAAGCAAAGGAGACGCTTTTACATTAGTAGGGTATTGCGTGAGTGTGTATATGTCTGTGTGTGTGCTCAAATGTTTGTATAAATGTGTGTCTGTGTGTGCCAAGGCTCTACTTAAGGCTTGTTCTATGGGTGATCTGATGTTAAACAACAATTAGACATGTCTGCCCACAGCCTGTAGTTACAATACATACTGCACCAGACACTTTACAAGACCGCCATTTTACACATCTGCTTTACCCTTACGCTGAGTACATATTACATTCAAATAACATTCACCTCCTCCAAGTCATTTAAAGCACTGAAGCTAAAGTAAGAAGCAGTTATAGAAAGTAGGTAGTTCAGGTTTTTTCTGACAAAAGCTAACACTGTTTATTAAACTGACAGAAAATCAGACTTAAATCTAGGTAGTCATAACATTAGTCACGTTCTTAGGTCTTTGTTTTTTTAAGTAGACGTATAAGGTCTCCAAATGGCAACACTATAATTATTACACAGTGATGCCTATTATTGGCCCTGACATGCTATAAACAACACCATAAATATTGTGTAAAGTGAGCTTACTACATGTGTGGATGGTGAGATCCCTGCATGCTTTGATTCCAATAAAATCCATCTTTCAGCTGGTGTGAATGGAACAACAACAAGGGCTGTAACTCTGTTATGCAGACAGCATTGTGTTTTGCTAATAAACAGCATGGAGCAAAATGAAAAACCATAAGTCTTCTATGAGTTGTACATTTTCCATAACCTCTGCATGGTGTTGCTGAACAGATTGGTTCAGAACAACATACCTCTCTAGGTGTACTCTGAAATCTGGCGCTAAGATGCAGCAGATCCCAGTCATGTAAGTGGTGAGGTCTCCATAGATCAGACTTGTTTGTCCAGCACATCTCACAGATGCTCAATCAGATTGAGGGAGTGTCTTCATGATGGGTCCTTCTTGGCCTGGGACAATGTTTTAGTAGGTGGGACATGTCAAAGTAACATCAACATTGGTAATGGCAATACCCAATGTTTGACAGTAGAACATTGCCCAGAGCAATCCCTTTACAGGATTTTATTCTTCTCATAGTGCATCCTGGCCATCCACATGATATAAAAGAAACCGTGATTAATCAGACCAGTCCACCTGGTCCACCATTGGTCCACTGTTTAGTTCTGATGCTCATGCGTCTATTGTGAGCACTTTCAGTAGTGGCCAGAGGTCAGCATGCTCATTCTGACCAGTCTGTTGCCCCATATACAGCAAGTTGACGTTCACTCTGTGATCAGACACATTTCTATCACAGACGACATAAAAAAATTTTGTGCTACAATAGCCCACCTATAAGATTAGACCAGATGGGCTAGCCTTTGATCCCCAAGCACATCAGTGAGCCTTGGGTGCCCATGAGCCATTGGACCATTTTTGGTTGGTACTAAGCACTGCATCCTGGGAACATCTAGGAAAGACTTGCTGTTTTGAAGATGCTCTAAACCAGTCATCAAGTCATCACAGTCTGGCCATTGTCAAAGTCACTTAGGTGCTTATGTAGCTTATTTTTACTTCTTCCAACACATCTTCAAAAACCTCTGTTCCTTAAATACCCCACCCCTTAACAAGTGCCATTTTAAGAAGATAAGCAATATTATTCACTCCACATGTGGACTGGTGTATATGCTAAATGCAAGATTGGTAGATACATACCTTCTACTTTAAAGTAATATTTAGACTTAGCATTGCACTTGTATGAATTTACAGCACCATGTACCAACAGCGTTGCTTTCTTAAAAACATAACTAAAGGAAGGTTATTTTCTTAAAATTAAACCTTTTGTTTTAGTTTTATGACTTGGGAGAAAGAAAATGTGTAGCAAAGAGTACCTTTGTGGCATTTACTCACCTGTTTATGACCTTTGCAGGAGTCAAATTACCCAGAATGTAAATAAATATCTAATTTTATGTGACTGGTCACAATTATGGACCACAAACAAAGTATTGAAAGAATAATCATCAATTTTCCATTTTTAGGTAAAGTGTGTGTGACACAGTGCATAATGTGTTTTAGCACGGGAAATATTGTTATTGATTCAAATACAAGCTTAGTACAGTACTTAAATGAACACGATACTTGTGTATTATAGTTGTATATAGTTGTGTATTATAGTGTATTATAGTGTTGGGAATATCGACAAAACCCTGTGTGTATGTGAATTGTGTACTCACCCTGCCACCTTTTATTGGAGGACAGGGACATCTTCCATTACAGTCACGCCCTCCACATGGTTCCTGAGTCTTCGACCCCTAGGGAGAGACGCACACAAAGAAAGAAAAATTCATTTTGATACCTGATGTCTTCTTATTCAAGAACAAAGGTATGTGAATAGGGTGGAGAAAAGCACATATCTTTTTCTACAGTGAACCACTGACATTGCCATAGACCTAACTTGATTAAAATGAAGATTTCTAATGGTAAAAACATTGGTAATGTTGGTTCTCTCATAAGTAGCATTACATTTGTGTTGTGTAATGTTTGCACATTAGTGGTGGACATGTTCTTCCAATATGGATACTATAGTGATTAATTATTACAAGGCAAATAATTCATGGCAGCACAATGGCTTAGTGGTTAGCACGCCCGCCTTGCACCTCTGAGTCCAGAGTTTTATTTCCATGTTGGGTCTGTGTGCGTGGAGTTTGCACGTTCTCCCTGTGTTCGAGTTCTCAGATTTCCTCCCACAGACCATAGACATGCAGATTAGGCTTATTGGCGTTTCCAAATTGCCCATAGTGTGTGAATGCCTGTGTGAATGTTGACCGGAGGTCCTACCACGGTCGTATAAATGGGAATAAATATAACGGTCACCACTGGAATCCATGCTCCCTTGCTAGACTACAGAGGTTCCTAGATGGTTGGATTGAAATATTTCTTACAGTACAATATTCAAATGTATGAAGTGATGATCATGGAGGAGAAGTAATCAGCAAGGTATATTAGATAAATTAATACAAAATCACAAACAGACATTTAAATTGTGTTATTTAATTAGAAACAAATATTAACACTGGGTATGCAAGATACTGAGTTACAGCCAGTGTCTGTAGTTAGTGAGAGTAAAAGTAATGGTCTAGAATCAGCATTTGGCCTTTTCATGTGACATCAAAAAAGAGTTATAAGGACAGAAGCAATTCTTTGCACAGTGAGAGGCCTGGTACGTGCAGGCTCAGGAATGTTCACAGAGCTCAAACAGTAGGTGCAGTCGTATGAGGGTGCTTAGCAGGGACCTGCCCTGGGCACAATGGTCGAAGGTCATCAGGGAGCGTTTCAATGTGATTAAGGGATGAAAGGGTGTGGGAAGGGATGATATGACCCAAGCAGGGAAAGAGAAAATTGCTATTGAACCTTTGGGTGAATGAAATTCCACTATGCATTACCAACAGTAGCCAAACAACAATGCAAAGGACATGTGTGTTTATGTGTGTGTGTATACTGTGAGGGAAAATCCCCAAACTTTTAAACGTTTTAGCTCTTATGCTAAAGACCATTTGTGCCTGAGACACAGATGAACAGATACAAAATGAAAAAGGGAAGAGAAACAGAATGAGCGCAGAAGTGGATAGAACGATGCCCCGATTCATTCATTCACACCTCTGATCTGCTGTGTAGTGATAATTGGCCTGACAGAAACAGGCCAAAAGAAAGAGAGGCTCACAGAACGAGGGAGAGAATAAACATTTTCTAAAAATGCATTGGTAAGAAGACCAGGATAAACATGAGGAGTAATAAGATAGCTACAATGCCTGTGCCATATGTTTTCATCACACGTACATGCAACATACATGTAAGCGACATGTCGCTAGCTGCAGACTAGCTGCAGTGAGGAAACGGTTAAAATCCATAAGAACAGAAGGCATCGAGGAACGCTTGGCTGTGAACGACATGTTGGCTCATATTTAGCGGGTGAGCTAGAATCTCACTGAATCTGAACTTTTCCTTAGTGTTCAGAAGAAAAGGCATTCAAGTGGGGTAGTGCAGAGGTCAGAAAGGAGAGAGGGCTAATTATATACTCCTCCAGTTGATTAAACAATCTCAACCCTCTAGGGGCCATTTTATTACTTTCTTTTCATTGTGATTAACCTACCTGTTCAAGGGTAGACATCTTATATGTTTATCTGTTTTTCTTCATGGACAAGAGGGGGAAAATCTCCAACTAAGGCATAAGAATCATAATGCCACACCTGACATTTCTGCACTGGATTTCCTGAGAGGTGCTTTAGAGAACAGAACAAAAACAGTGGAACTTAAGGAGAAATCTCTCGGCAAAACACACAAGGGAGAATATCAATTTCCACACCCTGCAAAACACCACTAATTCCTGTGGGTACATGCCTGTGAATGCTGTGAGAGTGGGTAAATGTGTATTAGAGCTGTGAATCATAGGTGGACTGTTGATTTGGGCACTAATGTTTACTGTCTGATTTGTCCAACATTAGTATTAGTAGTCTTTGTTGGATTGTCATGTAAAGTGATAATCTGTCTCCTATTTCTCCAAACTTCTGCTCCAGACTCCAGTCCAGTAGGTGGTAGTATTGCACCAAGCACACAAACTGGCTCTTTCAAAATGTAAGTATTTTTGTAAGCGGTTTACATGCTCTTCAAAAGCTAGGGTATATTTTTTAAAGAACTTAACTATTATAGACTATAATTTATAACTTGTTTGTTTAATAATTTGTTTATGAAAAAAGGCTAAATGATTAAAAGTCTGATGATGATAAAAATGATAAAAAAGTCTACAGCAGTCGAATTAATTAATCGAATTGTCAAACAAAATATTTATTAAATTGGATAATTGATTAAATCGCACAGCTGTAATGTGATTATGTCATCATCAGCCTTTTATCACTGGCCTTGTATTATAGAAGAAGACAAGGGCGACAATTAAAATCTTTTTCTTCAGAATCTTGTCTTTTTTTCTTAGAATTCTGACTTTAAACTTGGACTTTTAACGTGGAATTCAAATTTTTTCCTCTCTTTAAGGCAGAATTCTAAGGAAAAAATCTTTAAAAACCTAAAGCTGAAAACCTAGCTTTAGCAGGAAATAGAAACTTTGAGAATAAAATTAAAATTCTGAGGGAAAAAAAGTCAGAATTCTAAGATGACAGTTTTTCTTCTTGGAACAAATTAGTTATAATTACGATAGCTAGTCTAAAATTGTCAAATTTCTTATATCCTAACTTTTGCAGGAAATAAAAACTTTTTTTTTTTTTTTTGAGAATAAAGAATTCTAAGGAAAAAAAAAAAGCCAGAACTCAAACATTTTTAATGGTGGTCCTAATCTTCTTTTGGATTACATTATATGCAGAAATCCTTGGAATATTATCTATTTACCTGTAATTTCTTCTTATATATTTTTCAATTCTATTATAAAAAATAAATGTGATGATATTTATTGAAATATGCACAGCTACCAAAAGATATGTTCCATCAGATGTCCAGTACATAAGTTTTAAACAGGTGGCCTGTAGCATAATCAAAATCTGAGGAATTCCAAGCCAAGTCATGAGATAAGACTGTTCTCATGAGTACAGGCATTATGCAAAAACTGTTACTGTAACTGTGGGAAAAAAATATTCGGTGTAATGTATGCTGTTTATAACAGCACTCGCACGTTCATGAAAATCATGGAGTTTAGAAACCATGTTCCCAGACCTTGAAAAGTCAATACCTCAAGAAAGAAATATCAGCAAAGCATTTTAATTATTTTAATAATGAGGAACGCAGAGCATGTATGTGTATGTTCATTAACCCAAGAGCACAAGTGTGTGTATAACATTGAGTGTTAAGCTTTTGTCCAAAAAATTGGTGTAAATTGTTCAGTTATGGGTATATGTGTGATGGCTGAAGATACAGTATGTTGTAGAATTGAGTATTTGGAAAATGGAAAAATGTATTTTAGAAATAACAATTAACAACAAAGTCACTTTTGTGTACTAAATGTAAGTCAGAGAGTTGAAATGTTATTTTAATGAAACTATTAATAACTGTTATTACACACAGAACTTTGTACAGGGTGTCCCATAAGTTTAGCATCATAAGGTAAATGTCTTTTTTTTAGGACAGTGATGTATCAGCACAGCTCCAAAAACCTCTATTCATAGGTATTTGTGCATTTAGAAAACAAATAGGGGATTGAGAATTACACATTTTTCGATTGTTCTAGAAAGAATGCTGAGAAAAAAACACTCTGTCAGTGGTAGTCACAATACAACACAATTTGCACAGATGCTGTACAAATCATACAAGAATTTTATTAGCTCTTGCTCTGAGTTTTTCCCAAGTAAGGCTTGACTGTATGACTTCACTGTATGCTCTGAACTGATCCCATCCACCTCAGCTGTGTGCGTGTGACCCAATACAAACTAACACATGCACAGATGTTGACCTCATGGTTTTTTTCTCAGCTTTGATTAATATTTATCTTATAAAGTGCTTGCTAACATCTCCTCTGTTTCACTCCTGACCTGAACCAATGCCACCTCCATCAATGCCATCCATCTCTATGAGAAACTGGGGAAAAAAAGGGCTGAGCAAATCCACATTACTGTGGAAAAATGCTGGACTGTGAGAGAAATTGACACAAGCCAAATTTAAGCTGTCTGCAGTATGTACAAGCTTCAATCGCAATCCACTGAAACAAACAGCAATTGTGTGATGAGATAAATTAATCATGCGAATCAAAGAATGCAGTTTCATTTCTTCTGCTTGACTTCTCAGAACACACATGCAGAGACATATACTCGGGTGTGGAATACACTTTTACAACAGAAATGAAGACAGTGACACATCTGCTTAACCCTCTTCCACCCCATGCCTACATCAACGAATTCAGCTCCAGTGGTTCTGTCATAGTCAGATATCGACTTGCAGTGCTTCCTGCATGTGGCCCTTTGTCACAGCTGTGTTTGAACACTCCACGGTCCACAGTTTACCCCAAGCTGACCCAGCACTCTCACCCTTTCCACCACCCTCCATCCTCCTCTGTGAGTGGTATGTTGTAAACGAGACCACCCATAGGCAAAGCAGCGCTGTGCATTTGTGTCTTTCAAGCTGGGCTAAACTATTACGCATGTCGATGTCAGCCAGCTGCTAGTATTCCACTGCTGGTTCCTGTATCCTCAGATAATGTAAAGATTTGTCTTAGGTGTGCAGGCGGCGAGCTTGTAAACAGGAACTAAACACTATGAAAGAGATGTAACCATCTCTGGTTTAAATGTAACCAACACGCTTGTATTTACTTGCACGTTCACCTCTGCTTTTAAGAAATGCATCCACAGGTCAAGAATAAAAGCTTGTAAAAACTAGCCTTCAAATTTTAATGACTACTTAAAAAAACATTTAGTTGAAGCAATTTTGCTATAATTGCAGACTTAGCATTTATTCACAAATTGAAAGATTTACCGACTCATGTCATTCCACATAAAGGGATGAGGAAATCTCCAGCATAGCACAGAAATAAAGGTTGGCACAATAAAGCAATCTGCAGTATCAAGAACCTCTGCACTTCAAACCATGATGTTTAGATCCTTTACGCGTTATGCTCTGATCACGATTAAACAGACTAAAAAGTAGAAGAGAAAAATGTCAACTAATTAAAATTTTTTATTAAAGATATGTAATAACCACAATTGTTCTGCACATGCATTTTACAGTAGCTCTCAAACTTTTATATATAAAATAAAACTTTTATCACAGTATTGACTGAGATGTTATATTCTTTTTTTACATTTTTTTTACTCTTTTGATTTCCACCATATTTCCTCCCTAATTTACACGCTTCCTCTTAAAGCACATGAAGCCAGAAGAAGCATCTTTTCAAACTGCTGCTCACGCAACACGAGACGGCGTAACACAGGAGCGCTATCCGCATTCTTCACTCTGATGACATCTGTCTGCTGATGCCCAGTGTCTCTAGTGATATGGAAAAAGGATACCACCCCTTTTCCTCAGCAAGCATGGCCAAATTTGCTGCTCACTTTACAAGCGAATAGCAAACTAGCTGTCAAATGAACAAGCAAAGCGAGTCTTTTTATACATTTTTTATCATGTGCTAAAAAGTCTAGTTTAATGATCATTTTCTTAGGCATTCAGCAAGGCTGGTTAAGAAATATTTGAACAAAAAAAGTTTCCTCCACCCAGCTGCATCATTTTTCCGAAGGGCCAATATTTGAAAAAAAAAAAAAAAAAGATCATTGAGCCTCAGTTAATAACTGTTGTAACATGCGTGCAGACATACACACCCACTGCTATTAGAAACAATAGTTTATTTCTGTGACACATACACATCTGTCATATGCTAAGATCAAGTACATGACAAAGCAAGGCAACATTAAAAGAAAGGATTTAAGTTTCTGAGGTGGAAGGAGAGGCTGCCACGGGCTAACAGTGCATTGCATACTCAACTCTGGCAAGCCCAAGCACCTGCATACCTCAGGCTAATGCTCTGGCATGTCCAATACTTTGTGTGTGTGTGTGTGTGTGTGTGTGTGTGTGTGTGTGTGTGTGTGTGTGTGTGTGTGTGTGTGTGTGTGTGTGTGTGTGCGTGCATGTGTGGGTGCAAGTCCTTTTATTGACAATGCAGTAGGTAAGTTCTGGCCAAGTCTGTTCATAAACACAGCTTCCTGCTCATCTGTTTGTCGAAAAACAACTGCTAATTCAAAACCAATAAAAGGTACATAATTCGCTTTTGTAAGTGTATCCGCGTTGCTCCAGGAATAGAGCATGCACAGACGTGGAGCCGGCAGCCAGGAAAGTGATCAGCAATAACCTCGCCTCAATCAAGCTAAGGATCCGAGATCATTCTGGGCTCTTGACTATGTTGATGTTCTAACTTTAGCTCTGCTACCCAGAGATCACAGACTCGCGGACACTAGTATCGGAATACAAGCTTCCTGTACCCCTTCCTTTTCTGTCTTTGCAGACGGCCAGTCTTATACAGTACACCACAGTCATTCATAGGAATACCAGAGACATATGGGTCAATCTAATGCCCTCTTTCAAATTCAACTGATCTGGACCAGTGATTCAAACATGGAATGAAGTATTATTGATGTGGGCCTGTGCTCAATCACAGACAAACCAGAATAAAGGATATGGACTGGGATGTCATTTGATCCTGAGTACTATTTGCTGCACTCTCTCACCCCACACTAATAATTACAGCTGTGCCAATCCACATGCCAATGGCATTTCCTCATCTTTCATTACCTACTGGTTAAAGCAGATACTCACTTTAAGGTATATATTCCCACATAAACTCACATACAGTACATAGTCTACATAGAATCTGAAAAAACACCATGAATCGTTCAATTGAAGGCTTATTTCCCAATCATCATTAGGTATTAGGATCTACTTTGAATCGTTCACTCAATTGATCTAGCTGGTCTAGTTATGGCTGATATCCGTGTAAACAAATAAAAGTTACTTATCTATAGCATTCGAGCACAACGGGAAGTCTGACTTTAATTAGGCTGGCTTGACAGTTTAACACTCAATCTCATGAGAGTTTCATTATGTGTGGTTAATGACACAGGAACAGGAACACGAACAACATAGAGGCTTTGCAAGAATAATAAATGTTGCCAGATTTTGTTCATGTATTGCCTGTCTACATTTACACCTCATTAACACGTTAAGATGTAAGAACAGATACTGTATGTACCGTTTACAAAGATAGAAGCGAATTTCCCTGTATTAGTGATAAATATTGCCATTTTTTTCCTGGGATATTGTATTTGAAGATTAATAATCTGGAAAGTATGGATAAAGTACTACATTTCAAAGTTATTCTGAAATTATTTACATCTACATTTCAAGACCTGAAATACCAGATGTAAAAGGTTTAGATTTTTTTATTCTCGCATCAAGGCAATATTTCAAGGCAATAATATTTCAATGTAAAATGGACTGTAAATAAGAGCCTGCTAATATACATTCCATATTATAACTTTCACATTTGTTCATCACATGAAAAGGATTTGCTTGTTTTAGGATTTGTTCTGATGTTTCTGAACAAGTTATATGATGTTAAGTTAATTGTAATGTTCAAACAATATCAATTTATCTTCTCAGTGCTTTCGCATTCAGTTTCTGGTCTGGAACTGAGGAGATCTCATGTGTCGTGGCTGCTGCTGTGGACATTACCTACTTAAGATCCATCTCGCTGATGAAAGGTGAAGTGGCGTCTTCTCCTCTATAGGCTGTAATTACCAGAGTTAAGTAGCATAGTGTTAATAACGCTGTTTGAAGTGTAGAGAGGAGCCGAGGGGGAAGTTAGACCTCATCCTAATGGGGGACACATCCCTAGTGGCAAGGTTGCCATGTGTCCACTTTTGACTCTATCATGACTTTTTAATAAACACGGTTTGCCAACATGTTAACTAAGTATCCGCTACATCATTATACTGATGCTAATATCAAAGCATTTGGTTATGAACTTTGTAATTATAAATTAAACTGCCAGTGTTGGGAGATACAGACTGCTTTTAGGATTAGGGTTGGCTTTATTGACTTTTTCCACTATTAAGATTAAGAATGCCTTTAAAAAGAGGATGCGTACTGGAAAGAATTCCTCACTGGCTACGCATGTTTGTAGATCAACAGTCCTTTGCAGCACATAATTGACATCTTTTGTAGGATGCTTTGTTCCAACCGGTAGTGTAATTGCATTTCGTGGTGAGGGGGAAAATTAATGACATTTCTGAGGAGCTTGTGGGTTAAACAACAACTTGCACGAACATGTTTGTCTGCACTCTTATGATAAGCGCATACAGCACGAACCTCAGGGGATTAAAGATTTGACATTTTTCATACATACAGGCATTACAACGATAGCAAGCGTATATTAGTATATAAACGGTTTTGTAGGAAACTGTACAATCATCTCGCATATACAGTAACCACAATCCTTTCACCTGACAGCCTTATTTGTATTATGTTTTCTTTTCCTTTGTACACGCACAAATAAAACACACAATGAGGAATATATACTTGGAACACTGTTAATATGTTAGAATAGAAAGTCATTTGTGTGTGCACAGTACACGGCGCTTCACAACATGACAGCAGCTTTTAAGGATGCCGCCAGAATGTTCTAAAAAAAAATAATAAAATCTTCAATGGTACATTTTTATCAGGTAGTTCCTGTAAGTAGTGCTTTTGTACCGAAGTGTCCAGTTTAGTCCTTATGTGTTTAAATGGATTTGTAGCACTAATTGTTCTTCATGTTTCTTTCCATAAAAGCACTGTTTGTCTTGTACAATGTGTCAATTAGAAGTGTTTGACTAGTTTTTGCTACAGGATAAATGTGAGTGCTAAGTTTTGACCAGATGACACTGGTGTAGTTTGTCTTCTGTAAGCATTTTATTCTCACCCCTGCCTCTCTCTCTGTGTTAACTGAGCTGCCAAATTTGCTATTAATAGAAGGAGGACGTCTTGCTGTTCTGTTTTCAGCAGGTACGCCATGCCAAGAGTGGGACAGAGGGAGGACTCAGACTTGACTCATAGAAACATATAGAGTGAAAGTTTGCGAGTGAATGTACAAAGACTCTGTGTGCATCCATTACAGTATGACTATGCGTACAAATACTGCAGATACAATATGTGTTTCCTGTAGGTTGTAGCTTGGTGCAAAGCCAGTTTGCTTGTGTGCAGACCCCGTAAGTGGACAGGTTGAGAAATACCTCATCTCCTAGACTAATACAAACAGAAAACTGGCCAAATAGACACACGCTCCGTTACCATCTCGGCTTCAGGTGATCTGTTAGTTGAGCTGACTCAGCTGTGGTTAGCACACCCTGCTCAAGACAATTTAGGGAGTAAGTCCAGACAACATGAGAGGCTACCGCTACAGATTCTTACATGCAGATTCGCATGTGCGTTCTAGGAAGCAAGCGTGCTGCCACATGCCTATGTTTCTATAGGAGGTGATATGGTGGGTGGAGGTAAAAGAGGAAAAAAGTCCTTTCCTCTGTTCTCACAAACAGAGGAGAAATTCCAACCCCTGACACACAA